>BJKM01000011.1:2327500-2897500 GCA_015082035.1 Chaenogobius annularis | reverse complement strand
AATATACGGCGGTCTGCCGCATTGAATTGAGACCTGACCCGTGCATCTCATGCTACAAAGTAACACTCACTCGATAAGTACGAGCTCAGGAGCAGATGAACCAGATGTGAAGACACAGACACAGGTAAATCAGCGCTCACTGAGAGTAATCAAGGACAGAGGGGACAGTAGGGACAGCTGTGATGTGTCTTTTGTTTGTTAAGCTTCAAAATGCTGTGTGTTTTATTACAATACACTCATATTCACTGAGAAATTAATCTAATTAGCTCCGCTGCGCCTCGGGTGCACTGCGAGACCCCCGGTTCAAAAGACAACCGGCGTACATATAGTACTCTACCGTGTACTAGGACACCGTGTACTATGTTTACAACGTGGGCATCTGCGTGTTTAAAAGTGTGGCCCGTATAGGTACAATTTATTTTTTTTCTATGTAAATTTCGTTGGAGCAGTTTTTATTCAGGAGTGCTCAATAGCCTGGAAATTATGGCAATAGTATTTCGTAATGCCGAGTTTCCTCACCAGTCGAGTTTGCAAGAATAATTTATGGGAACCCCAGCACAAACAAACAATTGGTTTATATCTAAATTTAAGAATTTTGTTCAAATTATTATTTTATATACATCATGATTTATTATGGCTTTACACAGTAAATGAAGATGTATATGCATAAAAAGTTCAGGAATATCCGGGTATTTTGAAGTGTAGGTATGGGGGGGATTAAAAGTCTTCAATCCTGTAGCTGTCCTGTGTATCTGCTGCTCCTTTTGTTCATTATCAAGTTTGGCAGAGTCCAGGTTTAGTCCTAATTCAGCCCTGGTAGCAGTACTGGTTCAGTTCTAGTGCAGACCAGTTCACTGCTTTCTCAAATACATTATGGAAAGTAAAACATCTCCGTTTTTATTGTTTTCAAAGTAAACTTGACTGACACGTGCGGGAAACTCCATGCACTGCCGTTGATCGCCATATTTACTTATGTATTAAACGTCACTCTCGGGATGAAGTCTGTGGGACTCAAGACTCTTTCGCTGTGATTCGTGGATCTTTTTGACAAGAGAGAACGCAGACTGGTGAAAACAAGACATCAAAAAGCAGATATAAACAGAAAATAATAATTTCTCACCAAATGCTGACATGATCTTTTGACAAATCGCCATATTTACAGTGCAGCTTTATATATTTGGCATAAATGAGCAAAACAAGGCTAGCGCACATTGGCAAGAGTTGTATATTGTTAACATGCTTCGCAAAACCAGGCAAGCAAATGTTTGTAAGAGTTGTTTCTTGTTAACTTATTTAGCAAAACGAGGCTAGTGTACATTAGCAAGGGTTGTTTCTTGTTAACATGCTTAGCAAAACAAGGCTAGCACACGTTAGCAAGAGTTGTTTTTTGTTAACATGTTAGCAAAACAAGGCTAGCGCACATTTGCAAGATTCATTTCTTGTTTATTGATGCACGGCACTCTCGTTAAGATTGACAATGTTATATTTTCAATCTAACATTAGCTAAACCAAATGCATTACTTAAAGAGATGTAGAGGCAGATACGTTAAATAACTGCAGTAAATACAGGGGTTGTATTTCAGTGTGAAACTTCGCAATAGCTTCACCAACATTTTTATTTGTAAATTCTATCTTAGTTCACTTTTAATCCCATTTTCACTTCTCCTATTATGCACTTTAACCATTTGAACAAAGAACTTGACCTCATGAGCTGAAGGGAAGCGATTACAACTATAAGCATATGTGAATGAGAAAATATCCATATATTTCTTTAAATGGACTACAGCTATCCAAACTTCTCTGCAGCTGGTGATGGATAAGCATAAATTTACATAACTGTGACCTGGTTTTACCATATATCAACTGTTCTATGCTATACTTAGGTTGATTTCTCTTTAAGTAATGGGCCCTTAAACTGTTTTAGCGGCCGGCCCAGATGAGAAATTCATTCACTCTGCCCGCGAGTCGTGCTCATTAAAACATATTTCTGCACTTATCACATGGTATAACCCACACTATTGGTCGGCGCCAGTCATTGTATAATTAAAAAAAAGGTTATAAGTCACCAGGCAGCATTGGAACAGAGTGGGTTTTTGCATCTCACATTTGCAAGTCAGCTCCACAAATCTATCAAACGGCCATTACTCAAAAGGGTGCGCTGTCCGACACTGATTCTGTGTGTCGAGTTATTTTAACATTGTGTTTGGAGGCTGCCAATGACACTGGTAATTTTGAGGCAGTGGCTGTGTAAGCTGGCTCTGGGTGTGAAAGAAGACCAAAGGCGGTTTTGGGTGAAGAACGATTTTAAGTGTCAAAGTCAAATAGTTGAAGTCAGGTTACTGACAGATTGTTTAATTGAAATAGTGTCTCAAGTGAACTCAAATGTAGTGTTAATATATAAGTTAAAGCTGCATGTCACATTATTGCTTAAAGGTACACTATGTCACTTTTCTGGTGGATAATGTTTTTGCTTTGCCTGGAATGTTTCATATGGCATTAAAGCAGGAGGTCACATTACAGGTCAGAGGTCTCATTCATAAAACAGTACGTAGAACTCTGAATAAAAGGGTACTTGGGGACAAAAGTCAAACTTCACACACATGAACATTTTCAGATTTATAAAACCTCATCTCCTCCTCACGGATCACACCTGGAGCAGAAATCTGAGCAGATGATCCCGCCTCACATCACGCCTCACATCACGCCTCACATCACGCCTCACATCACGCCTCACATCACGTCTCCTCCATTTCTATATGTAAGGGCAATGACTGAGATTGACCTAAACATGAGCCGATAATGAGCGGGTTTGATTGACACACGGAGACCAAGAGGGAGGGGCAGAGAGTCGCTGCAGCAGAGACACATCCGCATGATCTTAAATGAAAACTTTGACATGGCATTAAACATTTGAACAGTAAAGTAGTGTAAAGTACAGTAAAGTAGTGGACAAATGCGATGGCCTTTGCCTATAGTACCTGTGCTTAACCGTGGCTTAATGCTTTGAGCGTGTCAGCACAAAACATTGGGAGTGTGTGACAATGGAGGACAGACGTATGGTATGGGTAGAGGAGAAGAGGACTGTGTGTGTGTGTGCGTGAAGGAATGGCAGAGTTGTGCTGCTGCGGTGTGTGCGTGCGAAGGGAACCCGTGATCTGTGTATGTGGAGGGGGGGCAGAGGTCAGTGCCTATGACAGCAGCGTTTTGATGAGTGGATGCTTGTGCTTCAGAAAAACGTAATATCCAGCTTCCCCTTAAATACTGTAAAACATAATGAGCTAGCTTCTCTTGCGTTCCCGTACACGCAGACGGTTTTAAAATGACAAAACATCAACATGAATCCAAAACATCCTCATAATTCCCCACACAAGCAGTTGTGATTAAATGAGTAATAGGCTATTATTTTATATTTCCTGCAAATATAGAGTAAAGGGATTTAAATGCATTAAACTAAACACAAACTTCCTCAAACTGGCTCCTTGTCTCCTCTGAGCGCAGATCACCTTCTGCCTCATCTCTGAAAACTCTGCATGCAGGGTGCAGAGTTTGTGGACACAGCAGGACAATCCCATGTCTTTTTATGAATCTCAAATTAACATGGAACATCAGAATATGTACACTGAAAGTACAGAAACATGTTATTGCCTATATTTACCCAATTACCTTAATCTGAAAATTTTTCGCCATCAATCTCATGTCTAGTGAGTTATAGCAGTGCGTTTCAACCTTTTATGAGTTGTGGCACACTTTTTGCCTGAAAAGATGGTGCGGCACACAACCTAAAATGTGGTATATAATATGGAGATGAATGTCTGCTTTCATTTTTTTGGTGCAGTTTACTCAGGGTACTCCAAATTGGTAAATGATTGAATTAAACCAATGTGTGAATATCGCACATAGAGACATCAAGATCAGCCCTTAAAGTAGCACATACACAACACACACCAAGTTTAACAATCTTGTAATCAACAAGATTTTAACCGAACATTCAACAATTATATTTAATTCAACAAAGACTTGTTGATATCTAATTCTAATCTTTATTTAGTCAAATTAGTCATAATTACAATTTTTACACACAGTACGATCTAGTTTAATGAAATACATCCCAACATGTTTTTGTATCTATTATGTCAACAAAATGAAGCAAGAAATTTAAATCTGGCTTTATCCATTTTTCTGATTTATTGTATATGCTGTTGCCTCTCCGTTAGATAGTCATGAAAAACGGCACATCAAATTGAAAAGGAAGGTTGATACTTCAAAAAGTTATGGGCTTTGATCCTTATCTACAGCGGTGAGTCACTGACACTTTAAAGCAGCGACAACTTGCCACAACTAACTTTTGTGGACATTGACATCTAAGCTTCCTTGTCCACAAGCCCCCTGCACTGTACAAGCCCTCAAAGCTTTCAAGAGACCCGTCTGATCCTAAAATATAACACCTGGACAGTAGGAAATTAGGCTCATTAAAACTGTCAGCAAGCAGGCTACATTTATTAGCATAGCCACACAATAATATGTAAACTAGCATTAGCCGGCTGCTAACTACCTGAAACAAACAGCTCAGCTTCAGTCTGGAGTGATTTCTGTAAGTCCACTGGTCCCTTCTGACCACAGTAGTACATTTCTCTCTTGGGGACGTTACAGAAGAGGAATCCTTTGTTTTGAGACTTTTTGTTGGCAGTTCCCACAGTTAGCATGTGGCTTTCATCCTCAAGATGGCAGTCGCGACGAGTGTGTGACGTTATTTCGGACTTATTAATAGGACATTTAAATGTCTAAATGTAATGTAAGGCGTCGCCTTAAAGAAATAATTAAATCATCTTTGACATACAAGCATTACTTACTTCTCCGTGGCCAACACCATGGAGTACCCATACAGACTGTGGACGTCGTAGTGGTTCCCCCAGGCCTGTTTGGCGTCCATACACAGGGTCTTACTGTACATCACCTCGTCCAGAACTCCTACGGAAACAAACAAACACAATTGAGAAAAAAAACAGGGTGGTTTGAGGTGAAGGAGGTGAGCAGGGGCTGAATTCAAATGCCAGAGTCTGAGGACATGTGAGTGATGAGAGAGGAAGAGGGAAAGAACAGAAAGAAGGGGAAGGGAGGTGATGAATTCTGCAATTGGACAAGCGTTCAATGAGAAAACAGGAGGCAGAGAGAGAGCAATGGAAGACATTGGCAACGGGGGAAGAGGGTAATAAAAAAATAGTGGCTTGTCCGGTTACATTTAGGGTTGTCCTAGCTGGCACAAAGGCGCAATCAAAAACATGACCGAGGAGGTGTCTGGGGGAATTGCACCAGAGGGAGTTTTTAGATGAGTTTCCGCTCAGAAATACTTTATGAAGTACTGGGTTGGTTGTGAATCATTTGGGTCCATGGTTTTATTGCTTGGATTGCTTTAATTTGAATATGTATGTCTTAAAACTATTATGTAGCTAGGTCAAGTCAGGACCTTTTCCTCATTGACTTGGAATAAACAACAGCAAATGCTTCATAAGTTTACTTTACTGTACCAAACACTTGTACACTTTTATTGTGCTATATTATTCCTCAATGTAACATAAGTTGCAGTTGACTTTGCTTGAAAGTACAAATAACTAAATGTTTTCATCCTATTTTTTCTCATTTATGTTTTTTACCCTTGTCCACCCTGCATCTTTATTGCTTTTAAATTAAGAACCTGAAGACAAGCTTGCAATTGGATAAGTTAAAGAAGAAAACTAAAAGTGAATAGACTTTAAAGAAGACATATTATGCTTTTGACTGCTATACACTTAAGATATTATTTTAGATTGTTAAATATTGTGCTATAATTAAAAATAATAATAATAATAATAATAATAATTAAAAAAATATATATATATATATATATATATATTATATATATATGACTTTTGTTGGAAAAAAAAACCAAAGGCGTTATTAATGCAGGAGAAAAAAATACTCAAAAAGGAATTGCTCTAAATACAACATTGAGTGTGTAAATGAGGGATTATAAACATGATTAAAAGCTCTTAAAAGTCTCATTTACATAATATGTCTCCTTAAAGTGATATCTAACCCCCAAACCACCTCTCGAGGACTGTATAAATAGTTGAAAATATGTTGATTATATGTCAAATAAAAGCATATTTCTTGGAAACGTATCTACTTGCCTAATCATGTCTAATCAATTGAAGCATGAGTATGTTGCCATGTTTGTTAGTTAAAAAAAAAAAAAAAAAAAGCTTTTATTGACAAATGCAATAAAAATGTTTTATCTCCTCTACTCTACTCTATCTCTTGAAATCTTGAAATTTTAAACAAATAAGGGTGGCAGCAAAATACATAAAAAAACATATCTTACTTGGTGTGTACGGAGGGTAGTTGAGGTTGTTGTCATCACAGCCTTTGACTGATCCTTTCTTGAAATTTGCCACTTCATTCATGTCCTGCAAACGCCAAAAATACATACGTTTGAAGACACAACGTATGGGGGAATAATGCAGTTTTTGTTATGCCTCAAAAAGGCATTGGCAACTACAATGTGTGCTTTACAACCATTAGAGCTGTAATGGTAAGCAACAAATCTTTTATCACGTTTTACTATCACAAATTAAAGCAAAATATGTTTTTTGGCAAGAATCAAGGCATAAAAACACTTAATTTAAGAATATAAAAGCAGTTGTTTGACAAATTACCTTTTTACAGAACAGATTATCCAGCCAGTTTTCTTGCTACTAAGAAAACAAATTCATTCTTTCCAACAGCTATTCTATATATGCTAAACATTATGTCCTGGCTGTTTTAACCGAGGTGTTTAAGATGTAAAATTGTGTCCAGCGTTACAAAAACTGTGGACGATGAGCCATTCAAATTCACCAAAGCAAAACCAAAAACAACACAAATCCTAGCTAATTTTTTTGTGTTGCTTATTGACCCTATAGTCATGCTCGGAGTACTTGGTTGTACAACGAGTTAATGAGTGTTTGTTAAGACTTGTGAACCGCTTACAATCCAAAGGGCATCGTGCTTGATCTCGCGGGAAAACCTCTCGTACTCATCCACCCACCAGTCGATGCAGGCCTGGCTGGTGTAGTCAGGGAACACAGTCTCTCCGGGCCACACCTGAGCGCAAGATAAAGAGCAAAATGTGTTTACAACAATAAATCTGATAGACTTTGGACAAAACATTATGGTTTTACAGTTATCTGATCCGCACTGTCGGAATTGGATTGGGTTTGGGCCAGGCAAAAATGATACAGCAAAGCAAAGATGTGTGCATTCAAATTGATTGCGGCTCAGTTTCACCCAATAGTTGTTGGTAGTTTTTTGTTATCCAACTCCAGATCATTCCCTGCTTTTTCTATGGACTTGTTGCAGCTTTTCTCTATTATATGGATATAGACATTCAGTGTGGGTCTTACAAAGGAATTTCCATGGAATGTCAAAACATTAGAAGCATACAATTCTCTAGTAATCTAGTAAACCTAAATTAATCTCTAGTAAACCTAAATTAATTCCCCTTTAATCAATCATATAACTTAATTGATCAAATTGATGTTGCAGATATTATGGACATGAAGCTTTGCCAACTTTATGTTAGGGTGCCATTTTTTCAAGAAAACGGTATTACGTGTACTTTTGTTATGTGTCCAATCACATTGGACATTGTATTTATCATGTTGAAATCGTTCTTGCAAATCTGCTTTTGTTACACAACTCTGTGGTCAAGCACAACATAATAACAAGAACCACAACAACAGAACATAATAGAACAAACACGCTGCAAAAAAAGAGCCCACAGACCGAAAAAGTGATCTGAAGATGGAGGGAAAACCATTTTCTAGGTAAAAAAAATTTAAATTCACTTGGGTATTTACAAATTAAACACACTGGACCACATCTGGCAAATACTCACATGTCTCCATTAAAGTCCAGGTCCCTTTCATTGAAATAAAGTGATTTACCAACATATCTGTGTGGTAAATCTTTTTATTTTTCCTCAGCATTGATAAAGCAGAGCGTAATCCACTCGCTTCTGTCTCAGGTGAGACTTCACTCGATCAAATGCTTTGTGTTTCTTGACCACTCTCGACAGGGTCATTGAAGAATGAGACGTGGAGCTCATTTGGTCTGGTCCAATCCGCGGCAAAGATGCAGCCATGACACGCTGTTATATAACTGAAGTTATTATAGATCTTGGACGCTGGTTCGGGGCCGGCTTGAGAGACAGGGAGTGATGTGCATGGTCAAGCTTGTTGATCCAAGCCGCAATAAACTAGATCACATCTTTCCTTTCAGTGTCCTCTGGAAGACTGACAATCTGCAGATTACCTCTGCGATTACCATTCTCCTGGTTGTCCACTTGGTCAGTCAGGACACGTTTGTCAAATCTGCCACGTTGGCTTGCAGGGTGAAGACCGTGTCTTTCAAATCAGAGATTTCATTTTCGGCTGCTGTGGTTCTAATGTCCAGTTCATTTCTGCCAGGGCCACATTTATCTTTGCGTCTAATGCCTTTGTAATGTAATCTTATTTTCCACAGAGCCGCCATAATCACTGGGTCTATCCCGCTCCTGGTCTCCTCCGGACCCAGACCGACCCTGTGCAGGCGGAGGCAGGGGTCACTGCAGCGGGGCTAGCTAGTTGATGAGTTTCTTGTCTAGTTTTAGATATTTTCCCAAAATAAGCATCCAAGATCATTATATGTCTGCCCCTACGCAGAAATATTGAATCTCCCCAGGTGAACTCGTAACATAGACTGACCAATTCAATGGATGCCCATGACACTTCCAAGTGTTTTCTTCATTGTTGGAATCATAACTGGCACTCGCAAACCCTGAATTTGAGCTTTCATATAAAACTGAAAATTAAATACACATATGGTAAACACACACATCCATTCAATATGTTAAGCAGAGATATTTAGACCATTTAGACCATAATTGCTTAAAGAATATATATTCTTCAGTATTTCTATTGTTATTGCCCTTTAAACATGCTCTTGAGTACTTTTACTTTGGCATCTAATACATTCAAATAATGCATACATTGAAAACCACACATGACTTTGTATCAGCCAGGCGTACCCTTCATCAGGATTAATATTTGCACTCTATCTACTGGCTGCAGAGGGAATAAAAATGGGGAAATAAACAAAAGCTAGCTTGCCCCATGCAGTAATGAATGTAATTTGAGAGCAGAAATGCTCAGAAAAGCCTGGTGTAGATTTGTGGATTTAAATCTGTAAATACATTTGTAAATACATGTATGTATAGCACAAACACGTGTGAATGAAACTAAAAACAACTGCAGGTATGTGTTTCAAGCTTTGCATAATATGTTGGTTGCACTTTATTTTAGAGTACACTTATTAACATCTAAGTAGCTGCTAATCTGCATGTTAGTTGTTAATTTGATGCTAATTCGTATTTATTCAGCCACTATTAACCGCTTACATGTGTGCAAATTAACAGCTAGCTAGATGTTAAGTGTATCCTAAAATAAAGTGTTACCAGAATGCTCTATTTTTATATATACAACCATTAAAACCCTTCCATCTGCTTTTTCTGCTAATATTCACTTGCATGTTTGCGCACATTTTTCAGATAACAAGGTGAAGAAGAAGAAGAAGAAGGGTCATCATAGCATAGCCAATCTGTTCTCATCCCAAAGCGTACTATAGCAACACATATGGCTCCTTCCATCCAATTTGATTAAGAATTGAAGGCGTTTTTAATTAGATGCAGACACTCACTACATTTACATCCACAGAGAACTTGAAGTGCGCTAAAAAACAACCAAACTCAATTAATCTTCGTCCCCAAACCAATTAGGTGTTAACAGGAGCCAAGAGAAATTCAGGTGCATCTTGTAATTTAGCATTAGCAAGAAAACTAGCTATAATTGCTAATAAAAACGCCAAGCACACATATAACTGCACTTTTGGTATTTGAGGAGGGGGGAAGAAGTCTGTGCTATTCTCTGATTTAACAACAGTTTGATTTCTTTGGCTTGTTCCACTGTTATGACGCTTTGACCAATCAGATTCAAACATTTGTCATGACGTTACGCTTTTGGCGAGAGCTTGTCCAGATTGATGTTGTGTAGAACTCAATTCAGGGTGATAAAATCTGTATCTCTTCAGCTTCATCTTGATGAAAATATTTTTACTTTCTAAACAAGGAATGGAATAATTTAAAGAATAATTGCTAGACTAATTGATTAGCAGAATGATCATTAGTTGCACCCTAGTGTGAATTAGTGAACTCAAATTGGATATCAGGAGATCCCTCAAGGCACATTAGTGTTTCCCTGGCACACTGGTTTAAAAATGGTCTTTGAGATACTAATCAAGACACCTCAAATAGTTGTGTTTTGAAAAATTGGTTTTATATTAGACTTAGTAAGTTATCCAGTTTTGTGGGCGTACATGTAAACACAGTGAATGTGCAGTGTAGTCCTGTCTCGATAAAACATTTTGAAGTATGATATGTTTCTGCATCAAAATATTTCGATATACGATAATCTTGAAACCAGCCGCAGAATCCCTGTGCAGCCTTTTCTAAATGCACAGTGGCTTTGAAAAACATGAGCTGCAACAGAAACAAAGCCGAATGAAACACTTTTTATTTATTATTACTTCTTTGACTCTCTAGCGCTCAGATTTTATTATACTACTTTAAAATAAAACAAATTTAAATCCCCGATCACACAAATATTGAGGCCAACAAAACAGTGTTCCAGCCATTATTTATTGAACAATAAGTCACTGTAGTAATTATTGTGAAAGTCCTCGTGCAGCGGTCTGATTTTGTCCCAACGAGCTACCCCAAAAGATGTTTTACCCTTCAACAAGAAAATGTGCTTTGATGACCTGACGTGTGTGATTGGAGTCTTCTGTTAACTCCAACCAGCAGATTTTCTACAACCACCCATGCATGGATATTAACGAAAGTGCATGGTTTGCATGTTATCAACAATAAATAACAGAAACAGACAGGTCTATGTGCCTGAAAGAGGGACTTTGTTGAGGAAATCATGCCGACAAAATGAAGTGTGTGAGCTGTATTGATGAGGAGAGAGGGGGATGAAGAAGACGATGGAAAGAGGAGGGTGGAGGGAGTGAACGGATCAGGCGGAGAACCGAGGAAAGGCTGATCGATAACACAATAGCAATCTGCCGACGTGCCGTGTGTTAGGGGTCGCCCTTAATGGCACGTATTGAAAAAAGAAGAAGAAGATGAATCCTGGCAGAAAAGACTTGAGTTCTTGTGTTTACGTGCGGTGTGCTAGCAGTGTATGTAATCACTAGATATTAAAATCCAAGGTTGCTATCATTTACTTTTACTTCCACTGCCAATAACATTATATCTCGCTTCAAAGACATGAATCACGTATGAGGGTGCAATTAGATTTATCCGCAGATGTTTTTTGGCAGCTGGTCAGAAATTCAAGGTCAGGGCTTATTGATAGTCCTGTTGCAGACTATGTTGCTCATTTGTTCTGAGGTTAATTCAATTTATTTATTTTATTTTATTTTGTATGGCCTGATATCTCCAACTGCTTGTAAATGATTTGACTGGTGTAGACAATGTGAGTAAAGTGACTTGCCCAGGGACACAACAAAAGGCTCAGTTTGGTATGCAATTGCTCAACCCAGTACGTCACTCCCTCCATAAATAATACCATTATGTACATTGGTGCACTTTGCAGAGCACATTAGGTTTAGGAGTAATGTATCAGAATCAGAATCAGAATCAGAAAGGGTTTATTGCCATTGTCAATGAACAAAATTCACAAACATAGGAACTTGTCTCGGCATTAAGGTGCAACATAAAACACTGATCAATAATAAACCCCCCCCCAAAAAAACAAAAAATCCAAAGGGCATGAATGTATGTATATACGTACATTATGTAGCATTATTTGTTCATTCAACTTAATTTGTCTGTGGTTCTGAGTCACACTGACACTTTCTTATTAATAAACTCCTTATGATTATGAATTATGATAACTGGCTTTTGGTAAAAATGAAATTTCACCTATTACCAAAAGTATATTAAGATCCCGTTGCAGAACATTTTAGGTGCATTTGTAGTAGAGTGATATACGTCTGTATATATATATATTTATTAATTTAGTCTTTGATTGTGATATTTTGTTGTTTTGTGTTAATGTCACTAAGGCTGCAGCTAATTTGCCAATCAATTATTATAGCAAGTATTCTTTTGATTAATTGTTTAGTTTAAAGCAAAATGAAATTTGTACTATATTTGATCCAGAAAAAACCTAATTTTACACATTTCCTGTGTGATTTTGATGTAATTCCTGCTTTGTCTGAGGCATTTAACGTCTTCTTTCAGCACACAGCATGTTTTGGAGTCTGTGTTCATGGTTCAGATAACAATTATTCAATTATTAAGTTTGTTTATGATTATTTCAATAATTGATTAGTTGTAATTAAATAATTTATTTTGTCCTAAATGTCACTCTCTCAGATACAGTAGGTGACAAGAGCCAATGTCTTATATGGACTCTTTTGTGTCTATATTGATTGCATTGTATTTCAAAAGAAAAATCCACAAATTATAAAACCGTAAATCAGTGATAATGTTCATGAGCTCATATCACACCTGGAATGTGATTATGGTTTTTACTACCTTTCTACGCAATGAATTATTCCAGGCCAACAGAGTGGTTAACTGAAAACTAGCACTTGATTAATCATTGGATTTCTACATAGCGCCTTTCACGAAATTCAGTGCTTGAAGCATCTAGATTAGGGATGCCACATTATCAAATATTTGTGTCGCAATTGTCGCGACCCCATGGTATCGCCATGTTGTATTAGAATCTTTTTATGCGTGATTGGAGCTTGGTGCGGTCCTGCTCCTTTGAAATCCTAAACCCTTTTTCATTCACATTGTCTTATAGATCATCCAACTTTCTGAATGATAAAGTAAAATCCTTTTAACACACAGTTCTTATGATTATATTGTGACCTGAATAATGTATTAACCAAACAGCTTGACATCCGTATATGTAATAATACAAACTTCCCATATGCCTGCTGTGATTTTATTGTGCTCATATCCCTCCGGCTGTCTGCTTACTGATCTGTCTGCCAGCCCTATCTCTATACGCTTCCCTCTGCTTTCATTTGCCACAGAATATCTTGGCGTTTTTAGCGTTTTACCTGATAAACTGTCTCCTATAAGCCTTTGGTCATGTCAATTGGGTTGACTTCCGGGTGGCGCCGTACCACTCAATGAAAGCGTCTGCCTGTACATTTGTATCTAACGTATTATTTGTGTTTGTTCGTCTGCCGTACTCTCCTCAGCCGCGCTCATGTCTCTGTCAATCCTACCTGCAGGTCCTCATGGATTTCTCGCTCCCAGTGCTTTGTTTACAAGCATTGACTGTTCCGTCCGGCACCAAGTGAGGAGTGGTATTTATTTATTTATTTGTATCGTTGTTGTTTTTTTGCAGGTAACAAAGTATTGAATGCAAATGCTTTCTCCTTTCAGTACTATGCAGTGTTCCCCTTTAACATAGAAGATGATTATAGCCCCCCGTTATTATTTATTCTGCAACAATTGTGTTCAAAAGTGCTGAATTGAAAATATTGATAAAGCAATATACTGTGACAGACTTCTTGGCAATATGTGTATATGTTATCGTTATACTTTTAAATTCATTATAAATTGCTGCGTTGTACACTTATTAAAGGGGGCATATTATGCTCAATAAACTTTAATGAGCTTGTATTCTTGTTACAATGATGTTTCCTCATCATTAGTTTGTTCAAAGTTGTTTTTTGATTGATTGACTGATGCATGTTTGAGTCATTCTGTAATGTCCTGCAACTGCTGCTCGAGTGCTGTTTTTACCTACTCCGTTATCCCCGCCCACATTCCTGTACTTAATTGTGATTATTTGAAAATGTTTCTGAGTGATACATACATGTGTACATACATTCTAAAATGTCACGTAGCCACTTTTCATAAATAAAAACATTTCCACTACAGTAAAATGTCACTATGAAGAGGCGGGGATTTTCAAGTTCGGCAGTTTTGAACAGAAAATCAATAGACCAGTTTCTATTACTAAGCCATTTTGTATCAAAATTGCAGTTTACAATGAACAAAATGTAAAATGATTATCTATTTTGGCAATTTACTTAAAGGCACAGTATGTAACTTTTTTAGCCTAAAACCTACATGGGCCTGGATGAGTCTCCTCCTGCTTGGTTTCATGGAAAGTCTGGTTTTTTTTGGATATAATATTCCACAGTATCAATGTAATCATCCAAGTGACGTGCCACCTCCTGAAAGTTACATACAGCACTGTGCCTTAAGTAAAAGTGGGATTATGTTCGTTCTTAGTTGCATTATGTCCAGTAACATGTTTTAGGATGTACAATTGGAGAGTTCATTTGTAAAATAACAGTGCCATTTGAAAAAGATTTTGACGGCTTACAATTTACTCATTGTCTTTGTGTTTTCAAAGTGCAGAACATTATTATTCCATCCTTTTCTTGAACAAATCTCCTCAACTATACTTTTATTAATGATACGTATAGAAGGTGGTATCAAAAAGAAAAAAATGATTTAACAATAATGAGATGAGAACCAGGTTGAGGTGGGAGAAGTGTTTTGTTGTGCTGCCACCACAGTGATTTGCAAATATCTGACAAAACAGACCTAATCTATAATACCTATATATAAAATACATTACAAAACTGACATTCACCCTTGTTAAACCAATATCAATCACTATCCCTAATTTGAATTTGACTACAGTTGAAATATAAAGCAGACTTTTCATGAACCCGACTTAAGCTCCTGTGTGTAAATCCTCAATCACGTTTAATTAATGCAGTAGAACAGAAAATTACATTTAGTATAATTTTGGGCTGCCATTACGCTCCAAATAAAAGCCTTTAAATGCATAGCGGAAACAACTATTTCAGAAGCAGGTTGAAGGTTAGTCTAAACATCCCGAGCAGCAGGAGAAGCTTTTATCCTTATCTACAGAAGCAATTAGCCGCCTTAAAAGCAGGAAGAAAATACCGGTGTCACCCAAGTTCCTCCTTCATCACTGACACAGCGCTACAAAGGTTGCGTTTACAAAGACTCCACTGTCTCCGCTACTGGCACGCACACATTCATATGGAAATAAAGTGGAATCAATTATAATAACACACATGCGTGAACAAACGCATAGCGTAAACATCCAAGAATAGCTTCTCATTTCAGATTGGATGCACACGCGACTTCATGCTCTGCCTAGTTTGTATTATATATCTGACGCTGACCACGCAGAACATTTCTTAAGATTAAACGCTAATGCGGAATCAATGCATGTGTTTGACCTGTTAGAATCGGCGTGAAAAAGCGATTAACACACGGGCCAGGCTTAATCATGTGCGTAATCAGAACTGTAAAAAATAAAATAAAAAAGCAGGGAAGAGGATGACTTTTGCCCCTCAACTTAACCCTCGCAGCGGGGAGTGACTTAAGAATCATGGGAGCTGGAGAAGATCAAAATAATATATATGAGATTTTAACAGTTTCTAGAAATTACGGTTTGGAGTGGAGAAGCGAATACATACAGGCGGTAATAAGTGCTAATGGGCTGTGTATAATGCGCAAGAACATGGAATATGATGGTGGCATGCTTTATAGTTTCACAGCACAACATAATAGTCCATTCATTGTTCAGCGTGGTACGGAAATCAAACTTGCAACTGTCTTGTTGCAAAATGTTACAAAACGTGAACAATCAAGGTGGTTTTGGCTAATGAAAACCACTCAGTGATGTCAGAGCCAGGTTTAACAACAATAGGCTCAGTGCAAAATGTTGCCTAGCTAGTTTACTGTTATTATCACAAAGTTTTGCTGAACCGTGTTTAAATATATCAACACTAAAATAAAATGTATAAACAATAATGAAGTAATCTACAATTAAACAATTGGGTAATCTGTACTTCAAATATTATTGGTTAAAAAGTCTGCATAAGTTATGAGACATAATGAGCTGGCCAACTTATTGTATTTTTGTTGTATTTTATATTATTTGTTTATGTAGCGTATGTAATAATACTGGAAAAATACTTACAGAAATGTTGTTCCCAGAATAGATTTAGTTTAACTGTAGATATTGTAAAGTGCTTTGAGTGCTTTGAAGGTAGAAAAGCGCAATATAAATGCGACCATTTTTATTTTACATACTTTATTCTACTACTAAATTATACTTTCCATGAAGCTCAAATTAATTTTTGAAGCTGGAACATTTTTACTTATTTTTCTCCACTTTGTAATGCAACTGCAGAGTAACTGACATTTCTACCTAGGGAATTCAAAATTGTTACTTAAAAAAAAAAAAAAATCCTTCAAAGCTTTAGCATCAAACTCATGATTTCAGATGTATTATGGTCTACTTCCTTCTCACGTTGCCTTCATTTTGGAATTTTGAACATTTGGTTGTCGACACGGTTGTCGGCTACCATGGGGATTGAAACGACATACTCAGAATATACTGCACATAGTGTTGAAAATGATTTTGTAATTATGTAATATAAATAACTAATATCTGTATTAGTGGCTGTGAAAAAATAGAATTGGAGTTGGAATCTGTTAATAAATCTAACTGTATGTATATTTTGCCAAGACTTAAGTGTGAAGTAAACTAAGAAATGCTCCTTACCTCTCCCAAAAGAGGAGTTTTCCCATCGGCTTCAAAGACCCAGGCATTTTTGGCTGTTCCTCGGTCGTACGCTTCATATGGCGTGTTTCCGACCCTCTTACTGGTGGCTATGGCAGGATCCTTAAATGAAAAGATTACATTCACAGAGATGAACAGATGGCGATACAAAACAAGTAAATACAGCTTTGAATACAAAATAAGAAAGTGCAAGTGACTCAGCAAAGATGAAGCAGTGACACCTGACACGATTGAAGGATCTGGAAGGGAGGGCTACATCATGTGGACACATTATTAGATAATACAAAAAAGCTCTTGACAAATAAGGTTTTAACTGAATATTATAATGACAACATTTAGTTTGTCGGCTGTCTTGAGTGGACCTTGGCTTTACAGACTTCTGTCAACAAATTAATGTGCATCAGTCAGTCTTGGTCACAGCTACAGCCTGTTTGGATCTCTCATTCACGGTTTTCTCTTTTTCGAACATATTATTATTTTTTATTTTTTTTATGTTGGTCATTCTGTTTGTCATTTATTGACTGAATTATTTTTGTAAAGGTCTGCGAGGAAAACGCTGTTGTAATTTGGGGAAATCAAAACAAAAAATGAATTGAATTAAAGTACCCATAGAACTTTTGAAAAAGGAATGTATTACATTTATAGGCATGACAGAGAATTATCAGCCATGCAGTAACTAATAACCATAACAGGATTATTTACCATATTCACTACAATATAATGCAAACTGTATAGCCACCATAAAACCTTTACACTCCTAATATGACATTATGTGTTTGGTGTAGAGGTTATCATTTTAAATGAATCTAAGCGTGAATTCAGCCAGGAAGACCTAACTCCATCAGACCTACGTCCACTGTTCCACCATAGCTAATATACATCTAACCTGTCACGCCCATCATCGCAATGTCTTCTGCACCTCAACATTTTGACTGAGTAGCAATGAGTGGCAGAATTGACAAAATGTGTTTCTTATCTTTCTTTTTTGCCTTATTTTTGTCCGTGGAGTTTTTGTTTCGCTCAATTTAACTTTATACGGTAAAATGAAACCTGAAAGTAGTTTCTCCGTTGCTCCGAATGCGCAGAGCTTAGCTAGCTTGTTAGCTAATTCTGTATCAGTAACAAATGTGAGCATTGCTGCAGTGTTCCCATTGTTTATCTGTTCTTTTGACACTATTGACACTAATACAATTTTGCCACTCACTACTAAAATTCATGTCATCATATGGAAAAAAAAATAAATGTGTCAAGCCACTGTTAAGCTCCACTGGATCAGATTAATATAAAATACACCTTTAAATGTCCTTTCCTTTCATAACCTAGAACCCTAGACCTTTCATAAATTGTCAAGGTCTAGGAGTCAGGGAAAAAATCATATCACAGTTTTTAGAGATGCGATGATCTCAACCAAATAGCAAATTGGTCTGATCACTATTCTTTTTATTTTTATTTTTTTATTGCCAAGCTACATCCATATAAAGCATCAGTATTCGGCCTGTTTCAGTAAACTGTGATTGCTAGCCAACAGTGAACATTCCCTGTAAACTCTAATAATACTATAAACTGGGCCGACATACATAAATATGACGATGCATATGGGCGACTGTCTTACCAGGATGAGGATGTATCGCTGTCCTTTATCGTGGAGGTAGTCGTAGAACTGGGGCAGCTCGGCAAACTTCACCTTGTCGTACGTAAAGTCCTTCTTGTCCTCCATGTAGTCAATGTCAGTGTACTGGATGTCCTGCACAATACGCAGAGACAGAGTTATGCATATTAAATTACATAGTTCACTTCACCGCTTTAAATCAGACAGATTGGATGTTATTAGATATTCAGAGTCTAAATGGGGAATTTGAATTGGCCGGCATGAACCACTTACATGTAAGAAAAAATCACATTTGCATCGAGCAGAGGTTTATGAAATTCAAAGCTGGAAGGTTTCAGTCTTGCAGTGGGAAAGGAGATGTATTCTTAAAGTGAAAAAAGCAAACAAACAATTCCACAACTACAACAATTAAGTTAAAATACTAAAAAATAAATCAAAATTGTTGCTGCAACTAATGTTTATTCGGCTAGTCGAGCGATTATTTCTATGGTGACTGAAGGTTTCTAGATAGTGGGAATATTGCAAAAATATAAATGCAACACTTTTGTGTTTACTCCCATTTTTCATGAGATTTATAAACACAAAAGACAGATATCGCTTAAATGTTGTTCACAAATTTGTCAAAATCTGTTTTACTGAGCAATTCATATTGATAATCCATCCCACCTGACATGTGGCATCAAGATGATGATGAGACATCATGAATATTGCACAGGTGTGCTTTAGACTGGCCACAATAAAAGGCCACTCTGAAATGTTCGGTGTTGCTTTATTGGGAGGGTCCGGTGGGAGTATCTGTTGTGACCACCAAAATGGCTCTTATTTTTCCAGTGAATATTTAGGAAGCTTAGACTGCATAAGGTAAGGGAGCAGCAAGAGTTTCAAATGTACTTTCTGTTTGTTCTGAGTACAGAACATTTAAAACCGTGATAAACAGACCAAGTTCATTTTAAAAGATTTGCACTGGTCCAAGACCTGATTTTACAAAAAATATGTACTTGGACAAAACACATTGTGCTGAACTACTGCCAAAAATCAGGCACTGACACTTAAATTACTTTGCATTTTTCAAACCAATTTCTTATATATGATGTATTCTACATTATGTTTATGCTATCTGCAGCATGCTTGTACAGCACACTAACAAAGCAAATGCTAATCCACACAGCCTTAAGCATCAGCGCTGATGAAAAGCAAAAACTTTTTAATTGCTAGTTTGTCTTGTTGACCTGCCCGAGCTGCAGTCAAACAGCTGCACTAACGTGGCACTAAAACTTGGGAGGACTATGAAAATGCTAATACACATTTTTGATTTTTATTTTGTCTTTCCTCACCATGCAGCAGTAGCAGTGCCAGAACCTCCTTCATATGGATGGAGCAGATGGTTGTGAAGGCTGTGCCAGATCTTGGCTCTAATGGTAATCAGCTCCAGACGTATTAGGGAGAATGTGATAATGCCCTCTGTGGTCTATCTAATGGTTATCAAATATGTCCCCGAGTACAACGGGAGAGAGGCAGCTGCATGCTAATGTCTTTGGGTACGACACAGAGATTAGCCAAGTGAAATATTTAGATTGGGTAAAGTTCTAATACTTCAGGAACTAACACGGGGCACGGTGCGCAGAGTAGCAGGAAGAGAATGCAGCTGCAAAAACTTCATTAAGGCCTGCTTTGGAAGAAGCCTGATCCCCTCGGCCATTACATT
The DNA here is from genome assembly GCA_015082035.1 of Chaenogobius annularis. Lineage (NCBI taxonomy): Eukaryota > Metazoa > Chordata > Actinopteri > Gobiiformes > Gobiidae > Chaenogobius > Chaenogobius annularis. Next base: position 2,877,465 of record BJKM01000011.1, on the reverse strand, counting down.
TCTGAACAACAGGTCCCGCTGAGTGCCCTTTATTGGAATATGTCTGTTGTTGTATCTGACAACAATTTCTGTGTTTGTGAAAAAATAATTTCCCCTTCGGGACAATAAAAGTCTGAAGTCTAAATTCTTCATTGTGTCCAGTTATATGGGTTTTTATGTTGTTAATATCTGGTGAAAATTTCATATCAGTAGCAATTTTATATTTGAAATATCTGTCTAGGGGGAAATGGGTCTTCAAACATGCTTCAAATATAATAAAGACAAAGCCTTTTCAAAGCCAAAGTTACTGGTAAACTATTTATTTTTTACTAATTACCGTAAAATTGCTTGTATGGTTTTCCAACTTCCTTGTAGCTCATATGAAAATGCTTCTCATGTGTTTCTTTGTTGTTGTTTTTTTTGTCCAAGAGAATGCCCACTAACGTAAGGTTGGGGCACCTCTGTGAGGGTAAACGATCCATTCATTTTAACGCTGAAGAGCTGCTCAATCCTCCACTTTTCAACAACTGCAAGAGTAAACATGGAGATTTTAAAAATACAGACTCAAGGACAGGAATAAAGTTGTCCAGTGACCCACATCTACCCAAGAATGCTAACAGTAGCTGCGGGCTAAATGCTACTGTGATGGGTCCGTGTACCTGCTGGCCATTTGATTTTGGTTTTGAAATGGGAAATCCAAAATCGGAAAATTCCCATTTTCTGAACTCGTTTTTAGTTTTAAAACCAAAAATTGGAAATCGGAAAACGGGTCATTATTTGATTTTACACTGTAAATAAAGCTCTGTGGCAAGTGCCCTGCCAATTTTTTCGTTCTCTGGGGTCAGAGGCTGTGCCTCCGAGGACAGTGCAGAGGCAAAGCCGATGAGGGGTGCAGCTCTCTGGGCGTGCATGTGTGTGACTGGTTTAACCCAAGACCGAGCAGTGAGAGGCAGAGCGTGATCCGTGTCTGAGGCTGCACCTCTCTGACTTGGCGGGGCTGATGACGGCCCTGGCTTGCTGTGAAAAACGGTGCTTCCCTCTCCCCTTGGACTGAACTTTTCTACAATAGACTCATTTCTAAACCAAGAAAAAACCAAACCAAGGGGTACAAAAGGCACCGTAGTTTCTGTGGTTGCTTTACATCAGGGGTGTCCAAACTTTTTTCACAGAGAGCCGCATTTTTATACTTATACGGAGCAGAGGGCCACAGACAACCAGACAATGAAGTGAATCATTCGAAATTTTGCATTTGACATAGTTTCGCTGGGCCTCCACACCTTTAATAAGACTTGTAAGACCTGGAAACATTAATATTGTGTTGGTATAACATCAAAAATAACTTGAAATTTTTCAATTATACTGTAAAAAAGTACAGCTTTTTGTTGTTTGGACTAACTTAGGCAGAAGCCTGAGGGCCAAACACAAATTGGTCAGAGGGCCGCATTTGGCCCCCGGGCCGTAGTTTGGACATGCCTGCTTTACATTGTACCTTTACCTTTACCTTAATTTGTAGTTTTTGGAGTGTCCAGTAGAGGGCGCTCCAGCCTTTTGCATGATAGCGACAGTGCTTTATATCGTCACATATTATTCCATTCCTCTCTTTCGCTCGCTCCTTTTTTTTTTTTTTTTTTCTCGGGATAGCGTAAACAACATACTTTGAAAATAGTGCAACTCCAGTATGGTGCGGTAAATGTATCTTTTCCGCCATTTTAAAGTAATACAACAACAACAGCAACAACAAGCTTCTGTTGATCTCCATGCCCACACTCAGTCCAGTAAGTGGCGCGTAAATGCAACTTTCATTTGGCTGTCAACCGCCAATAAAAGAAAATAAAGTAAGAAGAAGCACTGCACAAACAGCGTCTGTAGTCTGTGAGCGGTCTGTTGGACCTATGGACAGTGACGTAACTAAAAAAGTGACGAGAACACAATGCGTCTTCTCCTTGAAATGTCGAGTATTACCGCCAGTGAAGTGCCAATTCTGCGCTGGGACATGCATGTGGATCTACAAAAAAGTGTCCACATCCACTTCATGTGGATACTTTTTCTGTTATTTTTCAGGGGGCGCAACCAGAAAACTTTGAGAAGCTCTGTTTGTGAGTCGGACACACGGACATGCAGAAGTTACCTCCAGCGGGCGGCACGCACAGCGAACACGTTGCCAGGGACCTCAGCCCAGCTGCGCATGGAGAAGCAAAGAGAACATGCTCCAAAACACCTTCTGAGCCAGCAGCCAGAGCAGACTCCTCGTGCATCAAGAGGCGAGTCCTGGTGGGCCTGGATGTCATCTGCCTTTGTTTGCCTACATCCATTATTTTGCTTGTGAGCTGAAAGCAGTGGCTCCATACAGACACGGTTCTCTCTCGTGGAGACACGAATATCACCTACAACATACGCGGAGAGGGCAGCTATTCCAGACGGCCTGCTGATGGCTGGTGGCATTGCTATCACAGCAGTGTGCAATAGCACTGGGCAAGTCCAAATTCAGAGGCGTGCACTAGCATTTATCTACAAGCTCAGTTGTCATGGCGAGGAGCTGACGTTGCGGCCTCTGATTCCAGTTCTGTTGGATTATGGCCGATCTACACCGGCCACATCTCTGAATACTGGCACCGGCCCCATGGAGTGCTGACGGCTTCATCCAGAGCAGGCCTCACTGCGTACTGGGTGGCTTATTACATCTCCTCCCATGTTTAAAACGTGTGCTCGTCCAGACCGTCCTGTGGTGAGACAATGAGGAGACAGGTGGCACGCCCTCGGAAGCAATGACAAGCTCTTAAACCCATCACCCTGTCCCTCTTGTCTCCATCTAGTTTGCGAGAACTTTATAAATGTTAAGCATTGTGGGAGCATAGGAATTTGCAGCCGAAAGTGTCAGAGAGGAAGTGCCAGCTAAGGCCTAGAGTTGGATATTCAGATAAGTGGAGACAATGAGGAGAACAGGTGCTACGCCTTAGAGCCAATACAGCTCCTAAACCCAGGCCTTAATGGTGCTCTGGCCGGCACTCCAGAGCAGTGACAGCTATAAACCTGAACCTGCACTTTACAGTCCACACTGTCTAGGGTTATCTGTACAACACCAGGTCAACCCGGTGTAGACTGAACAGACTGAACCAGAAGGTGGGCAAGACATGCTCAAAACATCCATAATTGCTTGTGAATGCTGTAAAAAAAAGAATCCACCAAATCCCAGGGACGACGATGTGCAAATGTTGCTCAAAACCCGTAAGACAGCCACCAGCCAGTTCAGTCCAAGCTTAGATTTTTTCTATTTATGGAGTTTCTCTTTAGAAGATGAAGATGACCAAAGTTATTCTTTGAGAAGTAATCACAGTTTGATCCTTAGATTATACAAGACCAAACTTTGTCCTTTATTGGCCCCTTTTATTGTTGCCTAACACCAACATTGTGGCATCAAATAAAAAAAGTCTGACTCAAACTTTGCACCATAAAAGCGAGTGCCCCGGTATCTCAAACTATCTTGTGTGAAAGTTAACGCCCAGCCTTGCACCTAAGAGAAGCCCAGAGCTTCATTCCACGAAAATGTCAAGCAGAACTGTTTTTATCTGCGTAACAGGTGAAAAGGAAGAATTTTTTATACATTCAGTGCAGGAAAATTGAGATAATGAAAGGGTAGTCACTCAATTGGCACAAAAAAAATATATAAAATAGTGGATTGAACCAAGTGTCGCCACGATACTAACATTTCAAGTGCAGCTTCAACACTAAGAGAAAAAACTCAATACTATTTATATACCACAATGATTTAAATGTTTTTTTGTTTTAAATTTTTTTTAAAGAAATAACATCCATAACATGCCATAGATAAAAAAAAGATTATTTAATATGTCCTGTGTAATATAATGTGGTGCATTGTGTACATTTCTGGTGAAGAGTTAGCCACCTGCTTGTTCTATGGAGATGTTATTGCTTTGACTAGATGTCCACAGCAGGGTATTAAACCCATCAATCACAATGGGACAAGCATGTGACACTACACCAGGCCAAGTTACAGGTCACATCTCCCCGAGAGGCGACCCCCAATAAAAACACCTGAACAAAAATCAATTCTAAATATATGCTTAATGCTATAGGGTGGAACATTCCAAGCAAAGAAATTCCATTTCCATTTAGGCAAGCAGGTGTGGACCTCCCAAATTGAAAAGTTGCATAGTGCACCTGTAAACTAGCTCTAACTTAGATCGAATCAAGATACGTCTAATTTCGTCCTTTTTATGTTTTACTTGTTTAAAAAAGTGTCCGTTTCGGATCGTTTAGTATATGGTATAAATGTTAGGACAATCCCAATCTCAAAACTATACTGTATTTTTTATGTTGTGTTCATGTATGCACAAGTGTTTTTTTTTTGTATTGTGTGTGTGTGTTTTGCAATTTTCTTATTTAGTCCTACTGCCTTTTTTTGGTCTTAGTTGAGTTCTCTGTTTGACTTGTGCATAAAGTCATATACATTTACATTTTAGTTTAAAAGAACTCACAGTGTCAAAAGCATATTCAAATTCACAGATGATACTGCTATTACTCGAGAGTCAACATTATTAAATGTCATTATTCAGGTCACAACAGAACATAAGAACTAAAAAAACGAATAACCGTGATCATTTTAAAAGCAAAATTATTTATGTTTATTCATTAATCTATATTCTCCAGAAACTTGCATCTAAATGTAAGTACTAATTTATCTGACATTATTTACTTTATTCTATAATTCAGGATCTCTCATTTGATTGACAAACTTCAGAAATATATCATGTTAGACAATTTTTTTTTTTTTTTCAGTAATCGTTTGTTTTTCTCACAATAATCACAACACTACAATGTGATATCGTGACATATAGTTGACTGTCTTTAACATAGATGTTGTACATCTTCTCTTTTTCACCTTTTGGACAGCCCCGGATAGACAGAACAGCGACATTATTTGACAGAAAGCTGGAATTGCCCGTCTAAGCAAAAGGCCACCCCTATCACTCCGACTGACTGTCCAACTCTACCGTTTCAGCCTTCATATCACGTCCAGACAGATGGTGTAGTGGTTAAGGCCAGTCGCAGTCGCAGCGGTGCATGAGTGCTTTAGATTTAACAGGGGGTGCGTGAGGTGAAGCATCGATCGACCCCAGCGGCCCCCGGACCCGCAGCTATACAGCTCCAAGACCCTGCTGAGTATATGGTGTGTGTGATTGCTCAAAATGTTATGAACGGATGGAACTGGGCACGAATTGGCCATGATGACAACATACACCAAAGTATATCCATAAATGAAGAGGAACAAATCAAATATGTGGGTATGGAGGGTCAAGGTTGGAGTTTTTGGATTGACAGAAAGCTCAGCACTCTTCTATATTATCCAACAAAGAAAATAAATATCTCACATTATTTGTATATATCCATTTCATGTTCATATTTTGCCTTTAAATACAGTTTTATAAATATTTTTTGGCACTCATAATCACATGTAATTGTTTTCATCTTAATGATTAGGGCTGCAACAATTAATCAACTAATTCAACTTTAAGAAAATAATTGTAGTTGTATTTTGATCATCTTAATTGTTATCTGGACTATGCAGACTCTAAAACACATACAACAATGTATATATTTGATAACAAAGACAGCAGTATTATTAAATACAATTGTCATAATTAATAAACTATTCTCAGTATCTTTTCTATCTAGAAGCATATTTCCTTTATTTGGTTTGCAATGTATTTACAAAGTCTCAATGTGCAACAGAAATAATTGTTTGACAAGACGACTCAACAACTAAAATAATCGTTAATTGCAGCCGTATTAATGATGGCAACTGAAAACATAATGTGTGTTTTTCCTATATCTGACCATGAGCCCATGTCTCCCTGGCAGTTTTTCTAAAAATAAAGTGTCATATGAGGGTCATCTCTTACATATGGAATCTGCACAGCACGGTTCCTCTCCACGGTGGCTTTGACTTCACTCAGGCTGCCATAGTCCCAGCGTGAGAGCTGGAAGCCCAGTGACCAGTAGGCGGGGATAACAGGCCTGCCAATGAGCTGGACAACATAATTACACATACGGTTAATGCATTTGCACTGGCACCAGTACTCAAGTGCTTCCTTTTGCCAGCCTCTACATTATTGGGCATTTGTGAAATCTGAAGAGGCTCACTTCAAGGAACTCTTGCACCACTTGCTCTGGTGTATCTCCAAAGAGGATGTAGAAGTCCAGCACTCCTCCAATGGTCCTGTAGGTCACCGCCGGGGCCGGCTGCAAAGTCACCTCTGGAAGCACAAAGAAGCAAAGACAATTCAGATCTAAGTCTGAGCTAATCTTGTTTTAAAGGTATTTGAATATATCATTTTGACTTGAGAAGGAGGATTTAAGGACAGAGGAAGCCTTATGATTTACGAATTTGTTTGCGTGTGTCATTGTTAAGTCAAAACAACAATTTCTAAAACCATGAGAGGTGACCGCTCATTTCAAAGTGGGGTATACAAAAATGAATTAAACTGAGTCCACATAAAAAAATTACAAAAAAATCCCTTACATATGCAGTGTCAAAAATGAAAATGAAAACACAACCATTTTCCTTAACAGGCGACATGGGACTAAAGGCTGTGTCTTCTACATATGCTACTGTATGTCATCAGAATGGTCAACATTTCAGAATGATGGCAAGCGAAAACACATTTTCAATAATTAACATCAAACTAATGATTTAGTTTTAATATTTTACATGATTGAGCAACACCTTTTACTTCCACCTATTAATTCAACAAATAAAACCATTTTTTAAAATGTTCTCTGATAGTACTTACACGTAGCCGGGTGGTTTTCATTCGTAATGAAAGCATCTTGATTTTTCACATTTTGTACTGTTCTGAAGGTAATCTCAGTTTATCCACTGAAATCACATTATGTTCCACTTCACTTTTGCCTCTCTCCCACAATTTTATATTTATCTAATCTATATTATATAATTGCAATGTTTTGGGTATTTTATTGTAATTTGTGTTAATTTATTGCAAGATGAATTCTCTTTTTTATGTTCAGCCCTAAATATAACTAAAACATAATATCCAAGCTATATCTGCACTTATTATCCCTTTTTTTCTTTCTTTTTACAAGATTCCTCTGCAAACAGTTTGAGTCACCAGACCAGCTGCAAAGCCAAACTACATCAAATAAAAACAATAGAAAACCACCCGTTTTTATACCACTGAAACATTCAAACCTAAAAGTGCTTTCTAAGCACTTGTGGGCTGGACAATATGTGCGATAAGTTGATAAAATAAAGTGTAAATTTGCTTTGTAAGACGCCCGTCCTCATGTGAAAGCGACGTGTCAGCACACATTCCCAGCGCTCTCACTCATCCTCCGCTGGGTAAAAGAGCCATGCAATATTCCCTTTGATTTGTCAGCACAGTTTTGATTGAGGCAAAAGTAGATCAATTTATGCTTCAGAGATGGAGTCTCCAATGTTTGGCATGTCCTTGAACCATTGTAACATATTAAAGGTTTATATTTTTTTTAGGTTTTATATGTTTAAGCCCGGTAAACATGTTTTAATCATGTTCCCTCATTAAAAAAAAAATGCCTTCCTAGTGTTGTTTTTGCGGGACATATTTGAGAAACCTTGCATTCAGGCTGATGTCATGAGGTAGTAATCCTTTATCCTCTCTGCTCGTCTGTGTTTTTAAAGTTTGTACACCTGCACCAACCTCATTAAGAATAATTTTAGCTCTAAATCATTCACTACACAACATCATTGTTTTTTGTTACCCTATTCAGGGTTTGCCCTGAGTTGGAAACCACTGTAGGCACAGATTATGAATAGTACAGCTGTATCGCATTTACTTTTGTGAGTGTTTAACCCTGTCTCTTCATAAAAAATATTTTGCTTCATATGTTTACGAGGTCATCTTCTCTGAGCACTCACAAATCCATCCTTTTGAATTTTCCCTGGATTGTTGAATCACAGGTACACATCCAAACTTCTCGTGTGCGTAACAACGGACACATAGTAATAGGTCTATTAGCGTAGCATTCACGTTACACTTATTTATTTTTTCATTATTCATTCCCACTGCAGACAACAGAGGGAGCTCCAGCGCCTAAGTTCCTAAGTAGTTTGTAAAGTGTTCTTTAAATGTGGACACATTTTAAATACTGTGCTTTGCTGATGGCGGAGTGGTTAAGAGCATTGCACATGTGTGGTTGCAGCATCGTGAGTTCAGCTCTCATGAAATACTGAGACTAAAGTGTGTCACACTTACCCATAGCATTGCTGTTTAAGAGGAAGACCCCGAATGACTTCCCGCTCTCATCTTCCAGACAGAGGAAGAAGGGATAATGTCCGTAGAGGTTGTGTGTTCCCTGCGGCAGAGAGAGGTGCGTCAGAGGGATGAAAGGATGAGAGGATGAGAGGAAGAGGTGCTGGTCACAGAGGAGAGAGAAGGAAAGAGCCTGGAGAGGCAGTGTTTTTTTTTTGGATGATTGGTGACTATAATGCTATTGTAAAGAAATCAAGGCAGCCATGTAAGGGGGGATTTATTTTAACAATCATGACAAAATGTAAGAAAGGAACACAATCATTTTGGGTTTGTCTTTTTACATAATATTAACAATCAGTTATTAAAGGCGCACTATGTAACTTTTCTGGTGGAAGGTCTGTCACCTGCTTGTCTTAACCTATTGCGTAAAACTTATCTACCTCCATGGAGACACTAAGTCATGTCAGATCTGGGGAAAGGCGAACCTGCTACATTCACCAGCTGCTTAGAGACACAACCACAGACACAACCATCAGAAAAGTTGCATAGTGCACCTTTAAAGCCTCAATTAAATACTATATTTTATGTCCATTGGGCAGTTATTGTCAAGTGGCCAGTGATTTTCTTTGTTGTTTGTAGGTTGATTCTTAGATTGTCTCCAATCTTAGTGTTGAAGTTTGTATGTTTATAATCTTAACTTTTATGGGAACTTTTTTTTCTTCTGATATTGTGATTGATGCAATTCAGGATAAGCATATAATGTTCTCTTCTGCCAAGTCAATCTTGAGATAAAAACGTTTTAGCTCACAAATGCTGCGGCTTTTCCCACGTGCAAGTTGTAAAATTGGTTAAAAAAATAATAATAAAAAAAAAAAATAGGGATTTTTATGACGGATTGAATTGGGGCAACACCACTCATATGTTGACAGGTCTCCGCCGATGGTGGTTGATTGGTCCAGTGTGTCCCAACAGTGTGTCTTACGTCTCTAGAGTTTAAAATTGGGCTTTGGCAACAAAAAATTGAATGTCTCAACCTGAATTCAAACTAGCTTCCGTGGAGAGAATAGTGTGAAAGGGAAGTCGGTGGGTTCAGAACGCTTTCTGGTGCAGGTCCACTAACTGCTTGTCTCATGAATATATTATTGCTTTGCCAGGAATGTTCCACAGTATGGCATTAACGCCGATATTTTTAATGTATTAATTTACAGCCATTTATTGACAAAAATACTTGTCATTTTGTGTAACATTTGAAGAATCCATTCAGACCTTTCACCTTTAAATGTACTGTGCAGTGTCCCTTTAAATTAGACCTGTCACAATAATTGCTTTATTGGTTTAATAAATAACTGATGGTATCGAAACAGGCACAAATCAAAGTCTATTCATGGATTCAAGGCATAAGCATTCCTCCTTGATTTGAAGGATTTTGTGAGGACTTTTCCTTATCCAAAAGATATACTAGTATTTTGATTTGAATTGCACTATTTCTTGTACAACCGTTCCCATGCCAACAACGTTCAAATTCTTATGCCTGAAATTCATGAATAGTCATAAGTGAGTGCTGTTATTGCAGGAACCCCACCCAGCCAAGTTACAAGTTTGATCTGTGGAGGGGCGACACCACACAACCACACACAGTAAGAATACATGTTTTTTTCCATGGTATTTATTTCTGTGCAATAAAACACCACAAATAGAATAAATATAATGTCATAGTATACCATGGAGGAAAAGATTTAGCATCTCCATGGAGACAAGAAGGTGGTGTACCCTCGACCAGAAACATGTCATCGCGCATATTGCGTTTCAACACAGCAGGGTGTGTTCAGTTTTTGTGGATGAACAACGATTTCCTCCACAACAACACCATATCCTGCTTATTCTGCTTAAACCTGCTTACCATGTCGTTTCAAACATACATGTGGTTCTTTTTGTGGTCAGTTTATTGGTCAATTTCAGTGTTTTCTCCAGGACACGCTGCTTCTTTGACTGCTGCCTTGAAGCTGTGCTACATTCTTCCTCCAGTCGTTCTCTGGTCTAGGGTGGAGGTGTGAATCTTTATGTTCCTGACAATTTGCTTCAATTTTAATTTTAAGGGTTTCCATTGAATTCAAACTCGGAAAAAAATCCCATTAAATGTTAATGTAATTTAAATGTAATTTTTTTTTTATTCTGGCTTTATATTCATTAGCTGTAAGTATGTAAAGTCTAGACATGTGCCTGAGATATGCAGATCTAAGTTAAACTCACATGTGCTGTTGTCAGTCAGACTTGAACGGAGCTAGAGGTTATGACCCTATATGGAATTTAGGTGTGGGCCAGAATTCATAAAAACCCCAGAACACACGTGAACGGGGTCTTCTCTCCTTGGGTTGCATCAATTCTATTCTGTTCCCTCTCTTCTGTTCCTGCATTTCTATACCTTGGTACCTATCCAATAAACTTGATTCCTCTATATCTGTACTAGTTTTATTATCGGCCTCAGATTACACCCACCTACATTAGCCTATGTGGTTAAGATATATTTGTTGTATTGTGTAATTCATATTGCAGTGATTAAACTAGGCCTATTTGTCAAAGTTAACAATCATCAATGTTTTCTTAATTTAACGAAGAATTGGACTCAACAAGCTGCAGCTGTAGTTCGCACATTAGCCTACACTGCTAACAACAACACACAACACAAACCCATGGAGTGAAGGGATTAAAAGTATCACTAATATCTTGTTCATCTCTCCTATGTCTCACTGCGGTGGTCTCACGCAAGTCTCCAACTCCGCTTCGGTGTGTGAATGTGTGTGTGTGTGTGTGTGTGTGGGTGCGTGTGTATGCGTGTGTGAGAGAGAGAGAGAGAGAGAGAGACAGAAACCAGTGGTACACACAGTTTTGGTACACAAAGTTGCGGCATAACACGTGTTATTAAACGTGTTAAATACTACACACACCTTTTACCTGTTTCTTGACTATGTGAAACGTGTGTTTAAAGGGGACATTTTATTGTTAGAGACAGTGAATACAGCCGAAACACGGACGTCATTTAAAATAGTTTTTTGGGGAAGTTGGAATATTATCCAGAATCTTTAAGACGTAGAAACGCAATCCTTTTTAAGAATCCATTTTTGGTTTAGAGTATGTAAATTGCATGTATATATTCAAACAAGTATATTTTTATAACCCAATTTTTTATTCATGCCTCATTATTATTATTATTTTTACATTTTGTTATTATATTTGTTGTTTCATCTTGCAACTTCTCACCGAAGAAAGTTCAGAGTTTGTGAATCATGTTTTTATTCACTGACAATGGCAATAAACCTTTTTCTGATTCTGATTCAAATAAGTCTAAGCAACTGAAAATTGTTTCCTTGTTGACATATCCTATACATCTCACCCCATTGGGAAAAGCATCTCTGGTGAAAATGGGCCAGGTCCTCCAGTCGGTGCTGTGGCGGAAATTCTGGTGTACATGCTCCCCTAGGCCGTAGATGTTATGGGATGGCAGCTTGGCCGATATCTGCAGGTACTGATCTGCAAATACCAGGGGGGCCATGGTGGTGTCAAACCTGCAAATATATTCAGGGAAGGAAGAGGTAAACAAGAGTTCAGGTCAGTACCGGGAACGTGGAGGAGAGCGAGAGTGAGAGAAAAAGGGTGATTTGAAAAACTCAAGTGAGATACAGCGCTGAGGCAAAGTGGGAACGCTAGACAGAGATGTGCGAAGGAGATCAACTGTAACAAGACAAAAAAAAAGCTTGTCGAGATAGAACGGCTCATCATGCTGTAATAAGCCTTCTGGGTAGGAATGCGCGCAGCTACAAAACAAGACATACTTGGTTAGTTCTCGACAGCAGCAGATCTGTGGAGCTGGGTTGGATTTTGGCCCACTCGCGTGACTTCAGAACCACAAAAGGTAACACTATCAAGTTTATAAGTCCATAAGGTCAAAGAACAAAAGATAATTTATTCATTATGCAAAGGGCGTACATTTATCGTTTTTATCTGTCAATAACATTCCATGATTCCAAATGATAGGGGCAACAGTTTATTAAGGCAATAGCAGTTTTATGGGCTATTTATGGTCTTATCGCCGTATTATAAAACATTGTCATAATAGCAATGGAAAAAGTTAATTGCTTGTGGTGTGTTGTGCAGTAACAAAGATTCTTTTTGATTTTAAATGGCTGATGACAACTTCTGGTTGGTTAACAACAAATTGCTTCATTACAAATTGCAAGAGTACGTACAGTATTGGGCAAAGCCATCTTAACTAATGTGTAACTGTATGAATTTTAAGTAAAATGTCAGTAAAATGTGATACAATGGTGGTCACATTTACTGTAAAAAGTATTTCTACCTCATAATAATATGTATTTATTTTTATTTTTCATGGGCAGAAAATAATAATAAAATTGAAAATAATTCCTGTTCCATTGTACTATAATGAGTGGTCAGAACAATAAACTTCAAAATCTCAGAACTACCCAGATAACCCAGATCATTTCTGCAAAATCAACAAGTGAAGCACTGATCTCTTATGTATTTTCTTCTGAATGATACAAGGACGTTTGAGAGACACATGCTAGAAATGAGCGACTCTCCCATTCAAGTCTACTTTTTCCCAAAATCAACTGATGTGCTTGAAGGATTGGGGATTAAATTCTCAACTTTGGTTAAATGTTACAACAAACTGAGCTACCGCGCCCCCAAATCAATGACGATCATTACGCCTTCATATATATTTGTACTATAACTGTTTATGAGTAGACCGCTGTTTTCACAATACATTGACAGTCTCAGCTGCACTGTGTCACTTTCTTGAGAACTGCCACGTGATATTGCTGTTACATGTCCAAATACTATTGTTGCAAGGGGGCGTACCAACTGTCTCATACCCAAGATACTATTCTGTAGAAGTTGTACTCCAGATTTTAGTTCTGTCTTCCTAGAGCAGTGGATGACAGAGCCAAAATCTGTTTAACCAACTGACCAGACATGTCAAATATACAAGTCTGTTCATAAGTTATTGTACAAATACTATTCTTACAAATAAAGGAAGGGAAGCAACCATTCACCAATACATGTCTTCGTACTGTTTGAGGTAAGCAAAAAATACAGGGAATTATCCTTAACTCTCTCGCTTGTCAGTTGCGATACCTTTATACAGTATATCAGTGTAAAGCTGAAGAAAAAGTCCATTTCAAAACATGGAACCTGTAAATTGCTGATTGCAGATAAAGCTTGTCCTTGCTGTTCTGACTATATAGATCGATCTTAATCTCGCAAGATACACAAAAACATATGTAGAAGGCTCCATTATGAACTCACAGTACAGGGATTTAATTTTATCTTGATGGATGTAGTGATATAAACATTTTTTTCCGCTATATCTCACGTCATTCTATTTGTGTGCACTGATAGGAGACAAACGGGTTGTTCTGTTGCGTTTTTCTGTACTATTGTGATAAATATGTCGATGTCAAATACCTTAGAGCTACATAGTGGTAGGCTTGTATAAGTTATTGACACAGACCATTTACTGCATATTCAACAGTATGTTTATACTAACTATGGTGCAGTTGCTTTTGTCAAGTAAATAACCACTGTAGTACATGTTCCTGATTTGTTTGTATTAGTTACTGGGCTCTTTAAAAAACACATATTATGTATTATTTTTTAGTATTGTTGTTGGCCTTTAAACATACTCTTTGGCATCTTATGTTTTAGAACTTAAAATAATTTACCTACCTCATCAGGAATTGAGTTTGAACTCCATCTACAGGCTGCAGAGGGAATTACAAGAAAGAGATAAAAAGCTAGTTTCCCCTGACATGCTAATATAAGCAGTGTTATTAATGTGCTTTGATGGCAGAAATACAGCATTTTTGATGAGGGAATGTTATAACGGCGTTAAAAGTGAAAAGAAAAAAGAAAAAGTCAATTTAAGTTAAGGTACACTCACTTTATTGTCATCATACGGAAATGTGTCCACTGCATCTGACCCATTTTTGCAGATTATTAACGTTACATAATATTGCCTCTTAAAGACCCATTCATGCATTTTAACAATATCACGATTAAAAATTATATATTTTGAATGGGGAAATGTTCTCAAAAAATCCTACAAATCAGGAAGAAATCATTTGCCTGAAACTCACGAATCGAATGTTTTGGTGTCACCTAAACCTAGTGATTGTGTTCAAACTAAAACTATAAATGTGTAATATGTCTGTTGTCTGTTTTATCTACGCACACTTAATTCTCTGTTGCAGTGTTTAGCCCTACAGCGCGCGAGCCGGCGTGCGGAAGTGGCGTGCTCTACTCACAGGACTTTTTTGTTCTCCCTCCTGTGCACAGAGATGCCAAAGGGCTGGTGTGTGATCTGCATGGTGTCGCTGATGGGGCTGGATGGCTGAGCGTTGAGCCTGTTGATGTGCTCATGGGGGACCTCGAACCTCTGCCTCTGGGCATCGTAGATCTGAGGAGAGGAAACAGCCACGCATTCAGTACTGCACACTGCCACACTCATGTTTGTGTGCTGCACTCAACTTTATTGGGGTTTGGATATTGTAATGAATTTAGCTGTAAATATATGTATGTTTGGTTTCAGAATAAATATATGCTCAACATAAAGGTTTGTTGCGGGGTGGGTCTAGCGCTTCATATTCAAAAGCCTTGATTTTAACCAAATTAACAGTTCCTAAACCTAACCCTAGTCCTAATCCTAACCCTAACCATACCCTAATCGTGAAATAACATATTCCGCCATATCCGCCTCTGGAACCAAATATTGAACAGTGATGTGTGGAAGCAGGCTCATAACTATGACTTAAATATCCTTAAATAAGTTAGTACAAATATTATACATGCCAATGTTTAGAATTTTGTCTTAAGTCCATTATATAGATCTCTCAAATGTAAGGCTAAATCACCCTGCCCTAAATTCCAATTGAATTAAAATCGCAATTTGAATGGATACAATTATCATATTACAGTGGCAGCTGTAAAAAATTAGGTTATTTAAGTCATAAAGAGAATGTTCCATGCTAAAAAAACAAAAACAAAAAAAAAACAGTTGTTAGGCCTCGATGTGTGATCATCATATAAGATTTGCACTTCATATATTAAAACAGTGCACTGTAAACTGAATCTTGATTTGAAATAATGCACATTGTAGATCTAAGATAGATGGGTCCAAAAAATAAACTCCAAAGGGAATATATGACATGGAAAAAAGGAAAAAAGAAGTCATATATCTGTACTTCTTCATCATCTGTAAAATATTAACTATTAAACAAATATGATATGACAGATATTGACTCACCCTCACCTGGCAGTGCCATAAAAGAACACGTGTTTTGATTTCGTTTATGAGTTTGGATTGTGCATACAATCCCTTCTTTGCCAACGTTTTTACCTTGAAATGAAGGCGCCTTGGGGTCTGCATTTCTGCATGAAGTGCCAGCTCCTGAATATCTGCCCCGAACAAAGATGGAGACGCCATTCTTCTTAGAGTAGCTTTCAATGCTGAAACAAGCAAAATATAAAAATGGTTATAGGGATGGTTCCTACCGTCAAAAATGTACCCTAGGTGCTGCTGGCAAAGATTCAGAGATGGTTCCCCCCTGGTCCTGGCAAGGAGCTCACAATGAGTTTATTGGCACTTTACACAACTGTGACCAGCCAGAGCCTTTCTTAGAAGGTAAATATTTGCGAATGTGAATTGTAAATGCTATAAATGTTTTTAACGCTCTTTTCTGAGGCACTTTCAAATGTCCTTAAACTGTAACGAAAATATAAAAAACATGTTTTTGTTTTTTCAGCATAGTTTTGTCATCACAGTAAGGCTAACAACAACTAGCATGCTAACAACGCACTTCCTGGTTCTCAAAGAATAAACCACTTTACAGTAATTAGAAGCAGAGGGCACGCATCGCGCTCATTTTCACCCTAAGAGCTGCTTTGACAATATATTTGTACAGAGGCAAAACAAATTTGGCTCGAATATATGGAAATACATTTTGTACAGCCACTTTATTAGATGGGTCAAAGGCAGAATGCAGTAAACAAATGTTCCTATCATGACCTAGAGATATAACAAGATCCAAATCTCGTTTGAATCATTATGCTCATAAGCTAAAGAATTAAGAACGTCGTCTGCACTGAAATGGAGCAAAGGATCATAGTCTATGTGGTTCAATGCATTTAAGAAAAGGAGCTTATAATTTGATACAGTATATTGTCAGAGCCCACGACATTATAGTAAGACAATTGACAAAACCTTACAATATGTTGGTTATTGTTACATTCTCATCTTAACCTAGACTTCAACTATTATTGTAACTAAGTATCATTTACAGAATACAGAAAACAATGAAAAACACCAATTTACTGTAATATACACTACGTATGTAGTATAGACTACATATACACTACACACTACATATACACTACAAAAAGCTCTCACAAGAAAGCAATAACGCGATGATCCAGCTCATTCGTAAACCAAAGCAGACTAATGCTACAATTCTGTTTTCTGCCAATAACAGTCTTGCCACAAGGATTTCAAATTAAACACTTGAAATGAGATTAATATCTTTAGAAGAAATCCATATTCCCGTGCGTCTCTTTCACCAATGAGATCAAAGGATGCCTGATGCTTACAGAGTCCAGGCGCAGAAAGGGCTCCGATGTCTCTTATTTGCATAGCTGCCTCAAGTGATATATGTACAATATTTGAAGACAATTGAAGTTATTATATAAGTCTTTCATTTAGTGGTTAAGGGTCTCCGCTGAATACAAAGACAGGGAAAAAATGATTGTCTTTGATAGTGCTTTCCTCACTTCTAAGCAGTACTCATTTTTCAATTTAACCACCTTTACCACACCAAAACAACCCCTCGCCAACACATTTTTCTCCTTAAAATGATTTTTGTTTATGCTATTACGGCATGGCAGGTGAACGTTTATATATCTAAAAAAAAAAAGTCAATGAATCTTTGTTCTTTACACAATAACCGAGTTGGCACAAGGCGGGGAAATCGAGCAGAAAATAGGAAAGCCTGCATGCTGCAAAGTCAATCATGTTTTCTGATATGCCATCCATGTCATATTTCACAGAAGGTTATGCCCACGGCGAAGTAAGTAGGGAACGGGGGAATGGAAGTGAAGGCAGAAAGATTGATGGAACACGATGCTTGTTTGACTTAGAAAATAGGCTTCCATTCCATTTAACTGGAAGTCAAATATTTTAGTTTGGGCACGAAGCAGTGGGGGCGTAGAAAGAATAGGGAATAGTTTACCATTAGGATTGGATTGATCCACCGATTCCACTGTGTAGCCGTGGTTTGTGGAGAAAAAACACCAGGGGACGTTCCTCTCATCCAGGGGGCTCCAGCAGCAGCCACGCGCCTCGCATTTTTGCTGTCAGATTGTATGAAGACATTAATACAAGAGCACGTAAAAGGGGTTGGAAAGCATTTTAGGTTTAGGAGTGTTTTTTTATATGTGCAACTAATTTGTCAGTTGTAGATGATGTTGTCTCAATATTCCAATTTCAAACTTGATTTTTATAAAAAGGAAAAGACTTGATACTCAATACCCATTTCAATACCGCAAAGTAAATAAACACTCAAAACAAATATATACAATATAATGCTTTTTTTTTTTTCTACATTAAAAAGTAAATGAAAATGACTGTCCCATTTAATCCAAAGTTTGTTAAAAATGTCAAATTTAAAATGATTTCCAAATGTAATTTTTTCCAATTTCTGAATCCATCCATTTTTGCCCACTTTATCCAGTGCAAGGTTGTGCACAGGGATGCAAGGCTCCAAGTGCAGCAGTGTCGTAAGTTCGAATCCTGATTCCGACAATTTACTGCATGTCCTCCCTTCTCTCCCAGCCTGTATTTCACTCTGCCCTTTGCTGTCTAATAAAGCCTAGGGGCAACAAAATATTTAAGAAAAAAAAGAATAAGGAGGGAAGGGACCTATATAACAGTATGCAGATTCTCTCTTTTTTTTATTTTTTATAAACATTCATGTTTATGGTCAACAAATGTATAACCCTGTCAGTGTTTGCCAGGAATTGGCTCCACAAACCTGCCTTATTAATCTTAATGCTTTAAGTTACTTCAAGTGACAACAATGACATCTATGGGGTTGACTAATTGGACCAATTTCCGATGCTAGTGTGAAAAAATAAAATAAAAGTTAGAGGCAGCATTTGGAGGACTTTTCACCATTGAAAAGAGAGGATACTTAACTAAGTATCTTAACTTTTAAATTAATTTGCTTATAATTATATCTAATTTTAAAATACTAGTTGAATCTGTTTTTAAGCTATGCGCTCAACAGATCATCATGCATGCTAACATATCCTATATCTGTGAGGTTTAGTTTAAAAATACAGAAATTATGATATATTTTATTTTATTACATTTCCCTGTGTGATGTGCCATCACAGACAAAAATAGCTCATACCTTGGAGGCTCCAGCATCAGGGAAGCAGTCGACTCTCTGAGCATGAGGGATGTTTGGACACTGAGGAACAAATGTGTTGGTAGATTCTGCCAAGAGAGAGCAACACATGTTTTGTATTAGACTACAAAATCTACCAAAAAAGTAAGTTCACACATTGTAAATACAGGCTAGCACTCTCTCAATAGCTTTAAAACATTAGGCAATTATCAAACCAATCATTGCTGCACTTTGTTGTAGCCTTGCTAATGCTAATGCTAGCTTGCACCCTCTGTAGATGTTATGCTAGTTTGCTGTTAGCTTAATATGATGCAAACTGCAACTGCTTTGACCAGACTTTTTAATCATCATTTGCAAACAGAAAAAAACTGATACATCACCAGTTATATTTTTTGAAAGGTATGCGAGTTATTTTTACCCACAAATAAACATTGTATCTACAGTATGTTGCAAGTTGCAATATTTTCCTTTAGCAGCATTGCTCAGTACAGGCCAAGTCATTCTTCATAAGAAGCAAGAGGTTTGTTCCTGCACCTAGAGCTGCATAAAACCGCTCCTGTTCTGCAGCTCCTGCAGCGTGTTGTTGACACATTGTCTGAGTAAAGGTGGGTTATACTGTTGTATACATTGTGGCTTGAAAAGGTATTCAGACCACTGAAAACTTTTCCACATTCACGACCACAAGCTTTAATAATAATACATTATATATATATATATTATATATATATATATATATATATATATATATATATATATATATATATATAATATAATATATATATATATACATACATATATATATATTGCACTTTACATTTGAAAAACAAAAACAAATCTCAAAGTGCTACAGTTAGTAGGTGTGAGTAATCACACACCTTGTATTGGCCAGAAGCACACATAGCAGTACAAAAGTGGAAATTATGCATGATTTCCAGATTTTTTTTAATTAAAAAAACTTAAAAGTGCAGCATGAAAAAATATTCAGGTAGGTTTTTCTTTTTTAACCATTCCACTGTAGTTCTGGCTTTATGTTTAGGGTAATTGTCCTGTTGAATGTGAACCTCCGCCCCAGTCTCAAGTCTTTTGCAAACGGCAACAGGTTTTCTTCCAAAAGTGTCTTGTATTTGGCTCCATTCATCTTCCCATCAACTCTGAGCAGCTTCCCTGTCCCTGCAGAAGAAAAGCAGCCCCACAGCATGATGCTGTCGTGTTTTTTTTCCACCACACATAGCATTTTGCTTTTAGGCCAAAAAGTTAAACTTTGGTCTCATCAGACCAGAGCTAACCTGGATGCCAGATTGATATGAGTACCACTCTGAACTGAGTTCTACACAATATCAATCTGGACAGGCTCCCACCGAAATCAGTTGGGAAAAGGCGTAACGTCATAACGAATATTTTAATTGGTCAAAGTGTCACAGCAACAGGAACAGCCGAGAAATCAAACTGTTGTTAAATCCAGTCAGAGAAAAGCACAGACTTCTTCACCGTCTTCAAGTACACAAAGCGCTTCTATGTGCACATTGTTAATAAACTAAAATTTTCCTAAATGTGCCAAATAGGCCAAAGTGCGTCTGTCGGCGTCGCCATGTTTGTTTAGGTTTGTCCTTTTGACTTCCACTTTAGTGCAGGATTGTGATTGGTCAGGCCCACAGCGGCAGGCTCAAACCGAACAGCAAGAGTCTGCCCAGATAAAATTCTCAAGAGATTTTGAAACAATATTACGAGAATTCCTTTGGCGTGAGCCGGGTTAGATCAGAGCACCTTCTTCCACATGTTTGTTGTGTTTCTCACATGGCTTCTGGCAAACTGCAAACAGGACTTCTAATGGCTGTTTTTCAACAATGGCTTCTTTTTGCTGCTCTTCCATAAAGGCCAGATTTGTACAGTGCACGACTAATAGTTGTCCTGTGGATTCCTTGTCCACATGAGGTATTTAAGTTTGTGGTTGTGAAGTGACAAAATGTGGAAAAGTTCCAGCACTATGTTTCAAGGCACCGTATATGTATGTATGTATGTATGTATGTGTATATATATATATATATATATATATATATATATATATAGAAAAAACACTTATTATATAAGTGTTATTGTTTGGAAAATATGCAACTTTTGAATATTTATTATATTGTTTATAGTAAAAAATGCCACAAAAAGTAATGTTGTAAACTTTCAAATAAGGTGATATTTCACCTTATTTCACATTTAAAGACAATTAAACCTCAACAAATAAATTTCAAGACATTTTTAAACAAATGGACTGACATAATATTGTCTACAATAAATATAGTCTAAAATCAAGAAAAACATTTATGATATTTTGCAATGATAATAATATGTTTCCTGCCCCCTAACAATACTGTTAGTCAGTGCTATGTCAGTTGAGGTTTGAACTGACTTTCCCTTCCCTGACTGATACAATTAATTTCATCAAGCCTGAGAGTCCTAAAGGGAAGTAATTTCTAAAAATAATAATTTTTTTTTGTTTAGAAACACAGTCCGGTAGCCTACTTACCATCTTTAGTGATCCCTTGGCCTGTTACAAAGAGCACGATGAGGGCGATGGAAGTAGCCGTCATCAGAAGAAACATGGCTATGAGGGCCAACTCCAGTCCTGAGAAGTGCCGCCTCCCCATCTACTAAGCAAGGGACACAGGGGCCAAAACCATTAACAGTGAGCCCCACTGGTGAGTCTCACACTTTAGCAACATAAATTACTACTATATACCTTTAAAGTGCCTATGACAGGTTGGATGACTCACCGAACTAAAATGCAGTTCAGTTTATTAATTTTAAAAGTTTGCTAAAAATGATCCAAAATATACCAGAATAGCAATTTTTTTTAGGTTTATAATTTCACTTACTGTTTGTAATTGATCACATCACACTGGGAAATTACCCAGCAAATACTGGGAAAAAACTCCTCTAATGTCACATTTTTTAAAAATTGAAAATATATGAGTCACAAAAACATGGCAGAAATCACAAAATCTTAAGAGCGCCTTTATTTTATGTAAGTTTAGAATATAAAAAAAAAGTTATTTTGTGTATTTTAAGCATAAACTTTGTCTGTAATCAGTGAACCTAGTGTGATGTCATTTCATGTAATTTTCTACAGTTTTTTTTACTTTTCTCCAAAAATACCTTCTCGAATGGTGTACAACAGGTATAAATAAAGTCAAAATTTGAAAATCAGAAATAACCTTTCATACGCACTTCAAATCAATTAAATCATTTAAAAAAAGACACCCAACAAGGAGGGAATTACTATGGTAGATATTTTTGAATAGTGTCATCAGTGTGGATTAAAGGCTGATTAAGAAGGCTAATCAAATGAAACCAAACAAGCAAGATGGTTAAGGGGTGTTCTTGGAAATAAAATGTTAGTATATTTGTTTTTCTTGCCTTTAGTGCAAGCACAGCAAATACAACACTAGAGCTGACATTTAAAGGTAAGGTAAGGTGAATTTGATTGATTTATTGTTAACAAAGAGTTGGAGGAATATGGCTACCAATGTAAACATTGAAATAGCTTTTTTGTACAAAGTAAAACCACTTATTATTTTACTGGTAGTTGAGAAGGTCGGATCGATATTGACTGAGGCAATGCAAACATATCAAATGTATACTTCAAGTGTCATCATGTAACTTTCTGGAGGTGGTATATCACCTGCATGATTCCATAATAGAAAGTTTAAACCCTATTTTGGAACATTCTTCATGGAGATAGGCGTGGTTTAAAATCTAAATCTACAACATTTCCATTATTATAACCCATTTTGAAAGCTTGCTCACAGTATAATATTTTTTCATTGCAATAAAACATCCAAAAACAAAAAACATGCTTTCATATTACTCTTTTGTTTTTGGCTAAACAGATACACAATGGGGCTTTAAGATCTCTCTTTTCTTTTATCAATTCTTTATACATTTTTGAAATAAACAATATATTTTAGTGTATCTGCACATATATTTAAAAGGTGCTGTACCTGATTTTTACAGTCTTAAAAACATGAAAAACAGAACTAGTTAATTTTAAACTGTTTGCAGTGATCCAAATGTATCACTTATTTACCTAATGCCTTTCTAGCATCCTAAATATTTACTGGAATGAGTCAATAAGTGATTTTTACAACTTTCTGAGGCCAGATTGAAGTTGCTGTTACGGTAAAGATAACAACAATTAGCATGCTAGAAAGCACACATCCTGCTTCGCAGAGAATAAAACGCTATGTAATTAGCTGCAAATAGTGCACAACAGACTCATTTCCACCCACAACATATTTTACTTCATTACATGCAACAAGAACAAAATCGGGTACAGCTCCTTTAATTTTTAGATGAGTTCAAACTGGGGTGGAGCAAAGATAAAGAAGGCCAAGGTAAAATGCTTCATAGTAGAGGACTTTCAATGCTTTCTAATAGAAAAATCATTGTTTTCATTATCAGAGCGATATTGTGATACCTGCCATAGTAGTACATGGTATCAGATCAAAACAAAAGTCACTTGAATCGCTCGCCCATCACTAACAGGTAGAACTGGATGTAAACTTTGCTCCTCTAACAGATAATGAAGTGCTTATTTGCTTTCGAGCACTGCGCCAAAGTCACCACCTTAGGCACCGACTATAATAATGTTTAAATTACTTTTTGCAACAAATTAATTCTCAAGCTCAATCTTGAACAACACAGTAGCTCCCACATGGTAAATCAATCAAGTCCAATCTGGGAATGATCAACCTTATTTTTTCAAGTCTACATTCTTAGTTTGAATTTTGGCATGTGATGAGATGATTTGGGTGATTTCTAAGTGTTGATTTATACTCTTTTTATACTTTGAATAATTATATTGTTATCAAGTTGGCTTACAAACATGCACATTCCAAAACCATTTCACTGCTCGCATGTCGACATTGAATTCACAACAGCTGAAAACGGTATCTTTGATTTAGATATCATTTCAAAATGGGATTCCAAATGCCAAACAAGAGTTAAAGGCACCCGTCAAATTAATCTGGTAATTAGGCTTCTCTCCAAAGTCCCGTTAAAAGACACAAAACAAGGTGAGTGCGCGAGTTGCGGCTGAGGCTGGGGTTGATGGAGGGTATTGGGGAGAATGAGAGGCTCCGAGTGGTGCTGTTTAATGTCCTGTGAAGAGCGGGCAAGGGCGAACACGCAGCCAAACGTCTGCCTGCCCTGCCCATTTGCACTCATTTTATATGGAGAAAAAAAGAATAAAACACAATAGAGCATAAACAACATTCGGGTGTTGAGTAAAATAATTAAGTAAATAAGAATTGTGTTGCCTTCTTTAGACACATTTTGGTTGCTAATGTTGGCTGATGGCACAGTATGATTATATTTTAGCATTTTAAAATTGGTAGCGCACCAACTGGGACGGCACAAAAAGGAATCTGCATGTTTTATGTTTGTATTTATTCATGCTTTAGTATTGCCATGGAAATATTCTCCTGAGTAACCAAATATCTTATAGTGTGCAGCCATTTTATTTGTTTTGTGGGAGACTCCTTAAGTCGGGGGTCTTGTAAGGTTTATGGACGTCACACTTGTAAGTAAATAACTAAGTAAGTGCATTTTATTTGTATAGCACCATTCACAGACAAGTGCTTCACAAAAATAATTTAAATACAGAATAAAATAATAAAAAAACACAAAACTTACAGTGAGCAATACACATACTACATTTAAACTGTTGGAATTTAAAGTTATAAACCAGCACATATGCACTCTCTCCAAAGGTTCAGTGAATAAACGGGAAATCACTTTTTTTCCAACAACCCATTTCTTCCTCACAATTGCCACTTTGCATTAGTGGCTATGCTATGAAATGTTTATAATTTTCTATATATTTTTTTCACAGTTAATTTAAGGTTAGGTGTTAGGAGTAGGATAAGGGTTAGGTTTAGTTTTAGTTTTAGTTTCCGGTGCTTGTGTTACATTTAGGGCTTTGGGACAGGGTTAGTTAACTGTCTAAGACTTGGCAGTACTATGTTGTGAAAAGAAAATTAAGCGGGAACATCACTGTGTATCTTTTGTGAAACACATTACAAAGTTAACAAACATCAAATTTAACATGGCCAATTTCAGATGCATCAGATCAGGGCTTCAAATGTTTCAAATTTGAATCCGAATCAAAAGGGGTTTATTGCCATTTCAGTGAACAGAATTCACAAACATAAAACGAATGAATACATAATAATAGCAAAATATATCAAACAGGGATGCATACAATTTTGAATTTACAAATAAGATAAAAAAGAAAAGGTCTGAATACATACACAATTTAGAGTTATCAATAGTGCAAATAAAATGAGCTCTAGTTCACGATCATCAACACTGTCTTCTGTGCGTTGAGCTCCAGGTTGTTGCCGCTGCATCAGGGCACCAGCCGGTCCACCTCCCTCCTGTAGAAAGACTCATTCCCGTCTGAGATGAGCCCGATGAGGGTGGTGTTGGCCAGTTTGTGTACAGGGAGAAGAACAGTGGAGAAAGTACTCAGCCCTATGGAGTACCTGTGCTGATAGTCCAATTTTCTGAGACATTCTTCCCAAGCCTCACGGACTGCCTCCGATTCGACATGAAGTCAGTGATGCACCTGCAAGTGGAGTCAGGCACGTTGAGCTGGGAGAGCTTGTCCTGGAGCAGAGCGGATGGTGCTGAATGCAGAGCTGAAGTCCACAAACAGGATCCTGGCATAGGTTCCTGGGGAGTCCAGATGCTGCAAGCTGAAGTGGAGTGCCAGGTTGATGGCGTCGTCTACATACCTGGCTCTGTAGGCGAACTGCAGGGGGTCCAGCAGGGAGGAGGTGAGGGACTTATCTAATCTTATCTAAAAAAACAGTCAGCCCAAACCGTGCACTTAACATGCGGCTTTAGATTCTGACTCAAGAATTACAACATAGAAGTTGGTTTCTTTTCGCACATGTTTTCCTGAAAAGTTATTTTACGCTCTGTTGAGGAAACTGTATTTATATTTACATTTCACCAACCAACTGCTTCCGATCGGGGCTCTACCAACAAAACTAAGCACGCGCCAGGAAAACACATTGACTTACAGACATACCCTTAAGCTTCCCAACTTCTGCCCAATATTGCCAGTACTGTTCTAAAAATACCCCATATCAGTTTTCATCTTTTTCTTGCACACAAGCAATTTTGCTCAGTAATAAACTGTATTTTGCCGCTATAGTTAAGTTTATAAAGACGTATGGTTATGTATTATGGTTATATATTGTAATACACTTGCCTATAAGTAATCCTTTTGACCTATTTTCCTCAAAAACCTTGACTTACTTAGGTAAGTATGCGATAAGGCTAACGGTTTATTTTATGTTATTTTATTACATTTACATTCAATCCTTTCTTTAAATCCATAAACTTCCTACTTCCTATAGTTTTTAAATATTAACAAAGTAGGTGATAACAAAAATTATAATGGTGTCCTTCAAACAGAATCATAAATGGAGGCTTTAAAAGAGGAAAAAGAGGAAGTTTTTTTTCCCCGCCTAATTTTTATTTGTTGTTACTTTTTGAATATTAGTTAACAGAAATCCATCAATTACACATCATGCCAAACCATATACCACAGAACAACTTTTGTGGCATTAGGATATAAAATAATGATAACATATTTGCATATCTTTGGACACAGTACACCATGAATATAAATATATATATTTTGTGGCTCATGCAGGGATATAATCTGCGGAATATTTGAAATTGTCTCTAATAATATAAATGCTAAATTATAGATTTGATAACATTTTGTCATCTTTTATTCTAGTTACTTTGTACTTACAAGTTAGCATGGTAATGATTTTGAAACTGTCCAATTTGTATTTTGAAAAACAATGCTTTACTGTAGCTTAATGTTCAATTTAGCAATCTATTCACAGAACGTACACATCAGCATGTAGCTTTATATATTGAATTTTCCTGGTGCATTTCACACAAGAGCGCTTACAAATTTAAGCTCGAATGCGATATTTTAGCTTTAGGAAATGTCAGTGCGAATATGGAATCTTACCTTGGCGGTTTTGGCAAAGTGCTGGCCAAAGGACTGCTTAGTTGTAGTGAGATATAGTAGTCTATAATCCTTACGAGTATTTTCACCACGCCTCTGTGTGCAAGGGCTGTTTCACAATCTCCCAACACTGAGCCTGCAGCTGTAAAACGTCAGATAACCATTGAGAACAAGAGCAAACAAGAGGCGGCCCAAAATCCTCATATCGCATTGTTTCGCATCAATCACGTTTCATTCCAGTGTCTACTCGTGTGGGGGCGTGGAAAATTTTAGGTTGAGTGTAAATTATAGAAAAAGTTGTGGATCAGTTTGGATTTTATGTGAGCCGTGAGTCAGCAAATTTAATCTAAGTAATCTTTAGCCCGTAATGACCATAACGGCACTGCGTTCATTTACAGACGTACATACACTCTCACTCAATCAATAGTAAAAGAAAAATCATTAAAGTCCGTATGACAGGTTTTCATTATTTCCTAGTTTTTACTTTGTTTGGTGCCTTAACCTGTTGTTGATATAAATAATAGTTTTAGAGCAATCAAGTGTCAGTTTTAGAAGAAAAGGGGAAAAAAAATATGTTGAAAATGAAAGGTCGAGCAGAGTTAAAAAACCTGATGACCGAAAAACAACATTTACACAGAAAAACAACATTTTCTGAACCTTGAAACATTACTTCAACAAAATGATGCTGTTGTCATATATTTTTATTTGTCAAATAATAATGTATGTGACAATAGAGGAGTTTTGGCCCAGTCTACACCATGGTTGCACTAAGGAATTTCCTAGTGTGATGTCATGATTTTACAACCAGGAAGTAAATAATTAAACCTAAAAGCTGTAATGATAAGGACTTAACGATAGATATTTTTTTTTCTTCTTTTTCTTTACCCCACTGTTAAGGAATAAGCAAAAAATCCCAAAACATAAAATATTTTCTAAACGCACACAGATTTTAGTCACTTTTTTATTACGCTACCACTAAAATCGACATCAAGGTCAAAAGCTCCATATTAAAAGATTACAATTTTATGTGGCTAACATTAATGTCAAATTATGCCTACTTAAGATTTAATTAATTTTGATAATAACCATAAAAGATAACCTTTGTTATTGGAATTTAGCAAGGTAGTTAACAATGAAGGTGCTAATTCTAATCAAAATGTTGTACAAAGATGTTTTAGGTGTAATAAATTGATGGAGAAAATATAACAATAAATGTTAAAGGCTATTTTATGACTGTAGCCACCATTATATTTCAAGCAAAAACAAAAACGTTCACTTTCTAATTGTTATGTCAGTTTTCTCCTACCCCCTTGCCGCGCCCACATCTCCGAGGTGGGTTACAAACCCAACATGTACCAACATGTTGGGTTTGTAAAATTACACAAACCCCTCAAAAAAACCACGAAAAGGACAAGGACCTGCTGCTTGTTACAGTGAAACATCACAATGAAGAACTTATCAGTTCTGCTGTTTTGAACCTGAAGTCAATGGACCTGTTTTTATTTCTAAACAATTTTAGATCAATATTGTAGTGTTGTGTTGTTGTTTATAATGAAAAACAATTAACATTATGATCTACTTACGTTGCAGTTCAATACCAAGTACTAAATACTAAGAAAAATGCATATGTCTACTTTAATGGTAGAATGTTGGCCCTCTATAGCTCACATTTTGTCTATTACAGTTCAAAAAAGTGCACATATAGATATGATAAATACCTTTTCTGATGGTAAAAGTTCCATTGGAAAATTAGCCTGCATCGGCAGCTTGTATTTCACCGTGTCCGCATCGCTTTCACTCAGCTTCAGTAGCACAGACCCTACGACTCAAGGCAAATATCAAACATGTTTCAAATCCCTGCGAACGTTTCGATCAGCAGTCGTGCGTCATCATGAACATGATCGCATCGTGTACACTGCACGAGCATTTGGGAGCCAAACTTCGGAACTCATTTTTAAATTGTCGTGCCACTAAAATTCAAGTTAAAATCGGCCCAAAAATCGCACGCAGCGTGTAAACCCAGATTTGTGAGGAGAAACACTGAACATCCTCTTCGACGTGTTATACCGTATATTTGTATGTGAAAGAACGTTTGATTTGACGTAAGTCCGTGCTGCATCGGCAAGCCAAGTGGTCGTGTCTGAGGGCTGAGATAGAGAATTTCACATCGATGAATGTCTGGAGTTCACTGCACCTCAAATGTTTTATTTTATTTTTTGCTCTTAGTGAATCTACAATTATCATCAGAAGTGGCCTTATTGTCTGACCAAGTGTAATGTTATCCAAAACCAACAAGGCAGCTGGCTTTGTGCCTCGGAGTAAAATAAGTTGTATTCCCCAACATTAGATATGACTGGATGCATATGTAATTTGCTAAACAGAGGTAAGACAAAGAAGATAAGGAAGATTTCACTTTTTCGGGGGGATTTTTGGCAATTTAAGTGTCCATATGAGCAGTCATCCTCTGTAGTCCATCGCTACGGGCAGTGGGGCGAGCTTCAAAGACTCAGCTTAACAAACTTCACTCTTTTTTTGTTGATTTCGCTCATGGCAATGAAGAGGACACAGAAGTTTAAAGTTTACTTTTTTTTCCTAATGGTCAGACTTTTGTTGAGGGGGAAAACACTGGACAGTTTTGTGATGGCTTCAGGCAGTTTATTTCCAAAGAAGGCAATAGACAGGAGCAACTGATTGATTTTGGGGGATATTTGCTACCCAGAGACAAAAGTGGAGAGGTTTGCCAATAAAGACAATGAGTGCTGTGGCCTTTTTACCCTATCACTATTGACGTAAACAAGTAGACTACGCGTGACTTTGCAAATCACGTTGATGAGGTTACAAAGGAGACGTTTTTAGCTCAAATAGAAGAGTGGAACGTAAAAAAAGATATTGCAAGTAAAGGCTAAATATTCGTCATGAGGGCAGACTTTCAAAAGATAACTTAGTTTTGTGATTTATGGTCAGAAATACAAGACTTTTTTTCCATTAAAGGCATATTTTGTTTTTTGCAGGGCTATTCAACTTAAGGCCCGGGGACCAGATCAGGCCCGCCAAACGATCTGATCCTTCCCGTGTTCCATCTTCCAAATGTTATTATTATAGATTTTTTGTCTTGTTTATTTCCTGGTTTGGACAAGTTTAAACCTGGTTTGCTGTTTTTTCTGGATTAGTCCTTATTTAATTCTGCTTTAGACCTGTTTTGGACGTGGGACAGACCTGGTTTGACTCTGGGTTAGTCCCCCGAGAAATCTGTCCCTCAGGAAAATTAAGTTGAATTGCCCTGTTCTATTATCTAAATAATTGCAGCCTTTGCAATTTTGATTCTATGATTTTAATTGCAATAAATTGTACAGCCCTAGTGTACATGAAAATAATATTTGTTTTATTAAAGTGAAATCCATGCATGTGAATACTTGCAAATGGCAATCTAGCAACATAAAGGATTTAACTCAATCAATAAAACTTTATTTCTCCCGGTGGGACCCTTTACGCACATTGAGCAGTTAAATACAATAATAGAAATAACTCTAAAAGGTCTCTGTAAAAGGTCTCTGTGCAGCAGAACAGGAGGACTCATCATGCATAAAGGTCAATGATCTTGTGTCAGAGGCGCTGGTGGAGAGTAGAAGCCGTCAGGACAAAAGTGTCACAGCCAGTGTCCACTCTCGAGAAACAACAGGAAAGCTCTTCTGCCTCACTCTGCTCTTCATGTTTTGGTTCAGTGTGATAATTGCACCAATGTATTCCCTATGGAAGGTCTGTATTGCCCCCTCATGTGAGTTCGGTGGTAACAACCACACATGTGCAACGCCCTTAACCACTAAACCACCAGCTTAGCCCACTGTCCATGTTTTTCATAGTTTTACACCAGTCAGGTGGCAGTTTATGAAATACAGAAAATGGCATTTTCTATGCTTTCTTTAATATTATTATTTACTATTTCATGTCATATTTTCATTCATTTTTTTCATCTATCTAATGATGGTTTCATTTGAAGTTAATATTTTGATTATATAATATTATATAGCTTGTTTCATGTCTTTTTTATTTTAAATTAACTGTTAAATTGTACTCCAGTTCGACTGAAATTACTTAAATAACATTTCACAAAATGTATTCCAATAAAAGCAGCCATGGTGATCTGTTGTTGGTGGAAGGTCTTTCCAGGTTGAAATAGTCAGCGGTCTTGCATTATTGGGTCCAAAGTTTACATTACATAATAACTAATAAATGTGTGTTACAACAATACCCATAATTTACCGGTAAGTGGTGAATACATGAAGATTGGGCGTTCTTCTCCCTACTGTCTCTTTTCAATTTGAGGTGCGGGCCTCCAAAGAATGCAGCGCCAGCCCATTTCAACAGACCAAACTGAAATTGGCAATTCACTCCCCTGTATTGATCCAACTCACTTTAAAACTATTGCTACTCAACGTCGAGAGCTGCCAACCAACTGCGTTTTCTAAATGCAGATGCTCTCCTCTGCTCGTGTGCCTCCGGGTTCTCTGTGACCTTATGTATACATGCGACGTGACTGAGAATTATTATCTGCAATGCAAGCTAGTTCCTGGAACTGACCAATGATGAATATGTGGAAGTAATTGTGGAAGAAACGGCAGCCTGTAATATGTGTAATGTTATGGTGCAGTTGGTGCCTTAGCCTTGGAGACTTTTTTTTTAATTTTTCTTGTATCTTTTTTGTACGTACAAATACACATTTACAATTGTACATCCAAGCCAACCAAGAATTTCTTAAGTCAACTACTGCCCTACAAACCTCCTTACTTATTTTTGTCATTTTTGAATTGCCGGCAATTAGGAATTATGTTGCTATTAGGGTCATTCTAAAACTAATCAGACATAAACATAGTTGTTTAACAAACATATTTCATTTAAATTGTTGTAAAACAGTGATTTTGTATTTAATCAATGGATTTACCTTTCATAAACTTGCTTTATTTAACCAGCCCAATATGAACAGCTGTCCTTTAGGGCAGATAGTTGTTTATTGCTTTTTATAGCACAGTGACCCTGGCCATGCATTGTGGTTAAGGTTAAATAAATAAACAACAAAAAATTATTTCCACAGTTCAAACTGCTCCAATTTGTTTAATCTGCTTTTACCATGATCCCACAAACTGCAATAGCCGATTAGTGAATATAAAAACAATTTGCTGTCCGAGGGATCAGTTATCTCAGTTTAAGTTAAAGCTAGTCTCTCCGAACAGCAGCTCATTTGTTTACCTGTTGCTATGTAATTATCTGTTGCCGGAACTGCCTGTGTGGTTATTAAAAAATAACACACAGCAATTATCATTAGAATTCTCACTGACTATGGTATAATCCAAGTTAATATTACTGACTCTAACATTATCAATCCCTCTTAATATACAGTGCTTTTATTGTGTTATTTTCAAATAAATTACTTCCTATACTAATGTTACTAACTAGAATTGCTGGCCTGGCCTTCACTCTGTCAGATCTTCAGTTCCTCAGCACAGAGGATTATGCTTCGCAAACAGATCTCATTGCTAGCTGCTGTTAAGGGGCTCTTATCTATTGCTCTGGATTATATTGCACTTTATGATGTTTTTGTTTCTAAGCTTTTCACAGTTACACACCAGGTCACAGGTTCAACTGTGGTGGTGGAAGGGAGCCGGATCATTTTACTGTATAATTTAGTTCCAAGTACATTTTCTAAAGAATATTGCGTACGTTCAACCTTGTAAAATGAATGATTGTTGTTGTAGAAGTAGGCGGAGCAGTGGTAGAAGCATCTGAGCGTAAATCATCTGATCATCACGGTTTCACTTTGTCCACAGTTTTGTGTGTTTTCCACATGATGTTCTGTGTTCCCCACCAATGGGGCCAAGATTGTTGTTAAATGCTTGGCCACATTGTATGTGATAAAATTGGTGACACAATGGGTTGAAGTGGAACATTCTCTTTGTGAATTTTGGAACTCCATAAATGCATGGAATAGCTTCCCTAGGATACAATCTGTAATAAAGAGGCCTGTTTATCACCTCCTCCTTCTCAAGCTTCTGTAAACAGTCGGTAACACTTTTTTAATAATTACACATATTCTTGCCTAAATAAAGCATGAACAAAGACTTAATTAACAGTCAACAAATAGTTTGTCTAGAATGATCCAGGCTTAGTAACTACGTAACTAATACTCTAACACCTAGCTCTTAACGCTAACCTAAACTTAACCTTTATTAAATAGTTACTAAGCCTGAATCATGCTTAATAAACTATTCATTATGAATTATGAAGTCTTTGTTCATGCTTTGTTAAGATAAATTAAGGTGTGGTTATTATAAAGTGGTACCAAACAGTCTATCACCTTCTTCTTGTAGGCACTGGTAGTTTCTCTTTTCAAACATTTGTGTCCTCGAGGAGGCTGTTGACTTTGGCTTCATAATCAGCTGTGTTGAGGATCACAGTGCAGTGTCCCTTGTCGGCTGGTAGAATGTTAATGTTGTGATCCTTTTGTAGTGCTGAGAGGGCCTTTCTCTCTTCAGGTGTGATGTTTGAAGGAGGCGGCTTGGCACTCTTTAAAGTGGCTGTGACACGTAACCGCAGGTCTGCAGATAGCAACAAGAAAAACTGTGTCCAGATGACTACAACTGAATCTTTTTCTACAATGGAACACTCCTGGACGAATGAGGGATTACACCAACTTGTTTATGTTTTTATTTACTTGTGTGCACATGTATTTCATTTTTACGTAATTCATATCATTTTATAGTAGACGAGTTCAATGCATTTAAATACAAATCTCATTGGTATTGGATCAAAATTTATATCGAAATACTGACTAAAGTATTACTTGGTATCATATCAAAACAAAAATCACTAGTATCGCCCATCACTAATGCTATTGCACTTTGAGATGAATTGTTAAAATGTGTATATTGTTGTATGATTTGCTCATCAATTTAAAAAAGAATATCTTAAAGTCATTCAACTGAAACATTACTTTACAGTCTACAGTCTAATTCTTACATACAATTTGTTTGTATTTTGTTTATTTGCCATCAAACATGTTTCGATTTGCTTATATGATTAATCTCCCTTACTCCCTAACAAATACAGAAAAAAAAATGTATTTATTCATTTGTAGTATTGGGCTAATTTCCATTTGCAGACCGACCCTGGCGATGTTCATCCCTGAGTATCCTGGGTTCCGTTCCCATGAACAACATTTTCTGTGTTTGCATATTGCCCCAATCTATATGCTGGTTGTCTATAACCCTAAACTGTGTTGAACTAATTGCAGCCATTTATCATCATTGCATCATGCAGACGCCATGCCTAAAATATCCCTTTAGCATTCATAGCAAACTTTAAAAACGTTCCTGATCTCTAATCAACAGCATCTAGCACAGGGATGTATACACTTTTCATCAAGGGCCACATGCTGAATATGACAAAGGGGTCTGAGGGTCATAGTGTAGAGGTGTTGAGGTCATGTGCAATTAGCAAAGGTCAGACTGAGCCACTAGACCAGAGGTTCTCAAACTGTGGTTTGTGTACCACCGGTGAACTCTTTATGGTGGCAAAACAAGGTCCTCAACAGTTCTATATAATATACTATTTTTTTTAAATTTTATCTACTGTTTGATACTCCTTTGGGTATTCTTTGGTTAAAACTTCTGGAGCAATGATGTAGTCCAACTTTAAATTTGGTTGAGCCCTAATTTAGACCTGGAATAGAAAACTATTATAGACCTGGTTTTGATCTGGTACTTGGAAGGCCAAATCTTTTCTTTGGTGGTACGATAACACTGCACTAGACTGTTATTCAGGTTTAGAACCTCATTAGGAAACACTTACAGACTCGATATTGGCTTTATAAAAGGTCGATTTTTTTCAACTTAATTTAAAAACTGCACTACTTATACCTGTTTGGGTCAATTCTCCAGGAAGCCTGAAGGCCAAGAACTGTTGGTCTGAGGGCAGCCTTTGGCACTGGGCCATAGTATGGACATGTCGTTTGGGCATGTTCATGGTTTTGTGTCAGTTTAAGCTGTTCTGATCCAGATACTTCTCAATCTATGTCTTTTTTTTTTTTGACCAAATGGACTATGTCTTTCTCTTCATGAATAAATAGTTTTTGTGCTTGAAGGAAACATTATAGATGTACTAATGTATAAAATTGACTCTTGAAATTGATTTATTTATTTTGTGGTGTCCTTCTCTCAGAGCATGTCACAGTCACACTAAAGGCATTACATCGCTTTGGACAGTGAAAGCATATCCTCTTCCTGGCACAGTAAAACAAATGCCACGAGATAAAGCTTTGCACTGGGGAACTGATTATCTTTGTTTTGCACTTGGCATAAATCAAGCCTGGGAAATGGCAGCATTACAATGGAGTGTCCGTGTTGATATAGACATTTAACTTCCTGGGGGACAGTGTCATCTTGCAATTATACCAGTCATTGTCGGTAAGCCTGCATTGCTATCACACAGCGCTGTGTTCTGTTGTGAAATACAGGTGGCCATTATGCAGTGTTCTACCGCAAACGCAGATGTTATAGACGTCCGAAAGGAAAAGTACGGCCAAGTGAATGAATAGGAGAAAATGCATATGTCTTTAAACAGTCATGCCTGCCACCGCCACGCACACAGAGCTGGCTTTTGCTGCATCATTCCTCAGGGAAATATGTTCCTGAGTCTGCTTCAAACACAAAGAGAGCAGGGGAAGTGCACTCGGAATAATGAGAAAGCTGAGCTCTGTCAATCTCCGACTGGACTTGTTGAACGCTTTTCTATGTGTTACTTGTTGTCAGTGTTGTTGGGCATAGTGAGGGAAAGTGGTTTGTTGATGTCGGTAAGGAGACTATGTTGACCCTGTTGTAAGTGCGGTTAAGTATGACAGCCGTTTCACTGGCAATTATAACATCAACGTTTTAACTTTTCAACCTTACTAGACACCCCTGAACATCTCTCAGTCCTCGCCCGCACCTAATCTAACCTGCTGTAGACAAGGACAAGACTGGTCTGACTGGGTTCGGGAGCAAAGGCAATTTGAATTTGGTAATTCATGATGTGATCATAGGATGCTCTGCTCAGATATATTACATATATGTGACCAATGCTGTGAGACATGAGTGTAAACCAGTAAATAACCACTATTATTGGCATGATATAACAGTGACATGAATTTGGTGTACAAACTGGCTGGTGCACCAGCTTGTTTTCATGGATTGGAACTACATTAGCACAGTACAAGCAGGTGGTGGACCCTCCACCAAAAAAGTTACATAGTGCATCTTTATTAGCGGTGGTACACAGACCACCTAACAATGCCTTGTGTACGGGGCCATGAATTTAGACCGGTTATAGTTATAAAGAACTCAACTTTCTCACACCATTCCAATGGCCAATGTTGGTGCTGCCGTGTCTAATTATTAACCATTACTACAAAATATTTTGTTGAGGTACCAAGCTCACTACACAATATCTTCATAAGTCCAACGTTTACATTGTTCTTTCTTACTCCTTTATATCGTTTGACGTGTTGTCAAAGTTGCAGCTAACCTTGTGTGTTACAAAAGGCCCCAGAGTTTGATGAAAAAAAATTGCTGGGCTTTCATGTGTTCAGTTCTCAAATTTACTACTGGCGCTGAGCTGTGCTTGGTCTGCAGCAGCGTATCAAATTTTCATTTTTTCATGTGTGTGTAAAGAAGAGCTGGCATAGTCTCATCTTTCGACAGTGTGTGAGTACGTGCATAAAATATTATTTAACCCAAGAATAACCCTGGTGCGTACTGCACCACAGATATGAGGGCTAATACAACCTGACAGCTAATTATCTTAAAACCCAATGTGCTGATGAATGCAAAAATAGTGGAACTGCAGATTAGCGTTAAAGATAAACCACCTTAACCAAAACTAATTAGAGCTTTGTAAATACATTAGAACAACTTGGCATTGCAGATAGGAGACACACAACTTGCGGAGAAAAGTGTTCATTAATTAATGTAACTACATTTGATGTATTGATTCTGAAATATTTGGAGACGTTTCAGTACTATTTGAATGGACTGACGAAAAGTTGTGTAGATTACTCAAGGTCAGAGACTCCCACATGTGACAGTGACATAATCAGAAGGTTTCACATTTACCAACCTGATATCACACAAACTTTATTACTTTACAATTCCAGTTTAATGGGACTTAATTACTATTTTAATTTACATTAATAAATGGTTCTAATTTGAGGGCTAATACAACCTGACAGCTAAGTACCTTAAAACCCAATGTGCTGATGAATGCAAAAATAGTGGAACTGCAGATTAGCGTTAAAGATAAACCACCTTAACCAAAACTAAATGTCATTTGTATATTATTAAATGTCATTTGTATATAATTAGAGCAATACAATCACAACTAAACCTGGGATGCCATAAACCAGGGGTGTCCAAACTTTTTTCACCGAGGGCTGCATTTTGAAACTTATATGGAGCAGAGGGCCACAGACAACTCGACAATGAAGTGAATAAATCCAAATTTTGCATTTAACATTGTTTTGATGAGCCTCCACACCTTTAATAAGGGTATGACATCAAAATGCTTGAATTTGTCAAATTTACAGTAAAAAGTACTACTTTTTGTTGTTTGGACCAACTTAGCAGGAAGCCGGTGGGCCAACAAAAATTGGTCTGAGGGCCTGCCATAAGATGTCATACAGGGACACATATAGAGAGCTTCCAGCAAGGGGCACTGTCCCGACGAGCCACATGAAGAGCGCCCTCTTCTGGGAGCCCCACATTGACTCCCTGTGCTCTCGGCTGTAGCAGATTGTATATTTTCTAAAGGAAACTCTATGAGGCTCTATGAGACAAGTCAACATCCTGCTTATGTTCTACCGAGCCACAAACTTCCAACCTGGTTTGAAAACTGTTGAGTCAACTTAAAAACAAGCTTGCCCATGTCCACAAAACATCCATGTAAATAATCCGACTCAAACAATACAAATCTATAAAGGACATTTATGAAGTGGCAGTGAAGAGGTGAGCGAGAAACGTCCTCACTGACCCTGAGCATCTCCTCTTAAACGACACAGATTATGCAAAATTGACTCAGTTTAGTTCGGTTTATTATTTATTTGTCATTGACCATATGCAAATACATTCATCTTATAAAAAGAGCACACAGAGAGAGGCCGCATAGTCCTAAACATGTAGTCCGGCATAGTCGACCAAAGTCAATCAAATTTGTCCATTTTCAAATCCGGTCCGAACTTTCTCCATTTTTCAAATGTCAATTATAATGTCGGTCCAGTCCTTGATTCTTGGCTCAGTTTGTGTCATCTATTTCTTTGTTATGTCATAGCCAAAAATTATTTTGAATGTTTTGTTCATTTCAGTCACAAAAACTCCCTGTTTTTGGAGGTCTCTCCATAAATCAGTATGGAGAGAGAGTAATTTCTGCCATCAAATCACGTTCATTAGGACTAATTTGTTTATATCCCTTTATAGTTCCCTCTACCGTCAGTTGATGGAGTTCTATTGCAAGTTGATGAGGGATCGCCTCACAGATATAAAGTAATGTGTGCTTTCAGTAGATAAAGATACTCAAGAGCATGTTTAAAGACAATTAACAATACAAATTCTACATAACATGTGTCCCTTAAGTGAATATGTTCTGCTGCCGTCAGGGAGGGGGCTGAGGGTGCCTCGGTGCAGGGAACGACAGACTGCAGCTGTCATTTGTCCCAACTTCTATCAAACTGCTCAACTCTAACAGCAGCGCTCCTCTCACAGCACATTAGCACTTTACTCCCAGATTATACTGTTTATTATGGCGTTGTTGAGTGTAATCATTGTCTACTCTGTGTCTTTGTCTCCAGCAACTATCCAGCACTGTGTCCAAGACAAATTGCCTCTTGAGGACAATAAAGTTGATCCTATTCTATTGCAAACTGGACGTATTTGTATGATCTGAAAACCCAATATGAGGAGATCATTCGGCTCTACTAAATGTAAACATAAACAACATCTGATTATGTCATAAACTCAGATGGCTGGCAAGGGCCTATGTAACTCTGTTTTTGAAGGAAATCCCCAAAAAAGAAATCCAAAAACGATGAAACTTCTCATTATTTGTTTGGGGAGAGGCTCCAGAAAGCTGCAATATGAATCTCACAGCTTAAAGTCCTTTCAGCTTACGACAATCACGCATTTGGGGCTGAATAAAGGCACCACTTCCTGAGGACATTGTGGGGGGAAAAAAAAGTTTAGCATTTGTTTATTCATACTGACAGAGAAGACATAAACCACATCAACAAATCTGCAATCTGACAGTTAAACAGCTCAGTTTAAGGCTATAGAAGTTCTGGAATGTTGTGATGTCACATGAACGCAACCTATTGTGAATAAACAATATGATAACTTTATTGGAATACCTTAAATGTTTACCAGGACACAAATGGTCACGTTAATTGAGTGAAATATTTGAACATAACTGATATTTTCGTAACTGAGTAATCGAAGTTCAAACAAGAATGGACCAAGCTTGGATAAGTTGGTACGTTCATCGTGAAAGCCATGTCCAGGAGACAACTTTCTCAAACACATTTTAAAGCACCAAATAGCATACACCAACTTAATTAAAACAGACAAATAATACAAGTTCACAATCCGACAAAATTCTCATTCAAACTGCTGTAGTGGACGCGGCCAAACCTGACCCTCCTCCACATAGTTACTCTGATGTTCCTGGCAGCAGATCTCATTACCAGCAGCGCGTTTTCTTTAAGTCATCGCCTTGTTGCGTTGCGCGTTCTGTGATCTCCGCTGCTGTTAACTGGATGGAGCAGACTGTGATCACTTGGCCCTGTTTCCCGCGCTCAAAGTGGAGAAGATGAAAGCGGGGCCTAAACACGAAGAAACTGCTCCCGACTCCTCCATGTTCACTGTGTATTTTATGGGGCTACGCTTGTTCTGTAGTCACTAAGTAATGCCATTCCCCCTCCGCTTGTAAAAGAGGCAGATAAGAACAGCTCGCAACAGTCAAGGCCTCTCCGCGCTGCAGTTCAATCAATTACTGGGACGCAGTGTTAAAATCTTGAGTAATTGTCCTGTTTTTAGTTCAAATAATGAGGTTTATTGATCAAACAAAATACGTTAAACTTTTAACACACTACTGTCTAAAACACATTGTTATTTAAAGGTATTTTCATCGATTATTTAGACATTTAACACAGAATGTAACTTTAATTTTTTTCAACAGAAGTTAAAACCATAGGAACATTCTCCATGTGGTATGCCATACTGTGGAATATTATAGGAAGAGTCAGATTTGTAGAGATACTAATATTTCACATTTCTTTTAGATCTATGGCCCACCACTTGAAGTAAAGTTGTAGTTAAGTTCAGAAAATAACTTACTAAGAATAAATATCCAGATTTTTTGTGTGTAAACATACAGCACTGAGCACACAATTTTTCTTCATTGTTCTTTCATTTCCATCACTTTTCTTTTTAAAAAAGACTCACTGGGAATGAAACATGAACGCACAGAGACTGGGACTTATTAAATATTGGCTCTAAATATCTTTTTAAAAAATGTATATATTAAAATTATCCCCCAACATCACTTCCATCCATAGCGTTATTAGGCATGTGTATGTGTATACTGTACTTCAATTACACTTTACACCTATTACACCACAAGCATAGTGTAGGCTTTTTGAGTCTTGAATTACTACAAGATGACATCAAGCGGGGGTGCCAGTATTTTTAGTGGCGTTATACTGTACCACTCAAACGCAAATTAAACTTATCACACCTCAAGATATGTTTTGTTTGTTAACTCAAAGCACTTTTAAAGACTATCCTCAGTGCCAGTGCTCTTGTTTTAAATGATGCATTCTAAATTGTGTTTGTTTGTATCATTTTTTATTGTGTAAATGTTTTTATGTGTTAACAGGGCGCTCTTGTAAATGAGAGCTTGTTCTCCAGGGCCCTCCTTTTAAAAATAAAGGTAGAGAATATGTTTTGTTAATTTGTTAAAAAAAAAGAAAAAGAAAAAAAGACTACTTTTTATATTCATATCAACACAACAATCAAGATGTTACTCCATTAAGGATGAACATGGTGATTAAAGTTCAGTTGGCAGCTCTCTCCTAACTTATTGCGCTGGAGTCAGGCTTTACGGGTAGCAACAACCAATCTCCCCGTTGCTATGGCAACTCAACAAGAGTGAACTTTTGTTAGGTACAGAGAGCCTGCAACAGAACAAGTGCGTCCATGTGTGGTCAACGGGTATCTCTACATTAAAAGTCTATGCTAAACCTTATATATACTGTATATTTCTTTCTGTTTTTTGCCTGTTGCCATGTTTAGAGTTTTAAATATGTTTAGTTCCACTTTGTGATATTTGTCGGTGGTTATCCAAAACATGTAGAATGGCGATGTCACTCAATACACCCAAAACAACACATCATTGTTGGGGGTGTGGTCTGACGTGGGTGATTCAATTGGGAAAATTCTTTTGAGTTATGTGTATTTTAAGCACAACAAATTCAAGTCATGGTGTGACCCCGAAAAAGCGGGGTTGTTCTATAGATGTTAAAATACACCATGCAGTGCTAGCATATAGCCCACAGCTACCATTAGCATTCTAAGATAACGATACAAATTTGGGCGTTTGATCACTTTATTCTTCTCCGTGTCTTTGTGTCTGTATTTGGTACAATTTAACTCCTAAAGCCTGTGTTTACTCTTGTAGTTGTTGAACAGTGAGTGATCAGCTCTTCTACATTAAAATGAATGGATTCCTTCTCCCACAGAGGTCCGCTTTTGCTGACTGTATCTATATTCTTGATATTTTGATTAGCAAGTCATCAATCAATCTTTTTTTTTGCAGCAGATAACAGGAGTACGGATTAAGATCAGAAAGGAAGGGTCAGGCGGTCTTCTTCTGTGACGTGCAGCCTGGACATTGCATCTGACAACCAGACATTTCTCTAACATTGTTCATTAAAACCATTGTATGTGTGCTTGGTTGCATCAGAAAGGGCATCCATTATTAAACTGATAAATCCCATGCAACTGGTTTACTGTGAGAACTAATAAATAAAGTTGTCCGTGATATCTGTCTGAAGGGAGGAGCTGACTATATTGAAACTAACTAACACAAGCTTTTTTACTGTAAGGAGTATGTGTTGTAAATTAGGCCTATTGAACTACCCTAAGGTGTGAACTGAAGTCATGATTAGCCGCTAATGGTTCATTTTACACCTATTGGCATACTCTGATTGGCCCTACTGTTTGCTATTGTCTTGCTTTTGGATGGAGGTGTAAATTGGTGCTAAATTGTTACTTGGACGACCATTCCTCTTTAGAGATGGATTGGGTTTGGATCTCTTTGGGTACGTTCACACTGAAGGTCAAACCGGTCAAATGTTTTGCCCATATGTGACCTGTATCTGATTTTTTTTTCTGGACAGCGTTTACAGCACAAATCCGACCCAGGCTAGTTTCATATGTGGTAATAAATCCAATAAGTATCCGTACTTTTAGAATGTGACAAAGCGGAGCGAAAAGGAAGACGAAGGTGCCGAAAACTGTCAGTGGAAGAAGGGAGAATTTTGTGAACTAATCAATATACGGGTTGACAAATTAATTCAGGCAAAATAGAGGGTTTGTACCGTAAACGGCCAGTATTTGAGGAGATTGTGAAAGGAGTTGGCCGAGCGAGGGATTAGGCGCTCCTGGCTGCAATGACAGCGGAAATACAAAGCCTTTGAGCAAAATTTAAAGAAAACTAAGGACATAAAAAAAAGGAGCGGTCGCGGCTGGGTAACCCGTGCTTTTTATTCCGTAAACATGTGACGTTTTGTTCTTTTGTACGCATGCGGGCCACATCAAGTGGCATTCCGTTCACACCAGACACAAATGGCAATTGCATTTCTTTGGAATGTGAACGACCACATAAGAAAAATTAAATCTGATTTAAACAAAACAATCTTATTTGGGCATCTTACCCTGCATGTGAACTCTGAACTTCAATGTCCTCAATGGTGTGGCTTTGAGAGGAAGATATAAAGGAGATTGGGCTTTTGAATATGGGTTGGGAAAAAACATCTATATTTTTCCAGTATTTGCAAAATGACAGCATATTGAAACCTGAATGATTTCATTCACGGTTAAGAATGGCTCGTCATCTTTTGGACACTTGGTAACTGTACAGAGAACATCTTGCAAAGTCACCCCAAACAGTGCTGGCATGTGTGTATATTCTGACATCGTGTCCTTCTTTATTTGCCCTGTTTTATCTGGTATTAGCTGTCTTTACCACCCAGTTGCATGTACGGTTCTCCT
The DNA here is from genome assembly GCA_015082035.1 of Chaenogobius annularis. NCBI lineage: Eukaryota > Metazoa > Chordata > Actinopteri > Gobiiformes > Gobiidae > Chaenogobius > Chaenogobius annularis. The sequence continues at coordinate 2,834,351 of BJKM01000011.1, read as the reverse complement.
TCTGTACAAATAACTTTAACAGGCCTGCGATCTTGTTATCCATACACACACACTTTGTATCCATTTGTCTCTCTAATATAGACACTTTTTAATAGTAAAGCGAACACAAATACTATGTCATTTCACTGCATGTTATATATTTGCCTATGATATATATATATATTTGCCTGTGAATACCACATAATAGATGTCGGTACAGTAAAACATAAGAACATGCATCTTCTCATTTGACAATAGCAATTTCACCCACCATACATCATTGAATGAGCCCGTGTGGATATTCTAAATATTGTTATATAAGTATCCATGTGCCATTGTGCCATATTGTGCCAGTTCATGGAAAATGATGTAGATGCACATACGAAGAAACACATAGTCATCTTTATAGACCATCTTCAAAAATATATGGTTGCATTCATGGTTGAACTTCTATTGTCAATATTGAGTGATTTAAATTCATTTATTTCCACTGCCATATGAAAAAGTGGTGTTAATCAGAAGCAGATATTTTGTGTTTTTGAACTGACTGTTCCAAATTGCTAGCTTGGCATAGCTATATTCCTCTGGTGGTGCTTTGTATCAATAGTCCACTGCAATTATAGGCCAATTCCCATTAGACATGGTGGGCTACAAAAGGTTTGTAATGACGACTAATAACAACACTCCCTGCTGGTACCTTACACCACGGCACACATGTCCTGTGTGAACTGGCCTCATGTTTACTATAATGAACATAGATTGAGTGGTCCCAGTTCCATGGTGTAGTGTTACGATATCTAAATGTGCACCAAATAATTACTACTTAAATCACTTCTTAGACAATTCTCCATTACTCCAGGTTTGCGATTGTTCCAGAGAGTTTACAAGCTTGGTACAGGTTGTGAGTCGAGATATCATGCCTTATATTACCATTTGCTTTTGCATTTTTAATTATTTTTCTTTTCCTTCCTGTTTTTAAGGCTTTAATGACCACCTCTCTTGCCATCAATCTATAGTCCTCACACTTCCTCCATTTGTCTGCCTCCTGTGCACACGGAAACACAATCTAGTCTCCGCTGCTCGGAATCCATACTTTCTTGTTCTTGCCCTTAACCATAATATGCAGATGTATCGATCGAGCTACTAAGCAAGAAGCAGGGAAGAATCAAATATAGAATAAAGGCTGCCTCTCTCCTCTCTCCACCCTGCCTTCGTCTTGTCATAATGACCTCTCTGCTGACTCATGAGGAGTTATGGAATCTCTATTACACTATGACGGTGCGGATAATTAGAAAAACCTATTAGGCTACAATAAAAGTTAGATGGGAGCAGCACTTAAGCCCAAGACAAAAATGCCCTTTAAGAACTGTTCTTAGACTGGTATAAAAGCAGGCAAAAGGAGCACAATAACCTTTGGAGTGAGAGACTTGTCGGTCAAAGCAATTATTAATTTGATTTTTTTTTTAAATATTTACTGTCACCATTGAAAAATACATTGTTTGGCTCTGTTAGATGTGGGTTAATCTGCAGGAAAAGGCCAAATGGTAAAGCTGTCTGCATATAAATAAAAAAAATTGGTCCAGCTACAAATGCATACTGTCATTGTGTCCTAAAGCAAAACAGTTCACACATGATGATTGGACACAATGTTGATGCTCTACCTCACTGAAAAAAAGGTCATAGGTTCAATTCCTGTTCTCTTGAATTTTTCTTGGGGCACTGGCGTTTACTTTGCCATTAAAACATCAGTCATGCTAGTATGGAGATATGCCTGTATTGCTCATGGCTTAATGATCGGATAAATCCCTTGAACGTCATTCAAATCAACTCATTAAGAACAATTTTTTTCCCTGTAGTACAAGATCTCAAAGCTTAGATCTATGGTATCTAAAAAAGGACTCGAGATGATTATCCATGCTTTTGTCTCCTCGGGTTAGAGTAGACAGCCTTCACATGCCTCAACAAGAAAGCGTTCGCTTGTCTGCAGTATGTCCAAAATGTGGCTGCAAGGCCCCTGACTCGTACTAACAGGAGAGCCCACATCACACCTATTCTGAAAAAAATCTTCATTGGCTCCCTGTTTTGTATCGGGTCCACTTCAAAATCTTGGTTTTGATCTTTCGGGTGCTACATGGACAAGCACCTATGTATATAACTGACCTGATCAAACCCTATTGTCCAGGAGCATCAGGTCCTCTGGGCAGAATTTGCTGATGGTCCCTCAAACTTGTTTTAAAACTCAAGGGGACTGATCTTTTAAAGGTGTCATGCCCCAATTTTGGAATGATCTCCCTCTCTTCCTGCGTTCTTTGGACTCTGTGGATGTCTTTTAAAAAGCACCTACAGACTGAAGACTTCAAACAAGCATTTTATCCTCACTGGCCAAGCTCAAATTGGTCTGCATTTTGTTGTATATTTTATCGTATTTTGAATTGTATTTTTTACTACTGTGTGAAGCACTTTGTGACTGTCACAATCACATATTTGGGGTTGTATAATGGCACCACGTTCAGAAGCTATTGCTATAATATAACAAGACGTTGAACTTTGTGCCAGTTTTTGTTTCATGTGGACATGGAACCATAAACCAGGATAACAAATCACAATTTAGTTAAACTTTGACCTGCCCTCCAGCAGTTTTAAACTATAGGGATATCTAAAAGTGATTGTGGTGGATTTAACCAATCTCAGTGAAGCGTGAACTCTCAGAAGCAGCTGGTAGCTTTAATTACCTCTTAATGTCTGATAAAACATACAATCTGCATGCATCATGATCAAAATGGTGATGTATACAGTATATAACCCACCCCTAGCAGTGAGTCATGATGGGATTGATGTTTAAGTTGTTAACTGATGTTAAGCTGCTGGAGCCGATCCAGTGTGAACACATTGGACAGCAGACCAGTGTATCCTCAATGTGCATGCGTTAACTCAGCCATGCGTTCTAAGTGTAGTTGCCGTCACTACAAAGTATACTTCCAACCGTTTCTAATGTCAAGGTTGTGTCTGTTAAATAACCACCACAAAGTCAGTTAGAAAATTTACCAAAACGGAAGAAAAGAACAAGAAAAACAAACATGGAGGCGCTCACAGCAGTTTTTAAATCACATTCATATGAAAAGAGTCAAGATAATGAGGTGAAAGGTGAAATCTGTTTTGCAGTTGGTGCTGTCACTTTAAAACCTTCTGCTAGTACTTTTTAGTCATTCTGCTAGTACTGTTGCATTGTGTTGACTATATTGTCCCCAGTGGTCAGCACATGTACTGCTCCATTGCTACACTTCCACAAACTCTGACTGACCAAATGAGAAACAGAACAATGCAGAAGACTGACTGAAGCCTTCATGCATATTCATATTCATATGTGAAGAGCATAAATGAGCCCTTTGAATCTTCTTTCCAATCTCCATCATATACTTCTTGAGTATTTACCCAAGAAATGTGTTTTTCCGACCACATAATATGCTGTGACGCTATATACAAGATATGTCTCAAACCTCTTAAACTGGTGTGTAGACCTTTGCCCTAGACTATTCAACCATTCTTTGATTTGCTTGCTCATGTTTGCAGAATCCTAACAGTTGGGAGTGGGTCCGGGATGTGAGCACGGCCTAAATGAGGTGAATGACTTGTTGTTAGCGTTGCTTGCCTCAGTCTGCCAACACAGAGGGCCTCTCTTCGACTCGGGCTCGTCAGTATTCAGTGCCTTCTCCGCACCGCCGTCCTTGTGTTAAAAATACGTAAGCACACACACCACACACACACACACACACACACACACACACACACGTACAATCGAAATTCTGTTCCACCCTCATTACTGTCCTTGAGGTAGAGTAAATATTGCAAAGATGTAATAGCAATTTTGTATATTTTCCTGAAATGCACACATAAAACTACTTTGCAAAGAATGATGTGTGAGTTCAGCAAAAAGTTTGGCGATCAATACTCTTTCTATTGCCAAATAAGTTTGCTTTAAGTTTCAAGAGTGAATACGTTTCGCCACTCATCCAAGTTCCTTCTTCAGTTCTGACACAACAAATCACACTGCGTTTACACCACTCATTTTTGCAGACATGGTGGAGTGGTATCTTGCCCAGGGACAAAATGACTGGAGATTGAACCACAAACCTTTTGGTAAATGGGCAGACGTATATAATGCTACTGCTGCTTTATCAGGGATGGGAATTGACAAGGCCTTATCAATAGCAACAGCATTGTCAGTGGGGGACATATCATGCAAAATCAACTTTAATAAGCTTTTAATCTGGCTACAACAGTGTCTTCCTCATCATTAGTTTAAAGTTTTTGATTGATTCATGAATGTTTCAGTGATTTTGTGTTGTGCTGCAATTGAAGCTCGGAAAGGTGTGTTTTCTCCTACCCACTATCACCACCCACATCCCTGTACTTAGTTGCAATTATTTAAATGCCACTTAAATAACAAAAACATGTAAAGGACAAGCTACTGCCTGCTGCAGTTTTGAACAGGAGGTCAATGGACCCATATCTATTACAAAGCCATTTTAGATCAATATTTCGGTTTACGCTGAACAAAATATAAGCTTATGTTCTACTGTAGAAAAAGATTCAGTTGTAGTCATCTGGACTCCTTGTTAGGAGTTCTCAGACTTGTTTCACTGATTGAGACTCTTTGATGAGAGTCGAAACGTTTGGTTTTTTCTAAAACTGAGTCCAGATGACTAAACTGAATCTTTTTGTACAATGGAACACTCCTGGACGAATGAGGGATTACACCGACATTAAGTCCTACTGTATATTACACATACCTGAGCTTAGCACAATATATGTCATTTAATAATAATGTTTTATAACAGTTAGACAGAAGTATAGGCTACATCTTTGCAGGTTCTCGGTTCTTTTCCCAACTTGTGATCAGAAAAAGCTTTTTTTCCCCCATTATTGCTTCTTAGTTTCTTTCAAGATGACGCTGAATCCAAGCGCAAACATTGATCTTTTCTAATTTATTGTATTACATAATTCTTGGTACTGTATTTACTCACACCTGCCCACATTTTTGTTCCCCAGCCCTGTATGTAATGGCCCACACACCAGCCTACGCACTTGGGGGCAGTAAATAAGGCAGTGCATGCTCAGCAGTCGCCCTCTGCCATGTCAGGTTTTACTGATGCCTGCTACAGTAACAGGAGTGGTCCTCATTCCAGTCTGCTTATCCAACATGCGCTCAAATACTATTAGCTGTATATTCTTTTACATAAATGGATTTATATTAGCGTTTCTACAAAAAAACGGTGGAATTTCACCTCTTCTTCATTAACAATTGGGCTGTTTTTTATTCATCGGAATTGAAAACGTTTCTCCACAACACACTATGATTGTACCTTAGCTCAAACATGTAATAAGACTAAAACCACAAGTCTAATACTTATTTTAAATGATCAGAGGGCCCATTCAAGGTGATGTCCTGTTTCCTCTGAACTACAATATGCTGAGAGGCCATTGCACATTCTGCGTTTTACCTTGAGATGGCACAAAAATCTGCCTACACTAGATTTACCACAACCTCCTATTTGTTATACCACAAAGAACATTCAATTTCCCTCTATGCTGCAAAGTGTCTTTTATTGCCTGACTCATACACCCGATGTTTTTCAGCAATACTACCTACACACAATATTAGCTTGCATTGAGAATAAGCACAAAGGATGTAGTAACTGCTTACAAGCACAAAATATGCACAATAATAATATGTATTTTGAGACTCAGGGATTTATTTATTAGTAACATTGGCAGAAATATGATCCTTGACACTCTTATGTAGCCTTAAATCTACACTGATTTAAAACTGGTATAGATTTCATATGCTAGAACATTTGAAAGTTCTTGTTTGTCATTTTGCTTTAACCATGACCATTAATTAAAACATTTTTAAACCGATTTTTATCGCAAAAGCTTCGTTTATTGATATTTTAAAAGCAATAAACAGCAATTTCATAAATCTATTTCGATGTGAAATTCTCGATGTGATAGATTTCAAGGTGCACTTTCTAACTTTTCTGGTGGAGGGTCTGCCACCTGTCTCCATGGAGATTTTACAGTTTAACCTAGAATATTCCACAGTATGGCATTAATATAATCTATTTAGCATGCCAAGTTACAAGTCAGATCCGAGGAGAGGTGGCAACGCTTGATTTATGTCGTAACAACGTATCTTCTGGGAGCGTGGAAATAAAAATTGAAAACCATAATTCTGAACATTTTTTTTCTTTTTTTTTCTTGCCAGACTTTTGCTTGGAAAAAGCCAAAGGAACAACATTTCCATGGACACAAGCAGGAAGAGGTCCCTCCCGGCGAAGTACGAGTCAGGTTTGTGGGTTTTCTTAGTTTTTCAACAACATAAAAAAAATCCCATGCTTTTATTTAAGACTATGCTTTGGCCAAAAAGTTACATAATGAGGCTTTAAAGAGCTTATACCAGATTTTTTTTTCTATGTAGATGAGGACAATTACTTTTGCTCCAGCGTTGTTAAGGCAAAAATAGTGTTTAATCCTCCGAAAACCACAAAGTGTGCGGTTAGCATGCTCGTTAACAGCATCCTTGAGCTGTAAGTTCTAAAAAGTGCTTATAAACTCGCAATGAATAATTAGGATGCGAAGAATATGTGAAAAGTGAGCAATATTGGATTGAACTGGTTCTGTTTTTCACATTTTTTAAGTCAGGTACAGCGTCTTTAAAAAACATTTTGATGACTAATTATCTTATTTTCAACTCGTCATCCTGTTTCACAAGCTTTTAATTTTTTTTTTCTCTAAAAAATACAAGAAAAAATAAAGTTGTCTAAAGTATATCTTCTGGCCAGCTTGTGTCTTCCTTTTCCCCTCGGAGACCCCAGCCTGGCTACTCATCCACTTTAAAAATCCCCAGAATATGTTTGAATGTTAACTCCCGCCCTCGTACGTCTCCCAGGAAAATGAAGAAAAAAATATGAACCGTCCATGAGCTTGTATCAACACACGGCGAGACACAGGAGGAGGTGAAGGATGAAAGCTGCATTGATGTAATATCGCTCTTTCATGAAGTAACTCAACCCAAGTATCCCTTAAGGTAATCAATAGTTTTCTTTTTGATTCTTCAGAGATGGCGCTGTACATACTGTAAATTGCAAAAGCTCTTCTTGGTGTTAGAGATTGTAACGTGCTGAGAAGACTTCACACATGAGATTACTGCAGTCAGAAGGTTAATTGTGTAAAATGAAGAGCTTTAGAATTGAGGTAAAGGTGTAATCAGTTTTTATAAGGTGAGTGTAGAATGTGTTCTATTCATATGTTTTTAATTGAATGTAAAGAGAAGGGAAATAGACTATTATCAAGGGTTAATATGATAGGGATTTCTTTATTGGACGTCTCTGATTGTGCACTGCAGGGGGTACGTGTGGCATGTGGCATGAAACCGGAAAGACATGATAAAAAAATTATAATAAAAAGGATAATGCCATGTTAAAAGAAAGAAAATAGCACAACAATCTTGGGGTTATAGTGTGCGATACAAATCAAGATTACATTTCTATTATAGATTCTATAGAACAGGGATGACATGATTAGTTGGTTAATCAATAATCATGATTACCGGTATTCAGTTGCCTGACCAACCAGTCCCGCCTACATTCTGTTCAAATGCAGAAGGGTCTGGAATCGGACCACAGGGGGCGTAAAAAAAAACTCCAAGCATGGGACGGGCCAACCAATGCCGCTAATTTGTGTCATGTGACTCTCGAACATTCAGAAAAAAATACATAACTTAATTTACCTCAGAGTTTAGAGCTTCGCTTGTTGACTCTCATTTCTCAGACCTCTGTGTTATTTTCTTTTTATTTATTTCTCGTACGCGCCAGACACGGATGGACCATGCGATTGGTTAATGCGCCTGTCAATCACGCCCTTCGGAGCGGCTGGATATGATTCAAAACCAAAATGTCTTTGTAAATTATTTTCAAAGTGAGTGGTCTTGGCGTGTCAGGCAAGGGATTCAAGTAATGTGACCAAGGAGAAACGAGTCAATCCATGCGCCAAAAACATCAACCAAAATGTACAATGCATTTTATCTGCCTTTTTATGTCAAATTAACTTTACTTCATATTCCAGAAAGTTTGAGTTCATTTAGATGATTTTAGGAATGGCAATAAAAGGAGTTGAAAATGAAGGGTTTTTCTGCTACCCGGTGGTCGAGTGGTCTAATCAGTAGCACATATGCAGGCCCAGCATCATGAGACGGATTCACTGTTGTTGATAATCATGATGTTTTCTCCATGATGTGTACTGGAAACTTCAGTGAGAAGCATCATGTAGACGCATGGATTAGTTTAATCAGATTTAGAATTTTAAGTGCTGGCGAATTTCTCATGTAGAATATTTTAACCTTTTAATTCAACTTCAAAAGATCTTAATGAAAAATGCACCCTTAAAATATTCAATGCATAGATTGTCAAGCCTTCAACTTCAACAGTTTAAATCCAGAGTGTAAAATGTGCAGTAAATTTAGCAAAATAAGGCAATAAACAATTGATCCAAATGAGTGAATCTTGGCATCTTGAATCTTTGTTATGACATTTTTCACTGCAAATGTTACACTCTGAATTTAGACTGTTGAAGTCTTGAACATATATGCATTGAATATTTAAAGGGTGCATTTTTCATTAAGCTCTTTTTTAAGTTCAATTTCAAACTAAGAAAAACACATTTCAAACATGAGTTTTCAGGGTTAAAAATAAAAAAGTTAGCATTGCCAGCATAAAACATTCCAAATCGAATGAAACAAATTCTAATGAAACAAAAACGGTAACTCCTGAATTTATTTACTTCAAACTTTAAATTTCAATGTATATTGACAATTCAAGACAATGTAATAGAGTTGATAGAATTGGATGTTGATATTTATTATTTATTGTTTTTAGATGGAGGTCTAAATAAAATATCCAAACGTATGCCTTAGGTGGAGCCAAATCTGTCCTTGGGCAGTGCACTCAGCTGCTCTCTTAACATCACTCATTTACCCAAAGTCATTTGCCATGGACACAAATACAACACTTTTATGCTAGAGCAATGCCATTTAGAAATACATCCCTCTGCAGACACGCGGGAAGTGAAAGAGAAGTCGTTTTGAAATGCAAAGGAGCGAAGTATCAATACAAAGTTTTGGGATATAATCATCAAGAGCTGAAGCAGTGGTCCCCAACCTTTTTTTTTCTAAGTGAACTCCATTTTAAAATTGCGTATTGCATAATAGTATAGAATAAAGTAAAGAGGCTTGTTTGTATTATTATTGACAAATAATATCTCTATTGTTGTCTTGGATATAGTATGCACATTTTGTATATTTTCATTAACAAAACAATCTAGAAACATAGGTGATGAACTAGGCTGTAATCAACATCAACACATTCTTAGTTGGCTAAAGACATGCCTGTGCATCAATGCATTGACTAAAAGGGCACTGGCAAACTTTGTCAAAATAGTTAAAAACCCATGAATTAAGAGAAATGTAAACAGCATTTTTATAAGTGAAGAGGAAGATGATGTCGTTTTTTGTAAATGAGTACATTTTGTGTTTACCACAAAAGAGAATATTGTAAAAGCAGCACTTTGTGACAAACAGAGGTGGCTGCACACTGTCTACATCAAATATTATTATAGTAGTATTTTATGACTCGTCAAGCCTGAAGTAAGAGCTGAAAGGAGAGCTCTGGTTGGCTGCGCCCGAATGGTCCGTCTTTTTAGAAACAAGCCCAGAAATTAATGCATGTGAACTATAACAATGTGAAGATGGGGGTTTGGGAGAGCTGCACTAATTTAAAAACCTACGTCTGGTTTTGCTGCGTGAAAATCAGGCTCACCAGCTTTAAACAGTCCCAAAACCTCTGCTAACTCACTCCATGCGTTCTCCTTTCTGCTGTTGTACATGCAAACCTGATCCTAATAAAATACATAGTTGACTAATGATAAAATTAGAAAAAGTTGACTTACTCCATTGACCGATCAATTACTACACCTCAAAATGGGGGGCTGAAGCAAAAAGGATTCCATATTTTTGCACGAGTATTGATACTTCTTGATACCTCTGTCAGTGTTTGGTATCGATCCACCCATCAGTTATGTCTACTTACATAAATGTATCTTTTTAACATTATTTTTCTTCGTATTAATAGTCATTCATTAAATAGAAATAAAATATTGGTAAAGTTTGGTAAAGTAATAAAGAAAGAAACTGTAGGGTCACTTGAGAAACCGAGTAGAGAAACCAATTGTCGGAACAAGATGAAAAGCCAGCTCTTCCTTTCACAAACTGGTGCCAGAACGTGCACTCTGGGTCTCGCCTTCTTCCCTGCCTCTTACGTCAACCTGCTTGTCAACCCTTCTGACCCGGGCTATCCATCAGGTCCCGGCACTCCCGCTAAGGAGAAGAAGCCGAGACGCGCGTGTCCATCCAAGAAGAAACGTGACCTTTCCCTCCACACATAACTGCTCATCCTTTTCTCCTAGCTTTTCTATTAGCATCCCCTATTCTACTTATCAGTCCCTTGCGGAAAACGCTAACTGCTGCGATTATGAATGAAGCTGCAATTTCCCTCGCAAATCCGCTCGGTGATATTTTTCCTTCAAATAATTTAGCGTAATGACCGTTGAAAATGATGACAAATCACCCTGGCTTTTGACTTTGGGTTCCAGTTAAAATTACTGTCTGGGTCGACGTACTTGATGGCGCTAAAATCATAAAACTTTACATATTTTATCTTTTTTTTTCATTTTTCTTTTCTGTCCATCACCTGCTCAGCCACAGTGGGAATTATTCAGACAGAAACGGTTCAACCAAGGCAGTTAAGAATACATTTCAGTTTTCGAGAAAATAGACAATCCCTCTTTATCAGGTTGAGGTGTCCAAACTTTATCTTCACCATAGTCCCCATCCATCTTATCATTTTGCCGGTTTCTTATCACGCTGTGGCCCCTCGTCCTCAGGCAGAATGGAGAGAGAGGGCTGGATGGAGAAAAAGGAGATAGAGTGACAGCAGCTTAAGGGAAGTGGTTAGGGGCTTTTTCGTCTTGCGCAATCTGTCACTTAAGTAAGCCGGGCTTCAATGTTAATGTTGCTATTTCACATTGCTCACTGTTACCTCAGATGAACCCAGCCGCCCCTTCAAATGTCAGGTTTTTTTGTAATGGTTTGGGCACTCAAAGACGGGGTTTTACACTTTCTTTTACGGGGTATTAATTGTTAACAGATAACATACATAGAGCGCATGTTTCCTTTTGTTGGTTTGGTTTGTCCTTACCCCAAATGGAGGAGTTAGGGTATCTCGGGGTCTTGTTCACAAGTGAGGGAAAGATGGAACGTGAGAGACGAGCGTCTGCAGTGATGCGGTCGCTGCATCGGTCTGTTGACAAAGCTCTCTATTTACCGGTCCATCTACGTTCCTACCCTCACCCATGGTCATGAGCTTTGGGTAACCGAAAGGACAAGATCACGGATACAAGCGGTCGAAATGAGTTTCCTCCGCAGGGTGGCTGGGCGCTCCCTTAGAGATAGGGTGAGAAGCTCAGTCACACGGGAGGAGCTCGGAGTAGAACCGCTGCTCCTCCACGTCGAGAGGAGCCAGCTGAGGTGTTTCGGGCATCTGTTCCGGATGCCTCCTGGACCCCTCCCTATGGAGGTGTTTCGGGCATGTCCCACCGGGAAGAGGCCCCGGGGAAGACCCAGAACACGCTCGAGGGACTATGTCTCTCGGCTGGCCTGGGAACGCTTCGGGATCCCCCCGGAGGAGTTTGAGGAAGTGTCTGGGGAGGGGGAAGTCTGGGAGTCCCTGCTTAGATTGCTGCCCCTGCAATCTGGCCCCGGATAAGCGGAAGAAGATGGATGGATGGTTTGAAAATGTTGTATTTCAGAAAACGATGAATTCAAATATTTGTTTTTGACATTATGAATCACCCCCCTCCTCTTGCTTCGCCCACGCGTAATAACAGTAATAATCACAAAGGAGCGCATTTTAAAAATTATAATTTGCATGTGGTAGCTCACCACAGCCACAGCATCACAGCCAAAGCAAATCTATTATCCAAAACAAGTTGCTGACTTACTCTCCGGACTTTTCTTTACTGTTTGGAGGGAATCCTACTTTAGAGTCCGTGTTTTACTTAGTCCACTAACCAACAAGCTTTTGTTGCAGAAGCAGTCGTCTGTAAAATGGTGTAAACAAACAAAGTACACTTTCTTCGATGGTGGCCTGTCACCAAATACAAACTCCAGCCACTTTTCACCCCCCGAGTTACCTCATCCCTGGGAAATGTGAAAAGACGCATTTCTTCAGGGCATCCAAGTGCACTTTTTCTAACCCGCTCTGTTCTTCTGAGGGAGGGGGAGTTTAATCTGCAGTTTTTCAAATAACTACACTGTTTTTTAGTAGTTTCCTTATAGATATGAGAACTCCTGCAATCTTTTGGTGGCATCAGTGCAGTTTGAGTCAGATGGAGGATATATATCAAGAAATACGAGTCGATTAATTGATGTACAAGGCATGCCTTTAGTCATTCAAAAATGTCTTTAGTATACAGCCCTACAACCTATGTTATCTTACTGTCATTTTTGATTAGTTGCCAATTACGCATAAATCTCGTATTTATTTTATTACGTTTTTTTCATTTTATGTTTATCAGATTTTTCACATTTAAACACATAGAACACAAGACAGAGAACACAGCACATAGCAATAAAAACAAAACAAAGGCATGACATCTATTAAATAAAACGTAACAAAAATGACAGCACAACAAATGAGTCCCATAATGCGTATTTAGTTTACAATAAGGTCCACAATATCAGCATAAAAAGTGATTAACAGCTCCTGGAACCAGTACATATCTGCCCTCTTTGTCCCCACATTCAAAGCTGTGTTCAAAAGCTATTCGGGTTGAGGTCAACACTGCAACTCCCCTCCTGTGTTTGCCCCTGTATGATGAATGACACTACTTTCCATAACAAAATGTGGTCAGTTTTTGATGTTCAATGTCGTTCAAATGGGTCTCCTGTAAATATAGAATGTCTGTTCTTTCCAATTACGCATAAATCTACATCTGTTTGATCTGTTGATGTTGTTAAACTCAAGAGTCGCTAGGAAAGATGGAATTTCTAAAAATACATTGGAATGAATTAGACACAACATATGGGGTTGTTTTTATATATACTCTATATTTAGACTATATGACATGAAACCCCCATTCCATTTTTGTCTTTGATGGCACGAGCTCATCCAAAAATGTGGGGTAGTCATGACTTCCCGACTCCCACTCTGCCATCGTCCCGGCTGTGATCGTGAATCAGCACTCTCACTCTGTTTGAATTATAGCGCTGCATTCAGAGTTCTCTACACAGCCCACATACACACGCACGCACACACACACACACACACACACACACACACCACTTTAAACACGACGCAACAAATAACAAATGCTTGAAGTACATTCCCCACACTTTTTTTTGGAGGTTACACGATAGTTTAGCTGTGACATCCCACTCAGTCAGATGATGAATAAATGAAGAGCTGTCTATCACGACTCCCCATAATCACTAATTACGGACAAGCTAATATTATTTCTCAGCATGTTTTGTGGTTTAGCTCGGCATCAATATATTTGAGTCTGCTGTCCAAGACAAAACTCCATAACATAACATTTCTTGTTGACTTGAATTGAAAAAACAGGCCTGGTTAAGTGGGTCACCAGCGAACTGGAAGGTCAGCGTAGGACTTGAACTGACATATTAACATATTAGGTAGAAAAACAAGTTATTTCATTACTTCACCACACAACAAAACACTACAGGCTGCAAACTATTCATGCGTTCTGTTGCATTTATAAAAACATAATTTAGACATTTGGTGAGTTGAACCACTTTGGCTTTGCCCAGGTCGCAGTGGCTTACTGTTTTCCAATTTTCATCATCCCTTTTGCTCCTTGTGGTTTGTAGAATATGTATGCGTATCAAAACTGTTCACAGCCATGTCCCTGTTTGCGTCTGTTTAAACCAGGGGTGTCCAAACTATGGCCCGGGGGCCAAATGTGGCCCTCAGAGCAATTTTTGTTGGCCCTCAGGCTTCCTTCTATGTTGGCCCAAACAACAATAAATAGTACTTTTTACTGTAAAATTGGAAAAATTCATACATTTTGATGTTATATTAACCTAATATCAATGTTCCAAGTCTTATTAAAGGTGTGGAGGCTCATCAAAACTATGTTAAATGTAAAATGTTGAATTATTCACTTCATTGTCATATCGTCTGTGGCCCTTTGCTCTGTATAGATTTCAAAATGCGGCCCTCGGTGAAAAAAGTTTGGACACCCCTGGTTTAAACTGTGTTTATAGCCGCACCTGCGCATCTCCAATACGCTATGGAGAGAGAGGTGACCCTTGAGCCCCAACTTGTATTTATAAAGATCTAAAGACAGAGTAGACCTACTGAAGGACCACTGTTTAATGACAAAAGGAACAGTGCAGCTGCTGAACAAATAGCCTTGTACGTCATTCAATCCAAACTGCCTGGTCAGGCTGGGGCCTCTCGAGTACTTGAGGCCTTACGCACTGCGCATTATGTGCGGTGGCACTGCAAGAGGGTATGTAAAGAGTTATGGGGAAAAAATGAGCATAGCCATTTTGTCTTTCTTTGATAGGAATTGCAATAATATGTACCGTATTTTGCGGACTATTAGCCGCTACTTTTGTCAGATGTTTTGAGCCATGCGGCTTATTTAGAGGCTGCGGCTTTTCTGTGGGTTTTTTTCTTTCACCGCTAGGGGCGAACTATCCGGAATTAGAATCAAAACTACAGAAAAGTTAAGCAAAGAAGCAGATGTTGCTTTTTTATTCAGCTAGCAAATAGAACACGGACGACAAATTACCAACTATAAATCATTTTCAAATTCTTGCCCATCATTATGGAACCCAAACGAAGAAGTTCGTATGAAGCAAGTTTTAAGCTGAAGGCCTTGCTAGGAAACCGCGCGGCTGCACGCAAGCTTAACATCAATGAATGTACGGTGAGACGCTGGAGGGGACAGCGGGGAGAGCTCATGCGATGCCAAAAGTCAAGGAAAGAGTTCTGCGGCCTATACAAAAGGTGCGGCCTATGTATTGTTTTATTATCGTTTTTTTAAAAATAGAGCAAATGCGGCTTATATAGGGGAGCGGCTAAAAGTCCGGAAAATACGGTATATCCCTAGCTAAAGCCCTAAACGTTTTCAGTGTCATGTAAATGCTCTAATTGAATTACAAAATATACAAACTATTAGATACTGTATGATGTGTGCAGTGTGAGCGTTCAGCCATTTTGTGCGTTGGGGTATAGGGTACATGACCGATCAAAAGTCACAGGGTGTATGCGACTATAACAGGTTAGGAACCACTGTCAGAGGATGGTCAGAAACTGATGATACTCATTGCTCTCTACAGTTAAAAGCAGAGCAAAATCTCTCAGGCAAAATCAATAAAGCTGTTAGCAACTCGATTTTGCATATAGGCGTGTGCTTGGGTGGGTGTGTGTGTGTGTGTGTGGATAAGTGCTGATCTTTTCAAAGCATCCAGGCCTTAATTAAACCACCTACTGCATTGTTGAGCTAATGCTAACAATGCAAGTGATCCCTGCTCATTAGGCAAAAATCTCCACAAATCTCCCCCTGTCTGCTGCAGTGGTAGTTACAGAGGAGCTAAAGGATCCACACCATTACACACATTCACACAAACAACCGTCCAGACGCGCTTAATGCAAAGACGTCTTATGCATCATTACGCATGCTAACTGAGCAGAAATGTTCCAATAAGGATAGGTCAGTGGAAATAAACTACTGTTTGGGAAGACTCAAAAGTGATAATGGAAAAGAAGGCAGAATGTTATTGAAAATTATTACGTTTTAGACAATGTTCCATTACATTACCCTAAACAGCAATCTGTCATCTTGAAGTTACATACGATCAAAGTACTACCAGAAAAGTCAAACTGGCCTTGACCAATCAAAGAAATGTGCACCTGTTCAATATTTTCTCTTCGAATGAAGTGATATAAGATCATTGGCATTTCTGTATCTCCCCAACATGGCCACTATGTGTTTGGATGTTTTTCAATCAATCAATCAATCAATCAATCAATCAATCAATATCACTTTATTTGTCCTCGTGGGACCATTCAAACACATTGAGCCAGGTAGGCAGGGCTAATGCAGCACAGGGTAGGCTAAATATCTGAGGTCTCAGAGCAGGTGCGCAGATTGAGAATAACCTTTGGATGAAAATTAAAATTTTCAATTGAATTGAAAAACGGTGTTCAGATGACTACACTTGAATCCTTTTCTACGATGGAGCACTCCTAGATGAATGAGGCATTACACAGACCTATTTGCTTGGATCAGCAGCCCACTGCAAAAACATACTGCTGGAATGATAATGGTGGCGCCCATGGCAAATAGCGTATTAAGATAGATTGACTGGATGTGCATATGTTCATAGATTTGCAATAGCCAATGCTATATCAAAAAGTAAATGAATGCTAAAATGACTGTTTAGTATTTTTTTAACTCTCAGTTGGTTTAACATTAGACTTACTCAAAATGATTGTGTGACGACACAATCTTGATCTCTATAGCCCAAAAGTGTCTTTGAAGAACTCGTACAATAGCTTTACAACGTCAAAATAGTCCTGCTAGTCTGGTGTATTTGCAGGTGGTTTGGAGATTCATCCCTGTTCTCAGAATCCTCAGTGTTTGGAACTAGTCATCATCACCTGATTTTTGGTGGGTATTTGTTTTTTACTTGTCCAATTGTTCAATGATATTTATGAATAATAGTCATATTTGGAAGGATGTGGTGGCAGAATTGCTTTAGACAATTTCACTCACCTCACTTTTTGCTATTGAGTGTAGCCGGCTGAGGTCTCGTGAAATTTGTGGGTTCAAAAAATCAGAAAAACGTATCTGGTCTGGCTCACACTTATCCCTTCTAGTTTACAACCACGCCCAGTGCTGTTGTAGTACTATTGTAAGTGGATGTGTTGAAGGTTACAGTGATCAAGTAGTAATTTCTTATGCATTGTGTGCTGCTGTGTTTAGCGACTGAAGAGATGAGGGGGCGCTCTATAAAAAGGATGGTTTGCACAAGGCCTGACCTCTCACAGATGACGTCAAATAAGATGGCTGTATCGGGAGCTAATTAGTCCTTTTTTAGGCTGGATGTGGTGGCTTGTGGTTGGTCCTTAAATTCAGAGTCAAACATGCCCTTCATCAGCGGTAAGCCTCATAAATACTGCAGTAATTCTTGTGTTTTGGACTTGGGCTTACATTGAGTTCTCTTTGCAGTTTGGTGTCCTTCTGAGAAGCCAGCCTTGGTGGCGTCTCCACTCGCTATTAAAGGGCATTCAGCAACTAGCTTGATTTAGGTATATTTTACGTGATGTAATCTAAGGGGATCGCAGTTTTAGGTTCATTATAACAACAATTTAATCTTCTTTATAGAATTACTGCGGACGGGCCTCCCCTTCTTCTACACAATCATTTTGTCTTGTGAAACTATCCTGTGATCTCTCTTCCTGTTGCATCGTGTGAAAATGTTGACAATGCTGGAAGTATGGTCAGTGTCAAAAATGGTCAACCATTTTGAGCAATGACAGGTGTGCAAATACAGAAACTATTTTTTTATTGAACCAACTCAACTTAAATTAATATTTATATGAATTCATAGTTTTGAATACTTCGGTCTCTGTGTGACCTTAAATGAGCTGGATAAAATATAATTTTGGGTTCTGTGTCCCTTACAAAATAGGGTAGCATTGTTACCACTGTATAAAAGTTGGGTTGATAATGTGAGTAACAAGTCAGCTTTACCAGTAGCATTGCCACAGTTATATTTCCCCCGTATTTCAAACATTTATAGTAGTTGTGATCATGACCAAGTTGCAAAAAGGTTCTTGATTTTATGTAGTTTTGTTCATGTTTTAATTTAACTGGTGGAATTGAATCTTTATTTTGTTCACTGGTTCACTCAGTCCACTATTACATTTAATTATTTTTCCTGATATAGTCTCAGTTATCAGTTATTGGTCTTACATATTTGTGGTCCTATTTAATCATTTTGTTATTCTTTCGTTGACTGAACAGTCTTTGGTGCCCAGTTAGTTGAAATATTAAGTAAATAATGTACAAATCATGTGCATCTGTGTCATGCAGTAGTTAACCCAAACCATGGTTAATCTGATTTAGCTTTACTTTGTTCAGAGTATGTCAGAAATAATTGTGTACTTGCTAAAAAATGTTGACCTAAAGCACCTAAAGCAAGCTAATACTTTTGAGAAACTTTCCTTACATTCAGACTAACAATGTCTTATTTCCGAGTATGACAGTCACTTCTTTCTGCTTGCTGTGGCCTTTCTCCCACAGTAGCCTGCAGCTATAGGAAGTTAGCACACTGATCGAACAGACAGAGGCAACAACAACCAAACAAATGGGAGATCTGAGGTGGGCTGCACTGTTAGTGCTGCTAATAGAATTCCACAAAATCAGCACTTGTCAACGCCACTCCAGAAAATTTGGTCCGGTATAGGAGTTAGATAGAAATGTCAATTTTTTAAAAATGCATCTGAACATGCTAGATGGAGTGCCTTGCCTTTTTTTGGCTTATGGTTAAGCCATCTTTTCTCAAAGTTCTCTTCCCCATTTTACTTATTATACAATCCCACAAAAGATACCAATCAGCAATGGTGCGTTTAAATATATATTTAGTTACAACGTAATAAATACTTGCATTGAAAGCATTTATTTTATGTACTCCATTACATAAGTACAAGAGTACTGTATGAATATGCATTATACTTAATAATACCACACAGTTTTAGACAAAAACATTATTTTTGGTACATGTAGCCTATTTAGTTATTCATCACACAGTGCGGAAACCAAATGCCTTTCTCTAGATCTCAAGATGGGATTTATGCCCCTATTGCATGATAGACAGTGATATTGAATGTTGATCGTGGATGCATATCTTCTCGTGAAGATACAGAAAACATAAGAACAAATTAACATAGGAGGTTTGTGTTTATGAGATCACTTGTATAAAAGCTCATTCATGGTTTTAAGTTTACCAAGTGATGTTGTGCAATACTTTCTTTTTGTTGTTGCTGTTGCTGTTGCTGTTGCTGTTGCTGTTGTTGCTGTTGTTGCTGTTGTTGTTGTTGTTGTTATACACTCCAGACTGGGAAACTGAAGAGAAAAGGACATCATATTAATGGGTTTCATGAGCATTTACCAGGGGGTACTTGTAATAATTTCATATTAAAAAAGAAGGTAACAATTCTCGTTTGAATGTAACATGTGCTCTGTAAGAAAATGTTCATACTTAGACATCAATATCATTAAAGCGGGAAAATGTATCAGACATGAGCATTTAATGTCTCTAATGCATATTTTGACTTGAAATAAAATTGCACATCTCAGCCCCCACTCCTTATGTGGGCTTCTTCTTAATTTCCAACATTGTCTCGTGTAATCACCACTCATTCTTCCCCTCTGTATTCAATACCGCAAAAGTCACTCAAATTACCCGATGGCATAGTAATATTGCAGGCTTGTTTTTCAGACATAAATTTGACATACTCTTTGAAGCTCTTATTTTTACATCAGCTGCTTAATCTCCCTTTTACAAAATCTCTCAAAACATCCCTCAACGTGCTGCAGCACTAACGACAAGAGCTTTGTGCAGTCAACAGCTATAGCAGCAAGCAGCAGGTGGCCATGGTCGACTAAACCACTGAGTGAAGCAGATGAGTAGCGAAAGACTACAAAGGCAACACTTAAAAAAGCCTCTACTGACAGCATTTTGATTAGATAAACGTCATCAATGTAAATGACTAAATCTGAATGAGGACGCTTTGATGCTAATGCTAATTGGGCCTTTGCATTGAAGAAACAGTCAATGCGCTTACATGCAAGAAGACACATTTTAATTAGCAAAGTTGACGTTCATGACAATACAAAATCTTAGTTGATTTTTTGTATGTAGAAAAGGTTCCGGCAAAGAGTGTCCTTGATGTAACCTTGAACAAAAGTGTTTGTTCAAACCTTCATGTTACCAAAATGAAGAAAAAAAAGTTACCAGAGGGATTCAAAGTTTTCTATTCTGGTTCCTTCTATTTGTATAAAACGTGTTTAGTAAAAGTAAACTGTCAATGCAAGAGAAATATATTGCTTCAGATACAGTGACTTAAGTTCACCAGATCTTAAGATAACGCAGTTCTGGCAAGACCCAGTTAGAAAACCTGTCCCAAAACCCTAATCTTAACCAAAGTACCTGTTCCTAAACCTAATCCTTGCCCTAACCTTAACTTCAATGTGAAAAAAATTAAATAAAATTGTGCTAGCATAGCCACCACTACAAAAAGGCGGTTATTTTGGCTAGCCCTTTGCTACCTGGATTTGCATCGTGGAACTCCATTCCGGGGGCGGAGCTTAGCATTCTAATTTTGTCCCATTTTCTGTTCCTTTTTGACAATAGAATCTTCCACTATTAGAGTTAGGGTTAGGGACAGTCAATTTAGTTAAGGATAGGGCTGCGGAACATGGAATGCTAGACCCGCTCCGTTCCGAAATTCCGAATTTAGAGGGTCCCATTGCGTCCTATCGGGTGTTCCATCAAATACAAATTAATGATGAAGCCATCGCCCATAAAAACTTTTATTACCTGTTTATGTCCTTAATGTAGTCTCCGCATTAACAAGATATTAAAAGAGTAGGTCTAGTGTTCACTATATGCTTTTTACTGTTCATTGTTTAGCATTTAGCTCAGATGCAAATGCAAATTGTTACCTAAATAAAAACAGATCTAAATGCTCAATGATCGTTGTTAAACATGATTTGGCCACATGTTTATGTCATTGATGAATTGGAGCCAGCCAAACCCACCTTGATTAATCACAGTTTGCTATTTTTGATGGCTGAAACTATGTTGAGAGCATAGTCTCTATAGCATTGGCATTGTCTCTATAGCATTGGCATTGTCTCTATAGCATTGGCATTGGCAGTGTCCTTTTAATGTATATGGCTAGGAGTAGCTAGATGGATAACTTGAGGATTTTTTTTGTGTGCTTTTTAGATTGCTGAAAAGAACTGAAAGTAAAAGACCCAGGTAGAGCATAGAAACTACTCTAAAAGGCCTCCCATATTGAACTAAGAATCCTTTTCTGGTGATTTGAGAATGCTGAACACCACTCCAGTCTTTTTTACTGGTTATTTTGGTAGTGTTGACAGCTTTAGATGCAAATTCTAAAACTAAATCCATAGTGAGTATAAAGCAACTTTTCAATCATCCATGCTTTATACATACTGTAGTTCCAAGGGCCTCACTACACTCTAACAGTCTGTTACTTCAACTACATTGACCCTTGTCTCTCGGGTCGCTTGCAACTGTGATGAAATCTTCTCCGTAAAGCAATGCACCTGGCCAAAAATCTCCACACATTCTCTCCCACACACACCCAACGTACACGTAACACCGATCCCCGGAGACTCGGTGCGTGTCAGCTAAGGCAAAGCATCGAGTACAAGCGCTAAACTAGTGTCAAGGAGATATTACCCAGCCGAGCGTAACCGGGGAGACCAGCAACAAGGTCAGCATGTCTGAATCAAGGATGCATGAATGGACACGACTACAGAAAAGCGTGGAGAGAGCCACATGTTGAGTGAAGGGAACAGCCCAGTCACCTAGAATATTCAGTGCATTGTGTTCTTCATGAAACATAGAAAAGGTTTTTGGTTGAGATTTTGCCTGGAGCAACGAGACAAGAATAGTTTAACATTTAAAGCTACATAATCTTGGAGCTGGGGTTTGCTGGACTTTTTAGTTGTTGTTTTTTAAAGCGAACAAGCAACCTTTTTTTCTATGATAGTACTATCATTCACATTTTGATTGACGGATTGCCTTCTTGAAACCCAATTCACAGTTATCTGATTATGGGATTGCTGGATTGATATATCCTTAGGTCATTTTCACACTGGCAAAACAGCCAGAAATGTACCAACATTAAGGGTTTGCCTTTTCACCAGCTGGCCTCGGCCTAGACTGGGGGTCACTAATAAACTTTCACTGAAGTCTAGTTTGAAAAAGGTCACGGCGTTTCTTTTATGTCGCTTTTATATTATAACATATATAAATTACAATATAACATAAAGAGTATTATAATAGACCTAGTTATTTTCACAATGTACCAATGAGTTATATTTCATATCATATGGAAGTTTTCAAAATTAACTGAAATGTTGTATGGCTCTTTTTAAAGCTGATTTGAGGTAAAAAAAAATAAATAAAAAAAAGGTTCAAAATTAACTGAAATGTTTTATGGCTCTTTTTAAAGCTGATTTGAGGTAGATTATAGGTCTAAAGCTGATGTGTGCTATGGGGCAGAATTCTGCTTTTGTGCTGATCAGAACATCACACACTGGACTCTGACTGACTTTCCCCTGCAGAAAACGTTCTCATTTAGAATAAAACAGACATCACGACTGATCTCCCGCACTGTTAAAGCTTTCACATGCCGCGCTGCGATCTAACACATAGTGATGTGTTAGATCGCAGCAGGCTCATGGGTTTGGGTTGGTCCAAGAAATTATCATTTCATAGTGGTACAAGCTAGACTGGCTGACAGTGACCACAGTCTCATGTTTCCGCGGTTCATCGGCACCTCTGCATTTAGGCGCGTCTTAGTTCATTTCCTCCTCAGGCTCGTTTCTTCGTAAATATTAGCACGTTTGAAATAAAACACACATCATTTTTCTGCTTAACATACAGACAAAATGTGTGTTCTGCCCCCATTGTTGACCTACCTGTGTCTGCCTTCCTCCACGTCTGCTCTGCTCCTCCTGCACTGGGCTCCTGTGTGTTTGGAGCGAGAGGGAGAACGAGGGGGGAAACAAAGAAAAGACGAAAAGAACTCCCAGTCCATTTGAAACAATTTCTTAAAACAGGCTCATCTCTAACACAGAGAAACTGCACTGCTCGTTCTCCACGAATGATGGGGTTACGCGGTTAACACAAAGATTTCGTGTCAGAGGTTCAGATCCAGACCGGAGTCCAACCCTTAGTGACCTGGGGCCTAGACTGAACTTTGTCAAAGGCAAGGTTAGTGACAAAGGGTTAGGGTTAGGGTTAGGGTTAGGGAAGCAGAACAACAGTCTATAATCTAACAAGGAAAATATGGTAAGGTAAAGCACACCTATTTGTCCTCTCCACTGTGGGAACATGTGATGTCCACAAGGGGCCATCAACAGATCTGGAGCTATGTTTGACTGCACTCTGTATTCACCCTTATGCTACCCTCAAATATAGTGTATGGGTAAAAAACACCTTTTCTGTTTTTACTATTCATTTTTTAAAACATAAAACAACAACAAACATATTATTTGCCCTTCCCCATGGCCTTGTACTATGACTGGAGTTTGCAATGTTTATGGAGTGTCGAAGGGCTTTATGGTTAAGGGTGCATTAAATGGAGGGTCTGGTGGAGGGTCTGCACCTGCTTGTTTCAATTGAGATGTCATTGCTTTGTCTGGAATGTTCTACAGGTGGCATCAAACTTGTCTCTCTCACTGAAGACAAGCAGGTGATGCCTTCATGCCAAGTTACAGATCAGATCTGTGGATTTGTTTAGTAATTAAACATCATTGAATAAGTTAGATAGAGAAGTTTAATTTTATGCTATGGAATGTTTCAGGCAAAGCAATTATATTTTAATGGAAAGAAATAGGTGGCAGACCCTCACCCATGAAAAGTTACAAAAGCACTTTACAAACATCCCAATGGACTTCACATGCAGAGCGAGTGGTTGTTTGTACACAGTCACACCCACTTTTATACTTCCAGGGCCCTAGTGCTAAGTGTGGGGGAGGAGATTCTCCGTGTGCGGCCGTCTGTGGTGCCGATGGAGAGAGCCGTGCGTTACACTCAACCACGTGCTTTTGCTTCACCTTTTTTTATTAAAGTGCGTGTTAGATCGTGGACACGTGGTGAATATATGAGTGTGTGTATTGCAGTGTGTGCGAAGAATACTGTATATTTCTGCGTTAGCTTTGAGTTGATTGCCTCTACGCTCCTCCCCCTTCCCCCTGCTCCTCCCCCTTTTTTTGAAGCGAGTCCATGCACTGAGCACTGCAGACTTTACTGATATGGATGTAATGAAAAGAGGAGGAGAAGAGAAGGAGCACCCGGAGATCACTCGTTTGTGCTGTTTGTAAACGCTATAATTAACCTTTAACTATTTTGTTATTCCAGGTAGGTTACATATATATATACCATATATATACTTATAGCAAAGGAAAATTCTATTCTGTCATGTGGACTAAAGTTTTAGTGAAGTGAATACGTTTTGCGCATGAGCCATGTAGCTTTCTCAATTGTCACCGAAGGCAGTGACTTACCAGAACCCTGTCAGAACTTTAAAACTTGGCTACTTGGATGAGTGGCATATTCACTCTTTAAACAAACTTTTGTCGGTTGACAGAATTCAAATTTCTTTTGCTTTTTAAACCATGGCATAGTGAATGTTTAACTGTCATAAAAAGAGCTTTATGTAAAATCAGAAAACCACCATTGTAAACCATTAGTTATATATGCTGTGCAGAACTGCCTGAACAGTCTGGGGAGGACAGACATTATTGGCCTTGTGCAAATGTCAGCTCATTTGTAACAATTTCATGAAAAAAAAGCTCAAGAGGTGGCTACAGAGTACACCCGGGCTTACCACTGCAACACTTAAAGACTCCCTATCAGTCCCCACTTTGGCGTGTTCAAGAAAAGGCCCCTTACTGCGGAATCTCCTCGCACGGACTAGCCAAAATGCCAGCCGGGGACACTCCGCTCCAGATTGGATTTGAGGAAGGAAACAATACCCCTCCTTTCCTTTGCGATAACGACACAAATTTGCTAAGTCTCAAACGCAGAGGCTGATGCTGCTGAACTGCACAAATGACTGCAACTTTCTCCCAACTTGCAGTATTATTTTCTCTCTTTCTCTCTATTATTTTATTTATTTTTTCCAAGAGAACAGAGCAGGCTATAGGATCTCCTGGGATGTAGAATTCATAAGGCAAACAGTGCAGAGCTGTAGCCGGCGGAGGTATGGTTGCGGACAGAGAACAACCCTCCCTCTCTTTTCTACCACTCTCTCTCTTTCGCCCTCCCTCTCTCCTTCCGCACTATCCCCACCTCCCTACCCTGGTTTTCTTTCAACATACTGGGTCAGTCGAGCTCCTGCACTGCACCATACTTGAGTGATGTGTTTTCAGGCTTTTCCTCATCATCTTGCTCAATCAGGGAGACAACTGCAACTCTTCCAGACTTTTGAGAGAGGATAGTGGCAATACGATGTTTGGTGCTAAATTGATGCAGTATGCATGGTCCTAAACAACAGCTTATACAACAAAAAAGTCTGGAGGTGAGTAGAGTGTTGCCAGACATTATAAGTCCTTTAGCACAAAGTAAAGGAGTACAAAGATGACCACTCGAAATAAATGAACATCTCATTTAAATTAACGACTAGCTTGCTCTGTGGTGCCTATCTTGAACATAAGGTTTGTGTTGAAAATTCAATAATGTATTTATTTTTCTTCATCCACATTCAAGGAGTTTTGAACTATAGTAGAGTAACAAAACAGCTTGGGTTGTGATCAGTTTGATGAGGTTTTTCTTTTCACATATAGTTACAACTCGCCCAGTCTCAACTATAAAGTGTAAATGAATCCTGTAAAACCTTAAGGGCCGAATTTTGTCCCCGGAGGTAGCATTAACGTGAGCGCAGAAAGCTCATTTCGTTACACCTTGCAGTCGGCACAATTGATGACAGCGCAGGGGGTGGAATTCTAAACAAGAGGCGTGATCATGCCAAAATAGGAATTGGAGTAAAGCAACTTGAGGGCGTGGTGTGGTGCATTCTGTAAATGGCCAGAATCGTAACTAATACACTTCCAAGGTAGAGTTAATAATAGATTGGGGATACTTATGAGGTTTAGATATTTTCCTCAAGCATAAATGACCAATATAAACCTGAGTGGATTTTATATTCAAAGAGAGAGCGGGACAGATGAGGGGAAACACCCTCTGTCTCGCCTGATACAGGACACCCAAACACGGCGCAGCGCTCCGGACCCTAGTGATGCGTGTATTTTGACCCACAAGTCGGGTTGGGCCAGGACAAGAAATTCTCATTTCATTGCGGGGCAGGTTTGGACGGGTTTTAAAATGCTGACCGTGTCTCGTTTGTTCGCACCCCGCCTGTGTCATTGTGTTTTGCTATGTTTAAATTGACTTCCTCGTTTAGCTCGTTTCTCTGTGAATATGTGACTGATTGTAATAAAACACAAAGCATTATGTAGCTTACTATACTCCTCTCTCCACAATCTCTCACCTGAGATTTCTGTGATAATAATCTCCATAGCAACAGCGTGGAAACAGTTGTTGGGGATAATGGAAGGTGGGGTCTAGAGGAGTTCGGCTGCGGTGCTTCTTCTGAAGTATGAATGCCAGAGCTGAAACGAACTTTGTTCTTGTTCTGGCAGCCTTGTAGGTAAATGAACAAAGTTCTTGCTTCTTATGGAGTATGAATTGGCCTTTAAAGCTCTTTGCCCTCAGACTGAGCTGACCACAGAGTGTGCTCCGTTCTCCCGCCCTCCGGACCACGCAGCATCCCATCGATCAGGTCCGGTTAAATTGGCACAAACCGATCCTGAGGACACACTCCGCCTTGTGCAAAACAAATACAGGTGAATTATATAAAGAAACAGTGCTCCAAGGCTGCATTTCAATATTTTATTTAATTTAATTAATTTTATTTTTTTAATTTTGGGAACTCATTGAAAAACGGGAAATCAAACCGTTTTATTGCTCACATCTCCCACACAGGTGGTGCTTTTGAATGCCACAGCTCTAGGTCATCGGTTCAAACACTATCACCATATATGGACTGTCACCATCCCACTCCAGCTTCCAGCGGCCAAGTCCAGCCTCTTTACACCAGCGTTAAGGTCCGGCAAGGTTGCAAAATAGCGCCCTGGAACCGCCCGCTTGAAAATGCTCCCGTTAGCGCTACCTCCGGGGGCAAAATACGGCCCTAAATGTCTTATTCTTGCTCAAGTTATACTAAATAAACAAATTATTTGACGAAGTCTTATACTGCATTTATACTCTTGAAACAACATTGTTTTTTAAAGTTAAAGCACTCAAAGTACATAAGATTATTTTAGTAGTTGACTAATCAGCAATTCTTTTTTTGATTAGTTGATGTGTCAGGGACTGCAGATGGAAATTAGCTATTTAGCTACAATCTGGTGTGGAACATCTTTCTTTTTTTACAAGCTTAATGTCTCTGTACATTGTCCCTTCAAATAAAGACTAAACTAAACTAAATGATTATTTATTTTGAACATTGTACATTTTTAAACACATTATTACCCAAATAAATGTTGAAAGATGGTGATGGAAGGGTTTTAGATGGAAGATAGTTACAAATATTATTGACAAAAATGTAATTGTTTATTTTATTTTGACATTTTGATTTAATAATGCCACTGTGTTTATTATATGGGGTATTTTTGTGTTTTAGAGTCTGTATGGTCCAGATAACTGTTACATATTTATAAAAATACGACTAGTCACCATTAAATGATTAATTGTTGCAGCCCTACTGCCTTGGCACTTTCAAATCCCACCTCCTGCTACTTTAAATTAGCCAACAATACCCTTACATTATGGCCGCTGCACAGAGCATTTCATGACAGCACAAAGAGGGAACATAAAGTTAGTTGAACCATCAGCATAATCACACAACTCCAATAAGCCACTTGAAAAATAAGAATCTTTCTCTTTTCCCTCCTGGACTCACAAAGCCAGGCTTTTTGTATGGCGCACCTGCCTCATACTGCAGCTTCAGCACTGTGGCCTCAGACAGATTGGCTTTTTCAGCAAACCGGAGATAATTCCCTGCTCCCCAAATGCTAGGACACACTCGAAACATGACGGCCACTGCGCATACACAAACATATGCAAAATAGAAATGTCATGCTGCCTATTTCAAACAAGGCACTTTCCGGAAAGGCAAGTTTGGCTAATTGGGCGATTATGGTGTCGTTTAGGGACAAAGGAGCTCAAAGAATTGCCGCTCTGTCTAAATGACATGTCCTATTGGGGTGCGTCCATGTCCTCTCACCCTCTTCTTCACCCTCTACTTAAGCCTCTGCATACGCTGCTTTGCAAGTCAATTCTGCTCTCGGAACAATCTTTTGTACCAATCTTTTTTCTTGAGTTGAAGTTTTCTCACATATTTTAGAGGGCTTGGCAATCATGTTTTTTTTCTTCTTATCGTAATCAATCTTTTTTCAATTTTACTTTTTTCTTTAAAAACAATACAGCCTTAACACTGATATTTAACACAAAAATAGCGAAGTTTCTCCCTTCAAAATCTGACCCCTGCTCCAATCACTGACAATTAGACATGACTGAATCTGGATCAATAATGTTTTGCTCGTAAAAGGGAGTCTATGGCTGAGTTGAGACCAAACGTTACTAATGACTTACATTCTTGTGTAGAATAACTCAAGATTAGAAGGACTATGCATATAAAAATAGTGACAGCAAAGTGGCTATATGGACTGAATGTGTTTGCTAAGATAACAATATTTGGCTGGTTGGCTAGTGTTAAAGGGGGATTATGTAACTTTTCTGATGGAGGGTTTAATGATTGTTTGGTTTAGCACTTTTATTATAGCTTTTATATGGTTCTGTTGTGTTTTGGATATATATCGGTGCTGCAGCAACTGAACCATTCCCCTTGAGGATCAATGAAGTATTCTGATTAATGCCATACTCTCAGACATTCAATGGAAGATAAAAAAAATCTCCATGGGTTAGAAGAACCAGGTTTTCCTGTTGATTACATTGTATTTGGCTGTGAAATATCCAAAAGGTAAATTCACACATTTTGAATCTGATCATTTCTATCAGTGACTAGATCCAATAAAACAACACAAACATCTACATTTTTACAATATTCTTTTAGCTGCCCCCATCCTTTATAATAAATACTAAATAAATAAATAAACCCACCCATTGTCAAGCCCTAAATAAAGCACTTTTTTTCTGTATATATGCTACTTTTTAATTTAGGCTAACATTTTTAGATTTTGTTTAGGGTCGAATATAAAAAGGTTTTATATAGACATTATAATTTATCATCCATTTTATTTTGGTACTAACACTAGCTTGAGAAAATTGTAATTTATTCGATAAATGAAAACTAAATATTAGGTGTAACCGTTTTTTGTGCGTTATTTTTTAAAATACTTTTCTGTTTTCTGAAGCAATATGTACATTATATAAATAGTGTAAATACATAATTACATCAAGTTACAGATAATCAATCCTTTTTTTAATTGAACTACAGTATAGTCATGAAATTAGTCTGTAGCAAGCCATTATTTATCCCTTTGTATTTCCACCTACCAACTGTTTTTCTCTTTCAGCGGCAGGGACCAATTTTTCCGACACAAACAGAAAACAGCTCAGTGTGCAGTCCGGGCACATAGCCTCCTAACAGCAGCCAGGCAGAGCAGAGCGCGTTACCCAAAAATATCCCCAGCCCCGAGTGTCAGAGGCCGGGAGTTATAACGCCAATGCACATATGAATCCAAACCGCCTGGGACCACCTCGAAAGTGGCACACAATCATACCCACTCAATAGACCACTAAAACGTCCACTTCTATTTACTGTTAGCGCCGAGCCGCAGAACCGCTAATAGCCTGGCTTTATCATCCATCGTTTCAACAAGCCAATTTAATACCTCCGTGTTTTTCTTTGGGTTTAAATCCAGCTATTATGTGTTATTATGTTAGCGTTATTTCACTATACGTTCCTATAAGCGCCCCAGTATTTCCAAGCTGTAGATAAAGAAAGTAATTTATAACTCTGCAACTTATTATCAGCATGTCATTACAGTTTTCTACAAAGTAAGCGGCGGTGGCAAACAATGCATCATCTGCAATCAATGCGGCCCAAAATACGTATCGATTAAGAGGCTAAGCTAAGGTGTGAGAGATGGGTGACAAGGCTAATTAAAGAACGCCGGATCCGTTCCCCGGGAGTGCAGTGCAGACACCTAAGGGTGCCAGTTGTCTAGGATACAAAGGAGGAGGACATTTTGTACAGAGGAAAGGCAAAAGTGTCAGGATGAGGCTTGTTCTGTACAGTGTGTCAAGTGATTGCATAGGTATTGAAAGGTTTTTTTCTTAACATTATCAGGGAGAGAGAAGTTTGAGGATAGATTACTGCAAAATTACAGCAAATATCAAAATAATAATCATTTTCCTTTCAGATGGTAGGCTACTACTATCTCTAATAATTCTCTTGCTTGGTCTCCACCCATATAATAGTCTGCACAAAATATCTAAAATATAATGTGTAATTTACAACTCAAATAACTCACTGGTTTTCTTCGAAGTAGATCGGAATGATCCTGTCGTCTCTGTCTTGAGTGAACTGTACCAGCCCATTTAATGGGTTCAAGGAGAACTCTCTGAGGTCGTAGCTCATTTTGGAGCCCAGAATGCTTTAGCTAAGGAGCTGTGAGATGATTGGACAAGAGAGAATGCAGACACTCACACAAAACAAGACTGCAAAAATCAGATATAAACAGAACATGATAATTTGTCACCAATTGCTGACTTGATCTTGTAATAAATCCCTGTATTTCCAGTGATGGTGATTTATATATTGAGCTGACAGACATAGCAGGCACACATTAGCATCAGCTATTTCCTGTTTATCGAGGCACGGCATTAGCGTTGTTAACAAAATGATTATATTTCCATATAGCTCCAGAGAAGTTTAACAAATGCAGAAAAGCTGACGATAAACCAGAAGTAGTCCCGTTTATGCTAGCTTTAGCCACACCTCACAGCGCCACTTACTTGGAATTACTAAATGTCTTTTTGTGAATTGCTGAGGTTGGCCTCATGATTACAAATATTTTTCAGGTGCAATTTAGATTGTATTTATTATGGAAACATTTGTTTTTTAGGTTTCTCAAAAAGTTAGGTAGTGTACCTTTAACATAAAGTATGTGAAATTACACGTTACATTCTATATTTTGTATTCCAGTAAGTGCCTGTTGACGCTTATTTAACATTATCTCAAAAGGTAATGGCAAATTGTATATGAACTTCTAATTGATGAATGTTGACAGGCCCAGTAACCACAAATATATTAGTTTTTGACCTCTGAATATTGAAACTGCAGCAGAAACTTAAGTCACACAAGCACATTATGTTACTACAGTTGACATTTCCATTTAATTAATTCTAATTGCACAAATCACAAGTGAAAATCAAGCATTTCAGTTGTTCTAACATGGCAGCAGAGGCGCTCTTGACAATTTAAAATTGATGTATTTATTGTCATCTTACTGGGCTCATTTCAGTTGCTATGGTTACAGGTTGTAGTAATCTGAACATTAATTAAACCATGGCTTTATTATAGCTTAGGTAAGATTTGAAGGTGTATCTTCCAGCCAATCAGAATGTTGTACAGCACACAGATATTGGCACATCGTATATTCTATGTGGTAATTGACATATACAACTATATGTAAAGCCTAACAGATGAATACACCTTAGAGTGAAAGAATGTGATGTTAAAAACTCAGAATGGCAAGCAAAGTCATGGATTTTCTGTCCAGTATAGTATTTATTATGAATCTAAGAATTATTATTGTACAAAATATACAACAAATGAATAGAAGTTATCACTTTGAAAATATGTATGGAAAAGACAAGATCTCCTCTTGTAAGATCAAAAAATTAAAAATGATCTAGTGATTTTTTGGAATATATATAATATATATAATTTTTTTTAAACAAGTAATCTGCATCCAATATAGATTGCATTAGTCAATGCTTTTCCAAACAATAATGCATAAGAAAAAAATATGTTACGGTATATATTTTTTAAATTCTGTCTAAATCTTGTGAACCCAATATAATTTCTTGATCAAACAATCGTCATATTCCTGTAAGTAATTGTTAGCCAATCACAGCCTACTACATGTGTAACCCAATGACATCTCAGCCCAGTCATATAAAGGTCTGTCCCCTGCTTTCAGCTTCATACCAAAACCTCTTACCAAATCTACCACAGGACCATCAGCCTCAGAATATCAAGGTATAAACAGGGATGATAGCGCTTAACCTACATTATTTCACTTTTTCAGGATCTTGTATCCATGGAGATGTTATGCTAGAATGCTCCACAGTGGAGTAAATACAAGATATGTTTAATACCACACTGTAACTGATATTGAATTTTAAATTATTCCCAATTTCTGTTTCTGAATTTTTAACACTAAAAAAATATGTTAGAGTTGTGTTTTTCTCAGTTTAAAATGTCACTATGATAACGAAATATTTTAAATGTACTTTACTCTGAATTTAGACTGTTGAATTTAAAGTTTTTTTGGTTTCCTTTGTTTTTTGTGTTTAAACTAAGAAAAACTAATTGAAATGATTTATTGTAAATTCAGCTGAGGAAATTTTAAATAAAATCAATTCAGTTTTTTGTGGGGTTGTTCAATTCTAAGTGAAAAATAATATTATTTATATTATAACTAATATTCTTCCCTGCATTGCACCTTTAAATTATTTTTAAGCACAACTGAAGAACATTTCATAACAAAATCAACCCAACGTCAAGCTAGAAATAAACTAAACTCGCTGTGACAAGGACAACTGAATAAAATAACGCACCACTCTCTAAAACCTTCATCTAAATCTTTGTCAAAGTCCCGGAGAATCTATTTACTCACACAAAATACTCACTAAGGCTTGCTTTTGACCCCACAAACTCCCCCAATAAACTGCTTATGAAATGACTTGGAGATAGGATAACAACAGGATTTATTGGTATAGAAGCACTCAGCACGGTGTAATAGGACAAAGCCCATTTAGGAATTGATGACAGAGGATAAACTGGCCACTATGAGTTATACAGCAACGTATTCCCAAAACTTTATTTACCCATCTTTTTAAGGGAGAAGGGTAAGAGGAAGGGGTGAAGGTTTGGGGTTAACAGAAGAAATGCATTATGTTTTTAATCAAACTGAGTGCACAAGGGAAACGCTGAGCAGAGAATAAATGGATGACTCTTAATATTACAGGAGTAGGTGCGAGGAGGATGACAAATACACAGTGTACAATAATAAGTACACACACAGGGAAAGCAAAAAAAACTAACCAAAAAAGTTAATTGTTTTGTAAATGTGGTTCGGTTATAAATTGTGTTTTGGATAATTGGTGCGTACCGTTTATTATGTTTTGAATTTATTTCAAATCTGGTGTGCAGCAGACAGTAGCAACAAAGCAGACATGAACATTTTACAACTATTTCCAGATAAAATGTACAGTGTAGTTTTGAGTATTTTTGCTAAGGAGGCCTGTGGAAAAGCAAGTTTGACATCAAAGGAGAAACAAATTGCAATAACGGATATCTCCATTTTGAAACATTCTCAAATCTTCTACAGCTATTATCAGTGAAAACAATGTAGAGTAAAGGAGTAGAGATTGTGGAAAAAATGCATTTGGCTTTTGAAAACTTGGTTGTGTACAGAGTAAACTTGCAAGCCTTCGATTACTTTTTAAGGGATTTAAATGTATTTGCAAATAAACTCTTTGTATGTATTGTATTGTTTCATTGCATTGTATAAAATATTGTTATAGCTACAGTATGAGTTTTGCTTTTTAACTTGCAACACACTTTAGAAAGATGAATATTATTCCAATGATACCGGCTGAACTGTACACAAGTTTCTTTAACCTACATCAGACTAATCAACACACATTACAAATTAACTCTACAAAGCTATTTTAGTATGGTAATTTATACTTTTATCTTCTGTATTGTGATTTTATATTGTGTTGGGATTTTGATGTATTTTTTGTGTTTTGTAAAGAACTCCATTTCTATGAATTGTGCAATAAATGAAGATAAAAAATAATATAGATTTTATTTACTGTTGCTCAGCTAAAAGTTACCTCATCCAGGCAACAAATCAAATTGGATCACGTTAACTCAAATGGAAAAGATAATTATCGAATATTTTTTGAAAATATTTATCTTGCAATTCTACAAAATGGTATGGTAAACTTGCTCCCTTTTGGAAAATCTCCTTTAGCGACCGCATATTCAAATGAACATGAAAGTACTGCTCCGGTCTGCTCTTCCAAATATGTACCACCATCGTAAACAACTTGGCTAAGAAGACACTCAAAAGAACCTCATTTACAAAATATTGAAATTGAGCCTCCACAAGAGCCATACTTACAAGGTGACCCCAGCTCACTCAGGCTAACATAGTCAGGGAAATCAAATGAATAGATAGAATCACATTATGTAAAATGAGGACATGATCATTGAAGACTCACGGGCCTTAACCGTCCTGCAAGAAAGTGACAGTTTTTGCGACAATTTTTCACCTGTCTTCACATTTGGGAACATCCAATTGATCCAAAATGGTGTCACTTTCAAGGTAAAATACTTTTAATGATAAAATTTCACCAAAAAATGTCAATATTTAGAACACATTTAATATAGTTTGAACAAATTCACTATAAAAGAAAAAAGTTGGGCATAATTTATTCCATATGTCATGAGTCAAACACCAAATAATCCACAGCATCTAATCAATGAACAGGTTGAACATATCAGGGATTGCTTTAATGTTGTTCAGTCATGGACATTTTGCTTAAAAAATCTATTATTTTCTTTAAATCACTATATTTTTAACATAAGCGCAAATAAACAAAAAACAGCATGGACACATTGTATATCATATTGTACTGTTTATATACCATTGGCAGGCTTTGCATGTTGTGTTCAAAGAAATGAATACATGATATCCACTAGGGAAATAAAAGATAAATAAAATGAAATAGTTTTTTTTACCCCCTCTAGTGGCCTGGTGCAGCACTGCGACCCTAAGTCATTCTCTCTCCCTAATAGTTGTTTATGAACCTATGTTTGCTGTAGCTACTTATATAATTAAAGAATCCCAGCATGACCCACTTTGCCTCCTGCCATGCGTCTCCTAGAACCATCCACCAAACAGAAATGCTGTGCAGTCTTATCTAAACCATATCTTTATGAGATGGACTAGCTTGAGTATAAAATCTGCAAAAAAATTAACAAGGTGCTTCGCTGATTAACAACTTATTGCCCTCGATTCCTCTCTATTGGTCTCTGTAGCTCTAAACTCTGCCTGACTGCCAACAGCGCACCAGAACAGACACTGTGCCAACACACAAGTTTCCGTGGCTTCAAAACCTCTTGTGTTGTTTTGATTGAAGACTTTGTTTTTATTAAGAAGGCTATACCAGACGCATAATCACTATACATTGATTTAACATTACCTTTTACAATTAAATTCTTCACTGAAATTACAGAATAAATATATTCACATTTTTCTTCAAATCTTTGTGAGAGAAAACATTAAAAGTGCCTCCTACAAAGCCGTTAGTGGGTGACAATGAGGAATGCAGAAGCGAATGGGAAAGGGGGGTCTTAACAAAGTGCATGGGTATCCAGAAAACCTTGAGTGTTGTCTTATAATAATATTCACAAATGTTTTACCATCCGTGCGTCGGCGCGTCCTTTTACCAGAAGCACCCTGATATAGACACAAGTCTTTAAGAGTAATAATCATATTAATAAGATATAAAAATTAAATAGAACACAGAAGTGTAAATGCGTCGCAGTATCTGTTCATATGTGACGTGATAGTCCTCTGTAATCCCCCTCGCCTCAGGAGCGAGTGCATGCAGCACACTGCAGTTCATCCCCTTCCCCTCACTGTGTGTAGGCTACATCCACATCAGGGCAACACTCAAACACCCATCACCAAGTCAAGGAGACGTCCTGCTCCTGTGCGTCTGGTGTCACTCCACACAAGGCTTGTACTACCCCTCTTATACATATGTGGCTCTCACTGGAGCATATAGAGATATTTATATATTGTATTAGAAAAATAACGGTTGTTGACATTGCTGGCTACTCTGAAAAAAGGCACTTCATTGAAATATCTGAGAATGGCCTCTCCACCAAAGAAATTTGGGGGGAAACTTGTAACTGTAATACAATATTTCATTTATTATCATGCTGCTTTTTTCTGTTTTGGGTCACTTCTTTTGATGGTGGAAAAGTTGTTTCTCCCATGGGCTAAACATCGGCTAAAACCGATACGACTTTTCCAAGACTTCGAGGTAATCCGGCTTGGTTTGAAGTTTGGCCCTTAACTCGAGGTAATCGCTTTGGGACGGATCGGGGTAGCAGCCTTTCCCCGCCGTGAAAAGCAACGTCTCCTTCAGTCGTGCATCCTGTTGTAAGTCTGGGTACTGCATGCCTGGAGGGTGTGCATGCGCCACATGCATGTCCTTTAGTTTGGGCACGGTCCCATACAGACAGTCTACAAAGCCCACAGTGGGGGTGGGCCTCTGACTGTCGATGACAGTGGGGCACAGCCCTCCATTCTCGTGGAACCCAGCCATGTCAGCAGTGCTGTGGTTCACTGTGACGATGGTGTTGAGCTGAGAGTTAGACACGGCCAAGGTCCACTCTCTCTCTTTCTCTAATAAGGTTCTGTAATTGTTGCTACTGCTGCCACTGTCTTTTTTCTCCGTAAATTGCCGCCCCTCCACTGCTATCTCCCCCTCGCGGGGCTTATAGATGGGGTTGTTGCACATCTGAGTGACAGGGTGGGGGATGTAGTCATAAACGTGCCCATGGGCATGAGAATGACTGCTGCGAGTGTGCAATGTAGGAGTGGCTTTCTCTGGTGTGGCAATGTTTCCGGCACTACTAGGTCTGGGTGGATCCTCAAAAATCCGACACTGCATTTGAATCCCCGTCAGATCCACCTCAGAACGCTTCCTAAAGGGCAACTTCTTTCTGCGGCGGAGGACAAATGCAAAAAGTCCGGCAGCAACAAACACAGCAGAGATGAAAAGAATGAGCAGGCTGAGGATAAGGACAGACAATGGCACAGCTCCCCTGGCGCTCGCCTCTCCCATGTTTGAGCCCCCTCCAATCAGATCGTCCCCAGGCAGGGCAGGAGAGGGCCCAGAGAACTTGAGCTCTGGGCACAGGACCTCCACCTCCAGGAAGCGTAGGTCCTTGCCAAAAGCGAACTCTGGAGTTTTGCAGATGACGTCGCCCACCACAATGACTGAGGACAGCTTCTCTACCCACTGCTTCAGGGGGATTATGTCACAGGAGCACTCCCAGGGGTTCTGGTGCAAGTCAATTTGAACCAGGGAGGTCAGGTGCTCCAATACACCACGCACAGGCAGGGACAGAAAGTAGTTGTTGCGAAGGTTGAGACGTGCAAGGTTGGTGCCAGCAAAAACATCAGCGGGGAGGGTGCGGAGCAGGTTGTCATTAAGAAAAACCAGCTGGAGGGAGGGCATGAGGGAAAAGGAGTTAGGCTGGATCTCACGGATGACATTATACTCAAAATAAAGATAACTCAACATATGGAGGCCCCTAAACATCCCTGGAGTTAGTCTCTCAATATCATTGCCATTCAGATATAAACTTTTCAAATTTGGCAGGTTGATAAAGGCCCCCTCTTGGACATAAGATATCCGATTATTCCCCAAATGTAATAAATCCAAACTTGAGAAGTTCCAAAAATCGGAACGGTAAATTTTCTGGATTAAATTCCCACTTAGATATAACTTCTTGGCATTTAGCGGTCTGGGGAGGAGCTCAGAGATATTGTGAAACCCCTTTTCTTTGCAGTTAACAGTTAGCCCCAAGTCATTGATGTGAAGATTACAAATGCATCCCGAGGGGCATATGATTGGGATGGGAGGTCTCGTTTGGTAGCCAGCTATGGGAGGTTGGTTCAAGCCTGGGTAGATGCTACGAGGGGTGGGTGGGTTCTTTGTGGCTTTGGGGGGTCGTCTGGTTGGTTTAGCCGTGCGATCCCTGTATTCCACAGAGGATGCCGTGTTGTGGAAGGAGGAGAGCATGGACGACGGTTTTGTAGGCCATGTGTTTTCATTGTTGAAGTGGATGCGCGGGATTCCCAGCTTGGCTTCAATCTCCGAATCCGAGAGCAGAGGGCAGAGCTCGCTGCGTTTGATCTCCCGCAAGTCTTTCCCGTGCAGGTGGAACGGGTACTCGCATGTGATCTCACCCACCAACGCAGTGTAAGGAATTCTCTCCAGCCATGTTTTTAATTGAACTATTTCACACACACAGTTCCACGGGTTCTCCTCCAGTTGAATTTCCATCAAGCTCCGCCCAATATACTCCAGCATGCCCTTATACGGTAACGTCTTTAGCCTGTTCCCTCTCAGATCCAGATGCGTGAGCGACACAGAACGGAACAGGTAGTTGGGTAGCACTGGAATCAGATTGTCATTTAGAATCAGCACTCTCAGTTTGTGGAGGTGTCTGAATGCACCACTCTCGATCCTTTTGATGACATTGTAGTCCGCTTGGAGATATTCTAAGCTCTCTAAACCAAGAAAAGTGTCATTCCGGAAAACCTCCAGCTTGTTCTCATGTAAAAATAGTCGTTTGAGTATTCCTAAGCCATTAAAAGCCCCGGCGTGTATATCTTGCAATGCGTTATTACCCAAGTTTATGGATATGGCATTGTTCAGATGGAGAAAGCTGTTGAAGTAAAGCTTCCTCATCGAATTCCTCTGCAAGTTGAGTTTGAAGGGCCGACTCCATATCTGGGAGATCTGGCTGACATTTGTAAATCCTTTGCTGTCGCAGTGGACGTGAAAGATGCCCTCCTTGACCTCGCAGTAGCACGGCTCGAAGCAGGGCTCGTCGATCTCCTCTGAGTCCTCCAGCAGTGGGATTGGGGTGCTCCATCCTAGGGCTATGGTGCTCAGCAAGGTAACCCACAGCATCCTCGCCGACACCAGGGGAGATGAAGTGTCGGCTCCAGCGAGAGAGCCACTTCACAGCACTGCAACAGAGAGGAGACGCAGAGGGATAGTGGTCGGAAGTGCAAATAGACAGGCAAGACAGATCAACAGATACATGGAAGGCGTTTATTTTACTTGAAAGAGCTTTGGAATGAGCGCTAATGAATAATGGAATGGCATTTGGGACGACTTCAAACCGGCGCTGACTGGAGCAAAAATAAACATTGTGGATGGGTGACACGATGCTTATGGTGACACAAACAGTTTCCACACCCGTAGAGTATATAGGTAGAATTGCCATTTATTATCCAGCTGATATGATGCTATGGTTGCAATAAATCAACCCTGCCCTTACCCGAAAGAGATGCTTATCACTCTGAATAAATGAAGCCAACAGCAGGTGTGGGAGAGGTGAGGAGAGGAGAAAGCAACCCCCGTTAGCTCTGTTTATTACATAACACAGACCTCAATCCCTCTTAAAAAAGCTTCGAACCAAGGGGCATGTCAAGCCAGGAAAAGGGAAAGGACTGAGGCAGGGAGCAAGACTGTGCTGGACAGGGATGCAATACGATAGCAATGACGCAGGAGTGTTTATGGGATGTATTAAGTCATTTGGAGGAGCGTTTAAATAAATGCACGTTTTAGTTAATGCATTACACTTTGCACATGAAAAGCAAGGATGGGAAAGAGCTTCAAAAGCTGCTGTTGGCGAATCAAAATAAACTATTCATTGGTTTGGACAAGTCCCTAGAGTTAAATAATTGGGTGTCAGCCTCTTCAAATGCATACAATCAATGTCTTTCAAATCACTCACCTTAAAATGAAAAATCGACAGTAATCCCACACACAAAAAAATGTCAAAAGCAATCTACCCAGTCCGTTGCATATACCGATGAATTATTTAAGCGGTGCGTTAAACACAACATGGATGGCAGATCAATGGGATCGAGTGGACGCATTTAAGGTGACATTAAAGCTGGTCACAAAATATGACATCAGCACGACTTCAGACATTTTTTTGCTCTTAGTGTGTTGTCGTGAGTGTGGAGCCGCAGCAACTCACAGGTGAACAGGGAGATTATGCAGTTGAGTTATTTGGAAAGCTACTTTGTTGATGTTTATTTAATTGTACGTTCAGTACTGTTTATATTTACGGTAAATGCATTGATTTTGTATTGTTTTGTTAGCAATTGATATATTTTACAGCAGATTATATGTGTTTTAAGTGGTCAGTTTCACGCAAATAGGCTGCAAATCCATGAAGGAGCAAAGCGCTTGGACACTGCCGCTGTCCATGGTGCTGAAACAACGGAAAGCAGCGAATAAGACCAGTAAAATCTTTTAAAAAACGAATCAAAAAGCAAAACACGTATTATAATCCACAAAAATGGGAAAACGAAGTGTAAAAAAAGAGAGATCCTCAGACATCCAATCCGTGCGTAATCCTAGGATTTCCTTATGACGCTTCCATGGGTGCGATCAAAAAGGCGCCGGTGTGATGTAAAAAAAAAAAAAAAAAAATAATAGGAGCCGGACATTAAGGCAATTAAAAAAGAAGAAGAAATAAACATTGGGTGCTGTGTTGTATTCCCATTAGAGGTTTGTGTGTGCATGAGTGTTTCTATACGTACTTAGTTTAGCGGGAACTTCACATATCCTCTTGCGGTCTGTCCGTCTGTCGTCGCCCGGTGCGTCCAGCTCGCCGTCCTGCGCTGGGCTGCGAGGACAGAGAGTGACACACACGGAGCTCAGAAACTGGGCACTACACACTTGCACTTGGAGAGAAAACCGTGCGCAATGGAAGCCGTTTGAGGCGTCTTCAAGCCAAATATGACAGTTTAGAAAAGCAGGACAGATTGCATTCACACATTTTTTGTAAAGAATAACCTTGGAGACGCACGCCAAGCATAATGCAGCACAGCCTCTTGACGTGACATTGGCAGGGAAACAGCGAATATAAAGGCTATTGATCAGCTCCGTGTGCGAGGCTCGCTGAATGTCCTGCTTGCTTTTCTTCTTTTTTTTTTTTTGTAGTCTAAAGGCTTTGCAGTAAACAGTCAGTCAACGTGGAATGACAAACCCATTCAGGCACGCACACGAATTTCAAATAGCGGGAATAAAAAAGGCGCAACACTTACCTCCTACTGCAATTGGAAAGCATCGGGAAAATCTGAGTTTGAATCTTGTTAGATCTCTCTCCTCTTCTCTTCTCGCAGTGAAATGAAGACGTGATGGGAATGCGATCTCCCCCCTCCTCCTCCTCTCTCTCTCCCCTTCTCTCTCTCTATCCCGCTCTGTAGCTCCTTTTTTCTCCCTCCCCTCTAAGCAGTTTGCTTAAAATGCAAGTGCTCGACTTGTGCCCGTCCGCTTCCCTCCTCCACCACCACCACCACCACCACCACCACCACCACCCCTTCACCCTTTTCCTCTGTTTTCCTCTCTCTCTCTCTCTCTCTCGCTCTCTCTCTCTCGCTCTCTCGCTCTCTCTCTCTCCTCCGTGCGCTCCTCAACAGTG
This sequence comes from Chaenogobius annularis, assembly GCA_015082035.1. Taxonomy (NCBI): domain Eukaryota; kingdom Metazoa; phylum Chordata; class Actinopteri; order Gobiiformes; family Gobiidae; genus Chaenogobius; species Chaenogobius annularis. The sequence goes on along the minus strand of BJKM01000011.1, from coordinate 2,792,820 downwards.
AAACCGGGTAACACTGTCCTTCTGTTTGGTTCGCTTTTGGTGAAGCTGTGCCGTCTCCGCACGTAAAAGAATCACATTCGACGTCTTCTTGAATGTTCTCTGTGGTTTTTTGTGTGTTTCCTCGCCTTTCAGTTCTTCTGCGTCATGGAGAGAAGACGCGAAGGCTAAAAGATGTTTTAAAAGGAGTGATTGGCTGCGCTGTAGTTGCGGTGGAGCCAGAGAAGAGGAGCCGAAGTGTAGGAGCGAAACGGGAGCGCGCAACCGGGGGGGGTGGAGGGTGGAGGAAGAAAGAAAGAAATAGCAACAAACCTGTGGATGGCAGCCAGAAATAAAGACTACTCCCATATATTCTTTGAAACTTGCGCTGTGTGTTTAGACGCAGTGCACACACACAGCCGCTCTTCTTAATATGTTTACGTTTACAAGTCAGCGCCGCAGAAAGCACAGTTTGGCTCCGTTCGCATCCGCTCCTTTTGCACACACAGAGAGGGAGAAAGAGAGAGAGAGAAAGAGAGAGAAAGAGAGGGAAAGAGAGAGTGAGAGAGAGCGGTGCATGTCGCCGTTCGAGCAGTGTGTGGAGAGAGAGAGAGAGAGAGAGAGAGAGAGAGAGAGAAGAGAACGCGCTTTCCACCTCACTCCAAATCCATCCTCTCCCGTCCCTCCGTCTGTGCGTGTCTTCCCCCGCCTCGCCTCCAGCGGGCAACACAAGCCCGCGTTGTGGAGAGACACGAGAGCAGCGCGCACACAAGCACGAGTCTATGCTGGTTTCACACCGAGAGCACGCATTCAGGGGCTGATTGCAGGAGTGGCATGAGAGTAAGGCACTCTCTACATGTATGCGAAGTTACTACACTGATTGAGGAATGGAAACTGCTGAAATTCTCTCACTCACATTTAGTCAGGTAAATCATTTCATATAGCAAAGTTGATGAATTGGTGATTTTTTTTTTTTTTTCCATAAGAACTTTACAAAAAAATACACAACTCTTTTTGACAACACTTTAAAATAATGTCCCTTTGTTAACTCTTTATAAGCCCTTGCAAATATTAGGAATTTAAAAGCATTTATCTCTCGGTTATTGAAAATATTTTAGTGAGCAGCTTCTTAATGCTCTTAAAGACATTTATTTTGTACACACTTGTTATTTCTTGGTGGCATATTAACATTTACAGGGTTTTATAAGTAATCAACACGAATGCTAGTAGGGATGTCAAGATTATTTGATGAATCGATAATCGGGATTCTTTTGGTCACAATATAATCGTAAGAACCAAAAAATAATAATCGGTACAGTTTTAGAAGCAAGATTACGTCTTTTTAAGTTCAATCTATCATCAAAAAAATAAACTTAAATGTAAATAACCTTATTATCTGGCTATTTATGTCAAATTTAACTTCATTTCATCCTTCAGAAAGTAAAATTTCATAAAGCCAGTCATAAACTTGAGGAATAGTAGCACGTTAGACCACAGGAGTGAAAGAAAATTAAAGATTTCACTGTCATCATTAATAGTTAAATGATGATGTTTTTTCTCAGAATAATCGCACAAATTTTATATTTTGACATTAAATGTAAAGTAGATATATACGACAGTAAATGTCGTATAAGTGCATAAACAAATAACTAGTTCTTATTATTAATATCTTATGAATAGTTTACTAAGCTTGTTTTGAAGCATTACCTTATTTTCAACTCCAAATCGAAGATAAAAGCCATCATTAACTGTGGTTGTGTGCTTTTTCTTTTCTTGTCAATAGAAGAAGACACAACATTTTTATTCTTTACTCCATGTAAATGTTCCAAACTATGCAGATGACTAACAAAGCCAGTAAGACAGCCACTGTCGCTTTGTGAGCGCGAGCAAGGGATACTGGGTGGTTCTTCTAATTAAATAGGGATTCAGGGATTATAGGGATTTACTTCTTACTGTTAAGAGCAAAAAAGCCTAATAAATACCACTAGTACTACTACTTTACTACTACTAACAATGATAATAACAACAAGTAACAATGTAAATTAACAAATAATTATTGAGTGACTGTGTAATGATACCGTAGAGTTACCGTAGATCTTTATTTTTATTCTTATATTTTATTATCTCTTATTATACCAACCCGTTTTTCAACACGTATCACAGGTCGCACCTTTTGTTCGATTTGCGTCATTTAAAGTTTGTTTTGTCTATCTGATTCTTGGAGTTACTTTCGGTGTTCTTTCGGTCTTGTCGTTTTTTCAGGATCCGTCGTCAAAGTTGTTGTTGTTGTTGTGGTACTTTAAATGGTGGTTGGCAGCCAACTGAAAAGGTGCATTTACCACCACTTACTGTAGGTGTATGTCGTCAAAGTATGTTTTTTACGCTATACCGTAAAGGGAAAAAAGAAGAGAGAGAGAGAGAGAGTTGTTGTTGTTGCAGTTGGGGCGGGGTAAATCAATAGGGTGTGTTCACGTGACATCACAACCTTCTAGACATTCTTGATTTACATTAAACTGTTTTGGGGTACAGAAGAAGAATGTGCCTTTTGGCTAATCCTGGCATGTTTATAGAAATGTTAATTAATTTGTGATGTCCCTGAAATAAAATAAATAAAAACAAATAAATAGAATGCTTGTAGTTTAGTTTAGTCTGAATTCTTAGGTAGAATTTGCTGTCTAGGTGTCAGGTTACAGATTCGTTGACCTGGTTTATGGTTCATATCTCAGTAAATACTTGGCCTATCCACATGAAACAAAAACTGGCACAACGTGTTTATGCTCGCTGCATGAATAAACAGAAGTGAAACTTTTTTATTCACAATGGCCTCAGAAAGCGGTGCTATTATTCAACTCCAAATATGTGATTGTTGTCAGTTGAAAGGAATCTAAACCGTAAAATTAATATGACAAGTTTGTGGAGTCAATCCCAAACAAATAATGAGAAGGTTCAACATTTGTGGATTTCTATTTTGGATAATTCTTTCAAAAACAGCAAATCTCCCATAGAGTTACACAGACCAGAGCCCACCATCTGAGATACAGGCGACAACATTTAACCCTGAATTAGACTCTTACCAAATAAAATTTAGGCTTTGGATCCATATTCAATTACCCTTCAAACAAAAACTGACATGACAATTTTGCTCCAACTTTCCTCCTCAAAACACTAAATGTTCAAGGAACTCATAACTCGCCACTGCCACATTAAAGGACTGTAAACATTTGCATATGTTGGAGCAATGGCTGCATCAGTATATTTACAGCTCATATTCGGAAGGCCGCAGCACTAACTGACATTTAAATCCTGCGGGAGAAGGGAGCAGGTATTGATCGTTGCCCGGCACGTTGAATTTATCAGATTTTTCTAGAACCACATATCGGCTAGAGGCGACCGGTCTGGCCCAAAACTGTCACCGTTTTCACAATCCATTATATTCAGTGCCGTCACTCATTTCTTCCATCTCCCAACGCCACCTCTGCCCTCTGGATTAGGACAAAATGTCAACGGAATTCCGGGATTATGCTGGTAAACCATCTTTTAACACTCATAATAGTGTTGAGATTCACTACTTTGCGCTTCATTAAGATTCAAATGATGTTGACCGCGTGGGGATAACTGTCAGTGGCCATACATGCTGCTAAATGTAACGTCAGTGACATTTGTCCATCAATTTAAGCAGTATTGTCAATGCTACGTTAATTAGTGAAAGTGAAAGTCATTAAAATCAAGATAGAAAACACAACTGTCTTTTAGTGAAGTAGTTAGGCTGGATTTACAGTGCATCTGGAAAGTTGGCTGTAACACAACAACATTTGGAAAAGGTGGGAATACTTTCCAGATGCCCTTTATATGTATGCTTTTTGTTTTGCCAGTAGCCTAGTATTGTTGTGGTTATCTTGTTTTTTTTAGTCAGTAATGATTTGATTTGATCGGAAGTAAAGAAAATACCGATATTATAATCCAATGCTATCCAATACACTGTAGAAAGAATTTAGTAATAAACTAAATAATAGTCCAGAGCAGTTCAAAGTTGCATTTAGTGGATGTAAAAACTGAAGCTTTAAAAAATTTCAATGAGAACTGGCATTATGCAATTTGCATAAGGGCATTTTTATCAGTTGAAATCCCAGAGGTCATTTAAACAAGGACACATTAATTATCCAAGCTATTGTGCTGTCATACAACCAAATATTTTTCATCAAACTTCTTCAAATTCATTTTCATGACGCAACGCAAATTGTTAGCATGCAGCATCATAAAAGTATATAGAACATTTGATTGTATAAAAATGTTTTGAGACATGTAACATTAGATAATTGAGTATAGTCTACACTGACCCCCAATTTACACCAAAACAGTAACAGTGTGTAAGCACTGCAGCGTAGCATACACTTTTAATAATAACCGCAATGTCATGCGCACGCCAAGTCCTAGTAAGTATGTCACGCACTGCTCAAATTAGGTTGAAGTTCTAATTTTTCAACATCAACGGTTTCCAGGCTTTTTAGCAGGAGAAACCTGAGAAACACCGGAAAAAGGTGTAATGTGTCAAAATAAACTGCCAATGCCCTAACAATAATACAATACATTTCATGTAAAAAATGTGTATCGCGTCCAGGTTCTAGGGGAATAAATCATGATGGACTAGGAATCAGTTGATTTTCAAGTTGGAAAAATATAACATGCTTTAAGGACAATGTAAGACAGAAGGGAAGGCATGGCGTGAAATGTTGTCTTTCTTTATTGTAAAAAGACAGTATAATCACATACTAAAACATTTAATGTTGCCAAATATTAAAAAAAAAAACAGGGTTTCTCAGGAGAGTTGTCTTTAGGTTGATGTCGACAAATGTTGCAAGGCTTGATTTCTGCCCAGAGACAGCAGGGGGCAACGACGGACGCTTTAAACGCTCCAAAAATACATATTTAAACATCACAGGGATGTACAAAAATGTTTCATAAAGTGAAAATGTTACTTAGTTCTGCTTTAAATGGTGTGTAGGTATACAGACTCACATTGCAGGAGCAGTTCCGATCACTGGGCCGCCTGATACACCTGATAAAAGGAAACTATCAAGCTGCAATCATGTTAAACAGAAAAAGAAAGCTGTAACACTCCTATCTCCAGTCAAAACAATAATTCTGTGACGAATCAGGATCAGTTTGTTCTCCAAATGCACATAAAAAAACAATAATAATTAAAAAAAAAAACCAATTCACAAAAAAATAACAGACCTTGTATATGGACTTTTTTGCTTTATTACAAGTCCCTTAATCATCAGTCTAATTTTTAGTCCAAGTAGCTTCAGCTTTGAAAAAGGAATTGCCAAGATAGTTGTCAAGCAGAACTTGTTTCCACTTATAATCAGAGTAAATCAGACAACAGAGGCTAAAACTACAGAGTCTCAGCTTCACAAAGAGTCCATCCATTTGTTTATTTAGGGTTCAGAAACAGCCTCAGCCTCAATTGAAAAACAGGCCCTCATGATAAGGATAGCATTGTATTTCTTTGGCATAAGTGCTGTGTGATAATTTTCATCATGATAATTCAAATACATTTTGAGATATTAATGTTTAGTTATTTTTTTCCGCTTCAGTTTTGGCATTTCTCAACTCTTGCACTGGGTGTAACTGATTCGAGAGGCCTCTGTACTTTCTATTCAGCCTGTGATGCACTCAAAAACAGCATATATGCTTACGTGTGCGATAAATTGGAGGCTGGAGACTAGTGTCTGGAAGCAGCTGGTGGTCTGTTAAGCTGCCATTCTTCTTTATGAAAAGCTATCATTCATGCTTCAGCCTGTCAGAGAGTGTCAGAGCCACTGACATAAGGCCACTATGAAGCCTTCATTCAACTCCAGAGCCATCACACCGGCCACTGCATGTCACTCTGTCATCATGCAGCAATGCTCCTTCTGGGTTACATATGGCTGATGAGGTCAGCAAGCAGACTATTCAAATCAGAGACAAGGAATCATCCAGGAATGTATTGGGACCCATTAGCATTTTATAGAAAATACAAGTCTTACAAAGGTGAAATCAATTTGACTTTTTGCTTTTTGTTGTTAACATCGCATTGTAGTTGCAGATTTTGATGCTTTTCTTAGAATATCTGCATAAATTTGCACAAAACTAAAATTGATTGAACTCAATTAATGACTGAAGACTGAAAATATTGTAAAACTAAGTTGAATTTGATTGATTCTTTCTCATCTTATAAGAATCATTCAAATTGAAATAAAAATGATTGCAAATAAGATTGCATTTCTTACTATTCTTTCACAACGGTGGTCTGTAATGTTTACTCAGTAGCCCAGTTTTGGTTAACAGGATTTTTGGACAAGAAAACATGTTATTTTCCAAATCCTCTGTGACCAGTGTTGTACCTATTAACACAATTGTTTTACATGACTGAACCAGTAAATGGTAATGTGAGACTGCTCGCTCCATCAAACAAAACCAAACTATTTGAAAGGCAAGTGGGACCTGAAATGAAAAGCAGAGAGAAAATATAAATAGACAGAACAAATGAAAAATCATTTTGGTGCCAACGGGTAATCAGGGATCCTATTGCTTCTTAGAGGGAAGAGTGCGACTGCTATTTGAGACACAAAAAGGACAATAACAAATCAGTGGTGTGAAGATGGCGCGTGGAGATGTCTCATTATGACGAGAGCCATCGGAGTCAGCTCTGTCACTGCTGGCATTTTAAGGTCAACACAGCAGCGACTGGATGAAGAGGTGTCAGTAGCAAGTTTATCATTATGGACATGGACAAGACTGGAGCTGCCAATAGTGTTCAGTAACAGTGAGAAGACCAAGGCATGAAGTGATGTAACACAAGAAGTCTGGAAGATATGAATCAGCAAGAAACCATCTACAACCGTGAAAAGAACATTATATACAAGACCAGGCAGACAATTTAGAGCCATTAAGTATAAAACAAACAAGTATAGGTTCTCCTTTGTCCTCAAAAGCACTGGCAGTTTTGAGCACATGTGTCCCAGATCTTTTTAAATTATCTTAACTTATTAATATTTGTTGCCGTTTCCTATTTTAATATTTCACTTCACTGTTATAATGTATTTTCTGACGGATTGTCACAGGGCTTATGAACTGTCAAATTTTGCAGTCATTTTTACGAGGAAGCATGATGGTCTGAGTGAGTGTGACTGTGAGTTGAATTTTTTGTCATGCAGCTAAAAAGGCACTGTAACCCAAGGAGGGGACAATGAAGTTTACCTTTCCTTACCATACAAAAGGTTGGCGGTTGTGTGTCGTGCTGGTTGAAGAAGAGTTTGGCACAGGTTGCCAGGTATACGTTTGTCAGTCCACATGAGGGCAGTTGTGGCCACATTTCTATCCATCGGTCCAGAATGATCAAAAATTTGGACGGTTGCCATAGCTATTGACTTTTTAAAACAAAATATTGAATCTTCTGAAAGGGCAAAAAATGTGGGATATAAAAGGAAGCTGTAACCCATGGAGAACTTACTACCACCGTCCAGTGAACAAATGATGGCTTTGAGGGATTTTTTTGTTTTCTTTTTTTTAATCTCGTACAGAAATCTTGCAAGATTTCCAAAGCAATTAAAACCAATCCATTAAGTGCACTATGGGTCCGGGGGAGGTGCAGGTTTTGCGGAAAGAATCAATTAAGATTTATACCTCTCTGTGTTATCATGTGAACCCTCGAGAACCTGTGCTGCGTTGCGTTGGTCAAATACACACCACAGAACACTGTAATTGGTCTGCAAGTATCCCACTCAAATGAACCCACCCCATGTTGACTGCAAACCTGGAGTGAATTTCTTCCCTTTTTTGATATTTCCAAAACTGAGCCATTCATGAAGAATTGGTAAAGAATTAGGATTAATTAAAGAAAATAAAGTTACTCTCAGGGTCAAGCCATTATCTGAAGAGCCCATGGCATTGTCATTAATTTGAATGTGCTTGAGTCAGAAGTTGAAGCAAAGCAGCGACAGACCTTGGAGAGTCAAACAATCAAAGACGTACTTGTAGATATGATCGACAATGCCCTTAGTTATCAGATATTACTGAGTGGATTATCAAGCAGTGTATTTTTATGTCTACAATTTCAAAACACTGTCAAGGATATATCTTTACTTGCTTGGACAGATACACACAGTGGAAAATCAATTATGTCTGAAGGCCTTACTTTTTATTACAATTGATTTGAATATTTAGGAACATTTTACAAGTGGTATGCTGAGCAAGATACAATTAAGAATGAATATCAACCCACTTTTTAATATGCATCTGAAGAGTAAGATTCCATTAAAACTAAACTTCTTGACTTCTTTTTCCAAGCTTGCCCCTTGCATCCACTTATAAAGTCCACTCTCCCTTATCTCCCCATCGGTGCTCCCGTCAGTCTGGCTGCCTGCTCGGGAGTCAATACCCCTCAATGCTCTGATGCCCATTCTTTACTGTCCACTTCCATTGTTGGCTGGAGGCCTGCCAACCGCACCACCTGCCTCACGTCTCTCAGCTTGAAGTCCTGTCTGTTTGGCTGACTGCGCACATGTCGCTCCGTCCACCTGTCTGTCTCTGTGCAGCTCTACTCATCTCTTGCATTAGTGAGTGTCCAGATCTAAAACTACCTTCAAGCCACTTTTTTGTAAGCTATACTTCTGTTTGTATTAATGTAACTTTTTGCTCTCAATTTAAAACAGCTGGGTCTGGGTTCCATGTTTTTGTACATGGCAACCTACATGCAGTACTATCATTGTTCATTTTCAAATTCTTATTATTTTTTTATTTTAAAGTCGGCAAGGCTCCACTCGCCCAGTAGCTCTGAAGTCTGCTGACCAACTGCTGCTCTCTGTCCTTCACTCCAGGCTGGCAAAAAAAAAAACATCAGGGCAACAGCACAGGTTAAGGGTTCCCATTTCATAGTTTACCCTGATTATGACATAAATGTTACGAAATAACACCCATCTCTTTAAGCTAGGTCACTTACCCAGAAGTTAGTCCCCTGCAGGCTCTTGCATAAATGCACCTTACAAGTAATTCAACCATCTGACTGGAACTCCAAATCAATAATGTTAAGAAGTTACAGTGAATAAGAGGCGACCTACAATCAATCATTGTTCTAGATATAGTAAAACTGACTATACGTACTACTTTCATGTTTATGTGATTGAAACCACTGGCTGGTATTATTATAATAATTATGCCTCCAAACAGTTGTCAAGGTGAATACAGTTAAACCTGACACTTCTGACCTTGTGTGGCAACCTGTGACTTCAGTTAACATTATCATAGTACTTGTATGCTTTTGACCCTTTTAGTAAAGATATTCTGTATTGGAGATAATATATACATTGTAGATATGTCTCTTAATGCTAATAGTGTATGATAAATGACTCTTGGATAAAAATACAGTTTAGATTGTTTGTCACTCTTGTGGAATACCTGTTTAATCACATAGGAGAAACTCAGCACATTGCAGATCAAAGGATTTTATGGAAATTGCCCAAAATATTTGCAAGCCTCAGTGGAACAGCGGCAATGAAAACTAAACAACACATTGTTTATTCATGATTAACAGAAATGAAACCGGGTGTTGACGGTGCATTCTGATCAAACCAGCAACATTCATAGAGAAACAGACTAAAACTTTATTTGAATTAAATCAAGAGGATGTGAATGATTTTATTCTGCGCAAACACAATGACACTTAACAACATAGTGGTTTGTTCATGATTTGTATAACTTGACTTTGCCCTTGAGGCTTTGATTTGACTCCAACCGGTGTACGCATTATTTATTGCTCTTTTATGGTTTTATGATTTAAAAAAAAAAAAAGAACTGACTGGTTTTATTCTTTTAGGACTAGTGAGATCAAATTGTCAACTTCTTGTTTTGTTTTTTTATTATTTTGTGTCCGTGCAACACTTTGGAAACTTTTCTGTTTATAAAATGAAATACAGTGGATTTAGAGGGAAAAACAGCAACATCAAACGCACTTTACATTCAGGTTTACTTTCTTGGAGTATAGATTGAATTATCACAATTATTAGCTTGTAGTTCTCACGATTATATTGTGATCTAACTATCCGTGATTAACCAAATAGTCTTGATTATTGGCCTGATGGCATCACTTTCTTGTCTCCATGGAGATGAATTAATTTTATTTTCAGAATGTTATAAGCACAGCAATAACATTGCTGTAATGCCTAGTACTTTATATAGATGCCCAGTCCAGTTAATTCATAATGAACAAATAGTTCAAGCTTAGTAACAACATAGTTAATGACTTAGGGGAGCATGTGTCAAATGCAAGGCCCGCGGGCCAGATGTGGCCCGCCAGATGTTTTCATCTGGCCCGCCGAACATTTCTAGTTTATAATTATTCATTTCCAATAGATATATCGCGTTTTTATCGCTAGAACTACAATTCCCACAATCCTTTGCAGCCGCGGCTCCTCCCCGCGGTGCTCTGCTGTGTGCCGCCAGCTCAAGTGCCGAGGGACAGCGACCAGCGACACTCATCGCAGCAGGTTTAAAATCGAACACACCAGCAGCGATGACCTGTAGCGCCCAGCGACAGCTTCACACGTCGCGCTCTGCCCCAGGGCAGATCGTGGGAAACACGAGGAATAAAGAAAAGAGGCGGTTTTGTGGACGTTAGAGCTGTGCTAAAAGCGGCGCTAATGTGAAGCTAACAACAAGAAAACAAACTTCTTTGCTGACAACTCTGTGAGGAAAACATCCAAACCAGTGCAAAACCTGGACAGATCATGAGCCACAGGTAAAAACACAGGTCAGAGTGTAATAAAGTATGAACATGACAGAGTGAAGCTGCTTTGAGTTCTCATTTGATTCACCACATGAATCATTTGTCACTAAAATAAGCTTAAACTGTAAAAATAGTGAGCTCATATTGAGTTTGTGCAGCAACATTAACATGTCTGTGATACAAACATTCAATATCAGAATCATATCACACGTCCATGTTCCTGTTCCTGCTGCTGCTGCATGAATATGGACTCAGTCTTTCACCTGCTGCAGATTTGTGCCACAGTGTCCACATTTAACTATTACTAGGCTATATAACATTTGTTATATTTGTTATTGTTTTATTTTTTAGATTATGTTCGGCCCGCGACCCAGCCTGAGCGTCGAAAAGCGACCCCTGGTCCAAAATGAGTTTGACACCCCTGACTTAGGGTATTAATTAAGTTGCTACCAAGCCTCCGGCTTATAAAATAATTGTTCATAATGAGTCTTTATTCATGCTTTGTTACTGACGAGTTCTGATTCTTCTGATTCTGATTCTGATGATGGGAACAACTGCCACAGCTTACGTTCATTGAAGACATAATTATTCAACACATTATATCAGTATGACAATTGACTATGGGTTCCTATTCTCACCAGTATTTTCCACTAAACAGTTCTCTTGAAACGTTTATTACCCCAATACGGGACATGAACTCACCCATAGAATTTTAGACAAACAAGGCCTACGCTAACTACAATTACCTTGCTAAATTCTGGTGGCATTTTCAGCGGCACCTCCCTGTCAGTCGTTCTAATCTTTTCTCTGCTGCAGGTGAGGGAGCTGTTTATAGCTGTGCGTTATTTTCACACTGCCTCAGTCATTGGCAGAGTTCAGGACAAAGAAGCATCCCCAAAATAAAACACAGACATTTGACATTGGGAACGCATTGTAGCCTCATCTAAATATTGCATTGTCACATCAACCTTTCGAACTTGCACCATTATACCCCCGGAACAACCACTGCTGCTGCAATGGTGTTTTCGGATCCGGTTACAGGCTACAGCGAGGGACCAGAAGAGGTGCACCGATGGTAATGTGGTGTTTTTCATTAGCGCTTTGTATAATTAGAGAATCTGCTTTATTGATTTACTGTAATAGGACTGACAGTGTCCCTCCCACCCCGTAGTCACAATTTATCTGTCTCGGTTTGCGTCTTCGTTGTCCCCGCTGTGTTGTTTCCATGAGGACAGGCTGCATTTGCATAACATAACCCCATGTCTTACCTAACATTACCTTTAAAGGGTAAATCAGTGAAATGAATTGATGCTGATTTAAGCGATCAGAAGGTTAGCGTGCAAAAAAAAAAGTTGGCAGAGAAAGATACTATTCTTTTTGTTTGGAGTTTGAATAAAGAAAATATTAACCTAAATCTACGTTGTATTTGTCGACGGACATACGCATATTGCATTTGTCCTCTCTTTTAAACATTACCACTGGGACAACCTGTCAGGAGCAGTGAATGGTTTGAGCCAAGTATATAGCAAAATTAATTAGTATACTATATACATATTTACGTATATTGTGTGTCCTTCTTAAAGATGAAGTTCCAAATAACAAAATGATTTTTACTTTTAATTTTATTTTATTTTCAGATTTTTTTTAAATATAAACATTTAACCAAAAACAAAACAGGATCAGAGAGAACAGACAAAATCAAATCAAACCAAGACATCAAAATTCAAACTAAGGCACACAAACTCCAAAACAAACTATTAATTAGTCCAAAGTCGATGAAACAAGTCCAAATGTCATTTTTTCCATGTTCCATATGTTGATTATGATGTTGGTCCAGTCCTTTGTTGTCAGTGCCATCTCTCTACATCAACCAGTCAGTTGGAGTATTACTTTTTTTTATTAAGGAAACATATTATGCAAAATATCGTTCCTTCATCAAACTCATACCTGGAGTTCCATTTAGTTTAATTCACGCTAGCATCAAAAACAGGCTGTTCTGAATCTCCTCGATAGATAACTGATGTTGTCTCGATCTGTGACGAGGCGCAGAGATTCGTCTTTGTGGTTTTTAAGTCCATAAGTCATCACCAGACTCGTTCTGTGCATTTCTGCCATCAAATCACGATTTTTTTTTTTTCTTGTAAAAAGCTTTTTTTTTCATTTTGAATATTTTTATTTCACTGACAATTGTAAAGTCCGGGGACATTTCTATTTGTTAACTTATTGTATGTTTTATTGTTGGTTTAATTAAATTAATTAAAGAGAATTGTATGAGATTTTAAATGTTATGATCCTTGAAGCGCAAAGACTACAGAGCCAAGTTGCGAGCTAACAAAGCTAACACACCTAGCAGCAGCTGTTTCCTGTCCAGAGTAAAGCGATCACTTTAAGAGGATAAAACGTATTGTGTTGTGTTTTCTGTAGCGAACATGCATCAACTTCACTGATCCACTGAAACAAACACACCTGAGGATCTACTCTTGCCTTTTCTCACTTTATGTTTAAACAACGCTAAAACTGGATTAATAGTGATGTATTGTGAATTGTGAATTGTATGTTTGCCATTTCCAGTATTTGTATCTCGGTGTGTTCGTCACTCTGTTTGCTCTTGGTGTTCTGATTTATTGGCTGTTGCAGCAGTGACGTTCCATGGTTACTGTATGATGTCACACATTTTGCAGTGACACCACACACATGAAAAGCGCAGCAAGTTAATGGTTAGGTGAAGAAGTGCCTTATTTTCAACCGGAGGCCGTGTCGAAGTGACATTCTGTCAAAGTAGCCAGAACTGTAGTAGTGGTCCTGGTCAAGAGTATTTAGTCAAAGGCGTTGTGCATTTTGGGGAAGGGGAAAAGGGAGACATGTTACTTATTCCCACCAAAGGCTTAGCTGAGAAGCACAAAGTACTCATTGCTAGAGTCCTTGTTAATGCACAGCCCACCAAACTTGTCCCACTACACCTCTTCAACCCTGTCAACAAACCCTATCACTATTAAAGAAGGTGCTACTTTCAGCCAGCTGAAACTGTTCCACCAACCATTAACCCCACAGACTCTCTGGTCAACCCACCTGCGGTCCCAGACTCCCTCCAGGAGCTCTATGCTCAGAGATCTCTAGATCTAAATGGCAATGAGCATATGAAAATGTCTTGTGGTTGGTGACCTCCCTGGACCAGCCTCGTCTGGCATGACATCCCAGGGCGCCAGTCAAACAGCCCCCTTGTCGGATGGCTGGGGAAACACAGCAGCACGCAGACCAACAGATCCACGAGAGCCTACACAGTGGCCTCACTTCTTGCAGCCTCAACAGCTGGGCCTCACCTATCGTTATGTTGCATAAAGACAAACTTACCATCTGTGTATTGATTACAGGGCACTCAACGTGCGCACTATTAAAGATGTGTATCCGCTGCCCCGCATCCAAGAGACATTGGACACGCTTGTCACTGAGAAAGTGAAGGAGGCACCCGCCAAGTGCTGCCTCTTTCGCCGCCAAGTTCTCTATCTGGGTCACATAGCGTGTCAGAGCAGGGTGTGGCTACCGACCCAAACAAAGTCCAGAAGTGGCCCACTCCCACGTCCGTCCAAGGCGTCAGGTGTTTTATAGGCCTTGCCTATTGCTGGTTTGTGAAAGACTTTGCCTCTGTTGTCGAACCATTACGAAGCATTATGAATGCCAAGCTGCTTTTATCACACTCAAGCACCGGTTGACCACAGCCCCTGTCTTGGGTTACGCGCTGGACCATGGCGAGATGATCCTCGACACAGATGCCAGTGGCACGGGCATTGGCACTGTCCTGTCGCAAATGCAGGATGGTGCTGAATGTATGATGGCCTACGGTAGCCGCAAATTGGCCAAATCTGAAACAGAACTTTTGCACGACACAAAAAAAGCTTGTTGAGTTCACATCATATTTCTGACAGTATATCCTCTGGCAGCCTTTTAAGGTGCGTACTGACCACAGCAGCCTGCGTTGGCTCACCCAATTGGAAAACACAGAGGTCAGTTAGCCCGTGGCAGGAAAAGCTAGCAGAGTACGACTTTATGATCATTCACTGCCCAGGTCGCTGACAGTCTCTGCCGCCAGTCCTGTCCTTGTAACTTGCAGGACCCCTGCTCAGGACTGCAAGTCGTCAGGCGACTCAGCGTGACATGGACTCCGGCTCCAGATCCCTGTCGCTGAGTCTGGTGGGGGTGGAGATGCGCCCGACAACTTCTACAGCTGTGAGTCTGGAGGTGGTAAGCGGATACACAGAGACTAAATCAGACAGACTGAAAGAAACAATCTATGTGACAAATACAAACAAGACCACACTGTTTCCTGGACCATGGAGGAGCTGCACGAAGCCCAAGCTGTTGATTCATACATTGCACCGATCTGAGCTTGGTGGAGGCCAGCACTGAGCGCCCTGCATGGACCACAGTCTCCAAAACATATTGAAGTCAATGGAAAAGGATGGATGGAGTTCTGGTCAGACGCTTTTACTGTTTGCACAACACCCAGTTCTATCCACAAAGAGTCATGCATCGCAAACTGAAGCCTTGTGTTATGCACCAGATATACGAGGAGCTGATTGGCAGACATTTTGGTGTTGAACATACAGTGGCCAGACTTCAGACCAGATACTACTGGTACCACATGAGGGACACTCTAGAGCCGTACGTGTACCAACTGTGCATGCAGGGCCAGACCCCAAAAGACACCACAAGCTCCCATGGGAACTGTAAGGGTAGAAGCCCCCATGGAACATATTGCACTGGACATTATCATGACAAAAAAAGACAGATCTCCCCTGTGTCCTCCAACCACGGTCAGGGGACTGAGAAAGAAACGGTTAAACAATACTATTGTACATGTTTTTAGAGAATCAGAATTAGAATAAGAAGGGTTTATTGCAATTGTCAATGGACAAAATTCACAAACATAGGAATTTGTCTCGGCATTAAGGTGCAACATAAAACACTGATCAATAATAAAGGAAGGGGAAACTGGAGTCAAACTGTTTATTAAAATCTGAATTATACTCATATTCGGTTCAAATAACTGAAAAGTGTATTCTAACCTATCGTATGCACATTGAACAGCAAAGTTCAACAGAATTCTAAATGATTGGAACTCTATGCATTCTAGAATATTGTGTCGCTGCGACAACCGGTTTCAATGATCTGTTGTGTTGTTGCTTGATGACGTCATCATTCTAGGGTAGACCTACACTCTCTTTGAGTAGAAGCCATTGCTAGGGTACCACACCACAAATGTGGTCAACTTTAACTGGCGTATTTCAACTAGTGTGGGCAAAAAGAGAAGTTTGCTGGTAGTCTTTTTTTTCTGGAGAAGATATTAGCATTATTCAGGATCTGGTTTCAGCTTCCAGTACCTCACCTAAAAGGCCTAAAAGATGAGACAAAGTGAACCACCTGACTGCATGTCTCCAGTCAAGAGAGACAGCACAAAACCCACTATACCAGTTCTGCGTAAAGTCACAGTCCTATCAAAATCTGAATCAATGACGATTCAAAACCAGTTAAAAAATGTTGACAGAGAACAAGAACGCAGGGTTGAAGAGGCAAAAAGAAGAGAAGCCAGACACCTGCAGTCAAAAGAAGTGGTCAAACTTTGGGCCAACTCTAAAGCAGGGCAACGGCAGAAGACTCTAGAGGCAAAGACAATTCGGAAGCAGATTGAGGAGGAGAAAAGAAAGCAACTTGACACAGAAGAGGCTACATACAAGGAGGAGAAGAGAAAGGAGGCCATAGAAAAGGCTAAGACTCAGCTATCTTATCAAACAGACAGGTACAAAGGACTACATAGCGCGTACTTGCTTTCACGTGTGCTCAAAGAAAGGGAGGGACAGATTGAGTACAAGCAGCGTATCAAGAATATTGCCAAAGATGGGGAAAAAACCTTCTTAGAAGCAGCCAAGGCGAGGGAAGATGAATTTAAGAGACAAGAAGAAGAGAAAGCACGTCAAAAGCAAGAGGAGACTCTGATTTTTGTGAAGGAACTGAAGAATCAAATTCGGAAAAATGAGTTAGATAGAGAACACAAGAAGAAACTAAAGCAACAAGAAATGGAAAAAACACGGCGACTTCATGAGCTCAAGTTTGGTAAACAAAGCAAAGAGCAGGAACGAAGAAAAGAGGAGAGAAATCTGCTCATGAAAGCACATCAGGAGCATCTGACCAACAGACAGCTAGAAAAAATTAGAAATGACCAAAAAGAGCAAATGGAAGAGGAAAAGAGAAAACTGTACCTCTCAGACAAAGAGAAAAGGGCACAGTTATGGAGGGACAAAGAGAAGGAGATAAAAAGAAAATCCCAGATGCGACGAGAGAGGGTCTTGGAAAAGTTTGCAGATACCCAGCAAGAGCACGCTAAAAAGGAAGAGCTGAACATTGTACGAGCTGTTGCTGAGTGGGAGGCTCGAGAAGCACAACTGGTGCTGAAAGAAAGGGAAAGGAGAGCTGCCATGCTGGAGTCCATGACTGTGCACAGAAAGTCTATAAGGCAAGAAAATGAGAGACTGAAAGAGAAGATAAAACAGGAAAATGAGGAAATGCTTCGGTCTAATCAGGAGGCGGACAAAATCTTTGCAGAAAAACAAAAGCACAAGGCTGAGATGAAAAAAGATGAGCTGAAAAGTTTACAGGAGTTCCACAGAAAACAAATTTATGAAAAACACTTACAGCAACAGCAGCAAATGCAAGATATGAAGGAGTTTGAAGCAATTAATAATCAAAAATTGGCACAAGAGGAGTACCAATTTCAATTATATGCAAAAGATCTTATCCATACAGCTCAGGAAGCTAAACTTAATGTGGGGCCCCTTTGTAGAGCTGCTTATGGAGTTAGACCCAGCTATGTGACTCAGGTCAGCAGTGGAACACAACTGCCCGACTACGTCTCAAGTCCCAATCACAATGTTCAATCGCGAAATTGGAAAGTGAGTTTTGAGCGTTCAAAAAGAAGACTAGGGTTTACTTGTTGACCAATTAACACTAGAACTCCCAGAGCCGTCATTTTGACTGCTTGGTGAGTTTTGAAGTCTTTTTACTCTGCTTAGATTCAAAAATCTAACTTTTTGACTTTTCCTGTATCTGTATATACAGTATTTATATGTGAGATTTGAGAAGTTTTACCTTTAACTCCCAGAGCAGTCATTTTGACTGCCCCATTAATTTCAACGTAATTTTTAAATGTAACAATTTTCTGTTGCCAGGCAACCAACATTCTTTGGCAGTTACTCCCCTTAGAATTCCATTGGCTTGAATGAGAGCATTCAAAATGACTGCTATGGATTGAGTTGACGTTAGGCTTTCAATGCGTGTCTCTTGTTTAAACTTATCACCAACAAGCGACAAGAGAGAAAGCATAGACCACCTTACATGTTCTTACACTATTTTAAGATAATGACTGCAGCAGAATTATCTGCTGATGCTTTTCAAGGCAGAGTGGAGTGGAGTGTTAGCTCTGTAGGAAAATGTGTGTGTGCATAGGATCTGTCCAGCGTCAGGTGGCTGTATCACACATCACACATCAACACTTTGACCCAGTAGGCAACACTGGAAGTTGAACTTTGTGAATGAGTGCGCTCCATGCACTGTGATACACAGCCTGCAAAAGTCAATTTGTTCATATATGTTGTAGGCTTATATCCATAAAAGTGCCATGACCTGTGCCACACAGAGCAGGGAAAAACCACAGCGATGGCAAACAAGTTTTTTCATAAGATTTTCACCTTTCCACTTTAGCCTCAAAAGCATCTGCCAGTAATTCTGCTGTGGTCATTATCTTAAAATAGTGTAAGAAAAGGTAAGGTGGTCTATGGTTTCTGTCTTGTGGCTTGTTGGTGATAAGTGAAGTTTAAAGAGACAGAGACGTCTCTATGTCTTTGTACATAGTTTGGAACTCAACATTCATAAATATATTATACAAATATAAACCACATACTCAAAACATTATTTTAAAAGTATTTTCCTAATTTCAAAAGCAAAGCAGAAGATATGAAGTAGCAGGACTCTGCTCGACTGCTTCAGTCTGGATTTAATCGGAAGTTAACCCGAAACTTTGAAACTCTGAACATTTTTACCCTGAATTTTTTTGCACTGAATTTAAAGTAGCAATTGTATTTTAAACCGGTGTATTGTTTATACACTGAACTATAAAACTACAAACTGAATATTAAAGCATTGTATTATTTCTCACTGATTTTAAAAACATTGTATTTTTGACAAAAAAAATGCTCTACATCTACATCATATTCATATGCAATGATTATTTTAAAAAATCATATCAGAAAAGGTTTATTGCCATTGTCAGTGAACAAATTTCAAAGGCTGGGGACTTGCTTTGGTGATTCGGTGTAATGTACAATGAACAATGATAAAAGCAAGACATCACATCAAATCAAGCATGCATTAAAAAAAAGAAAAAAAGAAAGTTTACTAATAAGATAAAAATAAACTTAGAATATACACAACACTTACAGTCAAATTTACAGATGTGCAGAAAGTGAGTAGTGCAATGAGCGGTTGATTAAATTATTGTTAAAGTGGCAGGTGTTTAAGAAGTGTTCATGAGTCCATCGGCAGAGGGAAAGAAAGTGTTCTTGTGGCGGGATGTTCTGGTTCGGATGGACCGTAGCTTCCTGCCTGAGGGGAGTGGCTCAAGTAGTCCACGTCCAGGGTGGGAAGGGTCAGCTGTGATCCGACCTGCTCGTCCCAGAGTCCAGGAGACGTACAGGTCCTGCAGAGATGGAAGTCCGCTGCCAATCACCTCAGCTGAGTGCACAATGTGCTGTAGTCTCTGATGTCCCTGCTGTGGCTCCAGCGTACCACACATGATGATTGGATGTTAAAAAATTCTCTTCACAAAACAAAAAATAAAAGCTTTCGTAATAAACACACAAATAACCTTAGAATGCGATTCAAGAGGATGCAGAAGTTCAAAAACTGAAAAGCGAAGTCGACAGTTTTTCTAAACCTGGGCTCCGTCAAACAATCCATAACCATAACGCCTACGAAATGTGTTACAAATACAACAACAACAAATTTCTATGTATATTGACTGGGATATGAGCCTACGCTCGCATCAGGCATAACAAATCGTTTGGATTCTATTTTCTGAAATCTACGCGCACAAAACGTGCTGCTCCCTATGCGTGCCTTGCGCAGTCAGTGGCCATTCTTATTCCATTTAATGCTGGCTTAAACAAAACGCATCCAAAACGGGCCAATTTTACGCGTGTGTCTGGGCACTTACTGGTGCAGTGATGCCAGAACCTCACGCAGTGTTGCTTTAAAAAAGAAAATAGTGACCACTGTACAACTGACACTGAGTGTGAGAGCCACTATCCAGGATGAAACATCCCAGATCCATAAGTACATCAAGAACAAGGCCCCAACAGATGACCTGCTCAGTGAATGTCTCAGGCAATGGGGAACAGAGGAGAGCGCTGGAGGAGACCATCATGGGAGGACAAGCCCCTACATGGGATGTACCACCGGAACATAACTGAAGTGGCTGATATCAAGAAATCCTACCAATGGCTAGAGCGGGCCGGTCTGAAGGACAGCACAGAGGCACTCATCATGGCTGCACAGGAACAGGCCCTGAGCACCAGCGCAATAGAGGCCAAGATTTACCACACCAGACAAGACCCAAGGTGTAGGTTGTGCAAAAGGGCCCATGAGACAATCCAGTACATAACTGCAGAGTGTAAGATGCTGGCAGGGAAAGCAAACGTGGAGCGCCATAATCAAGTGGCTGGCATAGTGTACAGGAACATCTGTACAGAGTATGGACTGGAAACCCCAAGGTAAAAGTGGGAAACACCTTCAAAGGTGGTAGAGAATGACCGAGCCAAGATCCTGTGGGACTTCCAGATACAGACTTGACAGAATGGTAATGGCAAACCAACCAGACATTGTGGTGGTGGATAAACAGCAAAGGAAAGCCGTTGTTGTCCACGTGGCAATACCAAGTGATGACAACATCAGAAAAACAGAATGTGAGAAATTACCAAGGGCTCACAGAAGAGCTGGAGGTGGTGGAAGGTGAAGGCAAAAGTGGTGCCCGCGGTCATCGGAGCACTCGGGGAGGGTGGCTACAGCAAGTTCCTGAAAGAACATCAGACATCTCAGTCCAGAAAACTGCAGTTTGTGCAGAACCCTCAAGCTCCTCTGTTGGCCTCTGATAGAGGACCCGAGCTTAGACAAAGGAATAACCACCCGCGGAGGGTGAGAAGGGATTAAAATACATTATGTATATATAAATAAAATGTGTGCGTGTAGTTTTTCAAATATTTTACCTTGTGGATCAATTTTCATCCATCTTCTTCCGCTTCTCCGGGCTAACCTCTTGCTCCTCCGGGGGGTTCCCGAGGCGGTCCCAGGCCAGCTGAGAGACATAGTCCCTCCAACTTGTCCTGGGTCTTCCCTGGGGCCTCTTCAAGGTGGGACATGTTCATTGTTTTTATTGACCACAGGATCTCATCTCTGCGGTTGTCCTGATGGCTTCATCAAACATGGACCTGTAACATGCACTGGGACGGTTTGCCGCCGAGTGTGAAGCAGCTGGGATGAGAATCAGCACCTCCAAATTCGAGGCCATGGTTCTCGACTAGAAAAAGGTGGCTTGCTCCCTCCCTCCAGGTGAGTGGGGAGTCCTTGCCCAAAGTGGAGGAGTTCAAGTATCTCGAGGTCTTGTTCACGAGTGACAGAATGTATCGGAAAAAGCTGAGCCAAAAGACAAACCTCTATTTACTGGTCAGTCTACGCGGACACAAGTGGTAGAAATGAGTTTCCTCCGCAGGGCGACTGGGCACTGGCTTAGAAATGGGTGTGGACCACTTTGTCTTATCAAAATCTTAAAGGTGCACAACATAACTTGTGATAGTCGGCCTCACTTGGGCATTACATGTACGTATCCATGGAGACAAGCAGATGATGCCACCAGGTGAAGTGACAAGTAAGATGTGTGGAGGCAATTTTGCTCACAGAAAGTATGCTTTATTATTATTTGTTATTTTGTAATTAAAAAAACACCTTTAATTGAATATACCTAAGATAGATACGTGCAATGCTATACTGTGGAACATTCCAGGCCAAGATATAGCATCCATGGTGACAAGCAGGTGGAAAATTTTACTAAATGCACCTTTAAGTTATCAGCACATTTGAGCATTATATGTATTTTAACCAAAACACAGAGCACATATTTTAATGCACACTTCTCAGGCAATATATGATTTATTGGTCAAGTTCTTCAGAAGAATTTCATGCTGTAATATTAGTATAGCCTCTCATTTAAAAAGGTATAACTGGTGCCTTTTAAGAACATAGTTTCACTGATTGTTCCATTACAGTCAATCTGTTCTGCCACAGCACTGCACATGAAGGTGACTGACATTTGTGATTGGCAGCTTGCTTGACTGCAGCTCACATCAGGGACATGAAGTACTTCAAAGCTTTTAAGTATAGTTGGCGGCCTCCTCGGTCGGTTCTGCAGATCATATCACTTTAGGCTATTCAGACTGCACATAACAGTAAAATGTATCTTTAATAATTCTCAGTGCCTAAACAGCAAAATATAATCCAAAACATTTGGGTTGATTAGAATATTATATATGACGCCAGCTTTAAATGTTAGAAGACAAAACATATTGTGTCATGATTTTATGTTACATTTTTTTTCTGCATATCCTAGCTTTGGATGAGAGTGTTTAAATGGAAATGTCAAATGCTAATTTAAAACTACACTACACACAGTTACATACAGGGGGTTACATACAGGGGGTGCCACAACAAACAATGAAAAACATACTCTTTGAGCTTTGAACCATGTTATAATGTTGTCCTTCACTCATCCCAGGCTCGGGCTGGGTACGGTTCGTTTTTTCGATACCAGTACTTTAACAAAACCTGCTTTTCAATTCCTGAACATTATTTTTTCGGGTGCCTGCATTTTTTTAGGATGTACATTAATTTTCCCAGCATGTAATCATGTTATAAACTTCATTTTAAATTTTATTTTAAAACATACTTCTATGACTTGTATGTTCAGTTGTAACGCAAAACCAATGCGCAAACAAATGGCGCACAGCTGATTGCAGCAGATCACGTGTATGCTCATGCATTTAAGTTTCACTTTGTATCACAGTCAGTGCTGCACTGCATAGGCTTTTGACACAATTACACTTTTACTGCGTGTTTACCTTGGAGGAGGCGTATGGTGAAGATTGGATATTTTAGTTTGGCCAGCAACTCCTGTACCACACATAAACAGGCCAGCCAGCACATCCCAATGGCACATACACCCCTGGTGCCACAGTCTCTGGTGTGTGGTCATTTCCATTCTCGGGTTCAGCTTGATGTTTTGGGGCAGGCCTGGTGACCAATTTTGGCCGGTCACTATTTTCATGTAGGGGCAAATTACAATGGAAAGTAATGGGCAACTTCACTCTACTAATCACATTTTCCAGAATGAATGCCTCAAATGTTTTATTATTCTTTAAATTAACATTTTTTTATTCAACCAGGTAAGAACCCATTAAGAACAAGACTTCTTTTTCAAGGGTGACCTGGGGCAAAGGAAAAGACACGACAGCATACAGCACTCAAATCACCAAATCTATGAGGCATTTAAAGGGGCTGTCACCACCACCAAAGCCATTTCATCTGTTTTCTTTCCCCACATTTTCCCAGCTCACTAAAGGCAAAATAATAACCCATTAGATTAGATGTGCTCCGATCAATCGGCCGCCAATCATGATTGGGCCAATCACAGCAAACATCACGTTATCGTGATCTGCAAAATGGGCCGATTAGACGATCACACTTACATTAAAGTAGATAATATGTCAGTTATTGCGTCGTTTAAGCTCCTTATGAAACCCTTTTGGTTAAAACTCGCTCTGATGTGGTCCTGTAAGTCCCGATGTATCCACAGTCTGCTCCCGCTCACACCTCGCCTTCGCCCGGAGCAGACAACAACACGGAGCAGCCACGTGTTAAGGGTTATAAACATGGAACTACGAGATCTCCCGCTAGTTGTTGTGTGACTTTTAATGGTGGTTAGCAGCCAACTGGAAATATGCATTTACCACCACCTACTGCATTGAGTGTGGACAGGAGCTCAATGGAAACGGTGTGTTATTGTTGTTGTTGTTGTCGTTGTAAAAACATAATATAGGTTCAGAGCCAAATGTGTCGTCTATCAGCCTTATGAAGTGATGCGCTCAGACTGAGCCAAATGGTTTCCCAATGTATCCTCAGAATGCACAGACTTCACTTGTGTACAGGTACGCAGACGCTGGTGATTTACTCATTAAAAAGCAATAATTGAATGCGTACCTTAAATGTAAAAAGAGCCATGGGCCTGTAAAAACTGTTGTCTTATTTTGCAAAGAAAATGCAATGCAAAGCACTTCATGGTTTAGTCAAAGTCATGTTTGGAAGTGACACAACACATAAGTTGTCTCTTCTGCACATTTTCCTTCCTCAAGCTGTCCAAACTGCCCAGAGAATGAAAGCATGCTCTGTATCCACTCTGTTTGGCTGCACCAGATGCACCGCTGTATGAACGGCACAAGTATTCATTCAACCCACACGGTTAATTGATGAGCAGAACCACATTAGTGCCTAAACTTGCCAAGGAAACTGTTGATCCTACAAACCAAAATTTCAGGTGAACGGTGATTGGCCCAAATATCCTGATCAGAGCAACTCTACTTTAGATGAGAAAAGTGAGCCTTTAGTCATGCACTGCTCCTGTTTTTGACATCGTCACGCAAACGCCTCTGATCATTGTCGGCCACTCGCCTCTGCGCTCTTTACCACGCGTCTGCTCTGTTTGTCTCTCAGAGTCACGCTGGAAGAGTTCTTCCTGCCCGTGGCCAGCTGGTGTCCTCGCCAAAAGCCTGTGTCTCCCCTCACTCATTTTGACACACAGTCCATCCAAAGCATTGCAAACATGCTCTCTCTCTGTTGCTCCATCTCAGTCTCTTAGTCTACTTCCCTTTCTCCTCATCAGCTCATTTTTGGACCTTTGCTTTTGTAAATAGTGTATTGTAACAATATTTGTTGTAATTAGCATAAGGTGTATTCACACCTCATACAAAGGCAAAATGTTTTGACAGACACAATAAAGATCTGTTAACTGTCACTGCTGGAGAATAGGTGGGAAAATCGTTATTTTAGTTAATTTGAAACTGTATTTAATATATGTAAGGGAAAAATATTACATGTTTTTCATCATGCTATGTTTTAAAATGAAAAGGGCATTCTATACATAAAAATTGCCTAAATTGCGCATATTCTTTTCTTCCACTCTTTACACAAAAACCCCAAACCAAAAAATCTTTACAGAGGGAATTTATTTAGTATTTGAGTAAAATAGATCTTACTAAAAATTCTAATTATATGCACTGCACATGCAACTCCTCTGCCTTATCTTCCTCGTACAGAATGGGCAGATAAACATACTTTCATCACTCCGTACAGGGCACACACTCCTGTCGGGAGCTTGGACCCTTCGCACAGTGAGTTTGGGAGTAATTTGGATCAATGGATGTAATTTTGTTAAATGAAACAATAAAATATCTTTTGGTGCAGATTGGACAATGTTGCTTTTTCCATATGAAAGCAAAATTTGAAATCAAGTTTTGCCTTTAGTGTCTAAATCGTTTTCACTTCCCCCATGTTTTACTCTTTCTAACTCTCAATTTGTACTTTGTAGTTCTAGTAATTGTAGCGTATGTAGTGTTTTTGTCATTCAATGATCATGGTAGTATTCATTTTGGTATTCAGAATGACAAGTTAAAGTTTCCTTATTCGTTTACATTGCAGAGTTTGCATACTCTGAACTTAGTGTTTTCGTCCTGCAATGATCATGGCACATGGAACTACTGAAACTACAAAGTAGTTACAATTACTAGTAATTGTAGCGTATATAGTGTTTTCATCAATGTATTTTTTCAGACTGACAAATTAAAAGTGTCCCTATTAGTACCCCTATTACACAAATATTAGTTTACATTGCAGAGTTTGTCAGTTAAACTTCAGAGATCGCCATGGCGAAACAGTATCTTGTTCTTCTTTGGTGGTGTTTTATGGTGGTTGGTATCCATAATGTTACATTACCACCCTTCTTTAGACACTATTCTTTAGTTGTTGCTGCCTGCGAAACAGTATGAGTGAGTGAGAGTGACAAATGTCTTCTTCTTCGGTGTTTTATGGCGGTTGGTATCCATAGTGTTACATTACCGCCACCCACTGTATTTGTGAGGCTTGGAGTCACTTTTGTTGTTGTAGTGGCCTTCAATGGCGGCCGGCAGCCGTGCATCTACTAGATGGAGTGTGGACAGGGGATCAGCGATCTCTGAAACACAAGGTCCCCTTCTTCTTCTTTGGTGTTCCATAGCAGTTGGCATCCATAGCACCACACCAGCGCCACCCACTGTAAGTGTGACTCTTGGAGTCACTTAAGTTGTTGTCGCTGCCCTCCAGTTGAGCGTGGACAGGAGATCAGCGATTGTAGTGTAACACTACTACACCGCACCTAACTCTATAATCTTCAAATTAACCCTGTGTTGTATAAGTAAGTAACTATAGCCTAACACTTTATCACTGACTTGTACCACAGTGTTTATGTTTCATTGTCTTCAAAGCCCATGGGATCAAAGTGGAAAGGAATTGAATGCTTTGCTGTGACGATATAAAGCCAAAGAAGAGGGAGCTGGCTGCCGTTGGAAGCACCAACACAACAACAACAACTACTACTAAACAATGGGGCCTAATGAATAATGTCTAAAGAATGGCGGTAATGTAACATTATGGATACCAACCGCCATAATACACCACCAAAGAAAAAGAAGAAGAGTCTAAAGAATAAAGTCTAAAGAATGACGATAATGTAATACTATGGATACCAACCGCCATAAAACACCATCAAAGAAGAAGAAGAAGAAGAGGTCTAAAGACTGGCGGTAATGTAACACTATGGCTATCAACCGCCATAAAACACCACCAAAGAAGAAGAAGAAGAGGTCTAAAGACTGGCGGTAATGTAACACTATGGATATCAACCGCCATAAAACACTACCAAAGAAGAAAGAAGAAGAGGAAGGGTGAGCCTTTGCAGTTGGCTGCCGGCCGCCGTTGGAAGCATCAACAACAACAACTACTAAAGAATGGGGTCTAATGAATAATGTCTAAAAAATGGCGGTAATACAACATTATGGATACCAACCACTATAAAAAAAACACCACCAAAGAAGAAGTGAGATTCCTAGGAGTCATCTTTGATGGAAAGCTTAATTGGCAACAGCACATGGATTAGACTAGAAATAAATGCAAAAAGGTGAATAATCTGCCGCGTTGTCTTTCTGGCCGAGACCGGGGAGCTAGCAGGAAATCGCTACTGACTATTTACTGGGCTATTATGAGAGCTATTGATTATGGCTGTATTGTTTACATATCTTCTGCTGAAACAAACGTAAAGACACATGATGTAGAACAAGCCCAAGCCTTGCATATCTGTTGTAGGGCTTTTAAGACTTTCCCTGTCTCTGCGATGCAGGTTGAATTGGGAAAAATGTCACTAGGGATCCGCAGGTTACAATTTATGTTAGCTTATTGGGTAAATGTGCAAGGACATGCAAGCACTCACTCAGTGAAGAAACTTCTTAGAGAATGTGGGGAACATCATGAGGCTGACGATCAGTGTTTTAGCTGGGTAGGAAATGCAAAAACCCAACTTGCTGGAATAAGCAATCTTAACTTGAACCCTTCGGTGGCTTTGTCAACCATGGCTCCTTGGAAGTTTGCTCCTGTTGATACTAGTTTGCATCGCAAGCTTAAAGTGAAAACTGAAAAGGCTCCACAGCTTATTGTACAAGAGCACATCGATAAGCATTCCGATGGTATGATTATTTATACTGATGGATCTAAGGATCCCGAGAGTGGGCGAACAGGTGCTGGCTTTTTCATACCTGACCTTGAGATAGCGGTCAAGAAGAGGTTAACAGACCATCTCTCTGTCTTCTCCACGGAACTCATAGCGATACGATTAGCGAAGGAATGGGCTGTGTCTACCTTACAGTGTCACAACGTTCTGATCGCTTCTGACAGCCTCTCTGCACTGCAAAGCATTAAATCAGGAAAATCTGATTGCAGACAGGATATTCTATATAGCATCTTCTATCTGATGCTCTCTCTGTTCACGGAAGATGTGATTGTCTGCTTCATTTGGGTTCCTGCACATGTTTGGGTGGATGGTAATGAAATGGCAATTTCCTTACTAATAGGCAGGAATTCTATATGCGAAATCTTCTTACAATCCAGTCACAGGCATCATGTAAGGCTATAGTTACTTATATAACACAGGGTTAATTGGAAGATTGTAGAGTTGGGTGCTTTGTTGTAGTGTTGCACTGCAGCCACAGATCTCCTGTCCACGCTCAACTGCCGGCTGCCATAGAGGGCGGTGACAACAGCAAAAGTGACTCCAAGAGTCACAAATACAGTGGGTTTTCGGTAATGTGGCACTACGGATGCCAGCCGCCGGAAGGATGAGGAAGGATGCGCTTTTGGCTGCCGGCCGTCATTGGAAGCACCAACAACAACTAAAGAATGGGGTCTAATGAATAAAGTCTAAAGAATTGTGGTAATGTAACATTATGCATACCAACCGCCGTAAAACGCCACCAAAGAAGAAGAAGAAGACCGGGCATCACAGGCGTAATGTCGTCATACGTATTTTTGTCATTCAGTGATCATGGCCATGCATTACGCAGCTTCTTGCCATTGCACGGCTTCTAGTTATTATTATTATTATTATTATAACTGGGACAGTGCATATTATTCAACATTTCTGTAAACGTGCCATGTGTATAAACTGTAGTTTAGCTAGTTTCCAACTGTAGTCCCAGTCAAGGTATAAAATGCCAGCAATATACAAAACATACATTTACATTATATACAGTGCAATTAGGCAAGGCAAGTTTATTTGTAGAGGATAAGGATAATCCAAGGATATTCAAAGTGCTTCACACAACAGGAAAAAAATGCATTAAAATCACAAAGACATGATAGAAATCACAAAACACTTTCACAAACACAATTCCTTTCAGTCATATGCACAGCTAAAGAAAACAGTTTTTTATCTTAGATTTGGACATTGTCAGCATAGAGGCCTGTCTTACATCTTCAGGAAGACTGTTCCAGATTTTAGCAGCATAAAACTAAAGCGCAGATTCCCCATTTTTAGTCTTGACTGGGCACCAGCAGGAGGCCAGTCTCTGAGGTCCTCAGAGTCCGAGATGGTTCATATGGCACTAACATGTCAAGATGTACTTTGGTGCTTGGCCATGGAAAGACTTTTATACAAGCGCCTTCTGCTTATTTTTTAACAATTTTCGCCTTCATAGGGCAATGGTGTTCAGAACATTCAAAACACTAGATGTAACAGAGTTCAACAAACCATTTACATTAGAACATGAGACATTTTCAAAATTGAAGTAACTGCTGTCCAGTTACTCAAAAATACATGCAATTTAAATGTTGTGAGATTGAGTATCGGTAGAATCAGCTCTTTCTGGTTATTTTTTGTGGTTGTACAAATAAAAAAATATATTGAATTAACCTACTGTGCCACTGTCATCCCATATGGAGAGATTAATAAGGAGCAAAAAAAAACATGTTGCCTCGTAAGCATGAATGCCAGGGATTCCGGACCAGCTTTTGTTTTGGGCTGAAGAAAACAGAGAGAAGAAAACAATAAGTTAGTCACGCTTTGAGGGATTTGGCACCACACAATTTTTTTCCCATACTGTCAAATTTCATCTCATTAGTGTTTTGGATTTGGAAAGAAGAGAGGAGTGACAAGATATTGGTTGAATGTTTGAAAGTACCAGTCTTTTTACAACTGTTAAAGGAGACACATTATGCTTTTTCTTTACATTTTGTTCATTGTAAACTGCAATACTGATATAAAACATCTTAATAATAAAAAAAGGTGCATTGACTTATATTGAATACATTTACATATATTATGTTCCCTTTAAGACGTGCAAACTTAGGATAAAATCTGAATTTAATTACATTACATGATTTTGCCTCTAAATATTTATTCTGGCAACTGCCTCTTGTATGATTGGAAGGATGTTGCTGATGTCAAGCAGGGTCAGTTGGTTCTATAGCTGGAATTGCTAATAGCCAGAAACACGGGATGTATATTTGATCTTTTTAAGAGTGTGGAGATAGAAAATTATAAGCTCAAATACTTAAAACTAAAAGTAATACATGCAATAGCGGCACATTAATAAAACAAATTGTTAGACATTACAACAACTTTGGCACTATATCAATAAACTTTAAATTGCACTTTAGATTCCATTTCTTAAATATTTAATTGTTTTACTTATCGGGTAATACTTCTAATACTTGTGTACATTCTTTAGCTCTGACTTTGACATTATATACAGTATTATCCGATGATGTATTTTTTTGGGTTGTGTGATGTTTGTGTGGTATGCCATATCTAGTTTCCCTGCAGAACAAATCTACCCATGTGTACAGTACAGTGAACCTTTCTTGCGTGACATGATGCTTGTATCCCAGTGTTTGACAGATGAAATGAAATGAAAGTGAACTGGGCACTAGAGGAAGTAGGCCGTCCTCCTGACATCTCCGTGACGACATTAGCTCTGTGTGCAGCCACTTTTGTCACTTTGTCTTCAACGCAGATAAGAGCAAGCAGCTGTCACGGACATAAACAAAATGCTTCGCTCTGACAGATAAAAACAGTACAGTACACAGCTGAGAGCCATGGTAAAGGGTATATTATTTCAATGACTCAAAGTCTGACAAAAAACCCCAAAGCGGAGTAGGGACACGAATTTGGCTGAAGTTGTTGATTGGTCTTATTTTATGGGTTGTTAAAGACATTATGTAGATTTTTAAAGGATTTTTACTGACCCATAGGCTTTATTAGACAGGACGGTATAGTGTGAAATGGGGATGAAACTGGGGAAGGACAAACAGTTGAGAGCCATATTCAAATTCATAATGCTGCAGGTTGCTCATATGGAGCGCACTTGACCACTGAGCGGCACATTTTTTTCAGTGGCTAATCCAGTAGAGCAGAGGTTCTTAACCGTTTTGACCTCAAGGCACAACTTTTTCTGCACAACCTGGGGCCCAAGTTTATAATAATTGTATCATATTTTATTGATTGTGCTTCCCTAAAAGAGGTGCTCACAACCCTACTTTGGGCCCCAGCTCTACAGCGAAGAGGGCCCCACGAAAAAGTTTAGTACATTTAATTTATTTTAGATTATAATATGCTAAATTGACTTTTTTGAGCTTTCACTGAAACATTGTTAAAATTTTGAGTTGTATTTAATGTAATTCACTCTAGTTTGTTTAATCCTGTTTATTAAGTCCCCACCCTTCTGAGCCTCATGAAACATTCTGTTCCAATTTCCCCGGTTTTGTGACATCATAGGCAGAGCTTTGGAGATGTACTAAAAAAATATATTAAGAAACACACACACGCTCTTCCTTCGCACCTTGTACAAAACTAATGCGATCATGCTTTCATAAGTATTACATTATTCCACAAACTTCACAATTCATCTCTAAAACTGAATTTCAAGTCCTCTAATCTTCCGTACCTACTGCTGTTTCATGTATTTTTTCTCGGCTTAGGTTGACCGAATGCACTGCCTAGTCAATGCGCTCCAGGCGTAAACTCCAGCCACTATTATTAAAGTCATTAGGTGCTGAAGTGAGTCAGACATAATTTTTTAGTCATGTTTTTTTCATGCCCCCAAGTGCAATATGTGAATTCAAACAATGATCAAAAGTGCGGGCTAATTAAGGTGAAAGTATTTGATGTGGAACTAAAGCTGGTGAGTTTGTGAAAAAAGGCCATATTCAGAAATTGAGAGCGGCAGAATAATGGCACCAATGAAATGCCAAATGATACCCATCCAAAGTAATTAGGCCTAAGTGATAAAATATTGGACATGTGGGTAAATTTAGAGCAGAGTTGTCATCCCCAACTGCAAACTTTAAGCATTTGCCTTCTCAATTTATTTAAGAACTCATCTAGATCCAGTTAGGTAAAGAAAAAGAAAAAAAATGTGCGTACAATTGTCATGTTTCTAATGCACGAAAAGATTCAAGATGACTATACGTTTCGAACATACAAGCTGTAAAATAGAAAAAACACACGCATAAGATAGACATAAAGCATGACATAGACATTAGAATAAAATCAGCGCTCTGTTCTATGGCCTGGATTGAGGAGGTTCACTGATGTGGAAGTTTTTATACCCGTTTACAAATCTTTGATTTTTAATTATATATAAATAAATGCATAAAATATCCAGGCTTACATTGTAAATAAAAATGGTCTTAATGTTGAAGAAATATGTCCGTTTCTGATAAAAATGGTCTTAATGTTGAAGAAATATGTCCGTTTCTGTTAAACTCGGACAACTGCGTGTTCAGAAACTGGAAGAGGAGTGAACGTCAACAAGATCTACTCTATCAGTTAATAACACATACCAGCGTTAAAGATGACCAGGATTCAGTAGTTTCAAGTATTTCTTCTTCAAGTTTTATTCTCCTAACAAAGTCATCTAGTACAGAGCTCTGGACTTCACGGGAGCCTAACAAGAGTTACCTCTTGTCTTCATATCCCGGAGAGTAACTGGGCGCCCACATTCTCCAGTACTTAAGACACCAATATGAATATGCATGAGCCTAAAGCTAAGTCCCTGTTGTCGAGCAGTGATTGGTCCAGCGCCCATCTGACTCCTTTTATGGCATCTTCCTTGTTCTCTTTGTCTGGTTATTTTACTGAGGCTGGTAACACCCTAGGAACACAGTGTTTTGCCTATTAAAATAAAAGTAATAACATAAATAAACAGGTCCCAGGAGGAGGCAGAGCTTCAGAAGGGCTACCTGTGGTATGGGTGGATCCATCGTTATCATACATGGGTGACCTGGATACACCATGGCCCCTTCTGTAGTTTTCATTATTTTTATGATTTTCAAAGGATGTCCAAAATATTAAGAATACAGTACTCTGATTGGACCATGTAACACTACGTTACAAAACACATTTGCTGTGAATTATGCCGAATGTGCAAAGATCTGTGCAAATGTCTCCATGAAAATGTAATAAGCTTACTGTTTGCAATAAAGGAATAAATTAGAAAAAAGCCAATCATATAATAACAACAAAGGGTCAGAGGACCATACAATTTCCACGCCAGTTTAAATGCCACTGACTAAGAGTGTTTTTAATTGAGACTTAAAACTATCAAAAGAAGAGGCAGTCTTTATGTGGCGGGAGAGCAAGCCAAAGTCTGGGACCAACCACAGAAAAGGTTCGGTCGGACCGGCTTTTTAGTCTCGTTGAGTTGTCGATGGCCCTGAGATGTACACAAGAGCCAATGAAGTGCTCTAAAAACGCAATTTTAAACACAACTCTAAAAAGAATGGGGAGCCAAGGTAACGAGGGTGTAATGTATTTTCTGTGTCGGTTGAAAGAAATGTTGGACTAAATGTAAGCGTACTGTAAGCTTGGCTAGTGGCAGTGGACAGCGCATTGTTTAAGTAATACACCGTGATAACGCTTTTTCCTTCTTTAGAGCAAATATGAAATATATGCTAAGCTGCCCAAAAGTAGCCTGTAGTAATAGCCTTGTTAGAATTCAAACTGAAAATAAGGCCACTTTAAAGATACCATTGTTGCAAGAGGGAGCGCAGTGGTACAATGAGGCAGCATAATTGTTTGTCTCTTCCATAGTATCTCAGTGACACGCTTTCCCCTGGTTCCTGTTTTGTGACAAGGAGCAGACCCAGATAGTGCAGGAACTAGGTCATCTCACTGACCTCCATGTGGCCAGAGAAGCTTTTGGCTCCGGCCGGTTTTGCAATGTTTGACCGAGATAAAGGGAATATGCTGAAAAGCGGCAAAAAACTGGAGTGTGGATATCTAGAAGCAATGACCGCGGTGATGCAGCGGGGCATGCACAAGGCAGCGGACAGTGAGTCAAGCTGTGCTCCACAAAAAATAGTGTTTTGTTTATTAGGCCAAGTATGAGTAATGATAACAGCACTTAAGGGCTTGGAATCCAAAGGGCAAAAATGGTTTACACTTTGAATTAAGTTTCTTGTTGCGTCCCTCTGTCATGTGCTTAACCTGAATATATATATATATATATATATATATATATATATATATAAATAAAATCATCTCTCTGTCATCCACTCCACATGTGCAATCCTTATCCTCACTTTACCTGACATTTCTATCCATAGCCACTGTCCAAAGTTATAGCCACTTTTTGTATATATTATTATATTACACTTAAGTCACTTTAACTGCTATTTATATGGGTTGGTGTAATCCCTCATTCGTCCAGGAGTGTTCCATTGGAGAAAAAGATTCAGTTGTAGTCATCTGGACACTGCTATTTATATGGTATGTATTTCGTCCATATGCTGCACTGTACTCAACCATGTTTTTTGTTTGTTTTTGCTTTACCTGCACATTGTGTAAGATTTAAGTCTATTTTTATAATGATTTATCTTATTTTTATTTCATGCTCCTAGTCTCCATGGGTTTTTGAACTGTGCGTTGCAACATTTCCCTATCAGAATCAGAATGAGTTTATTGCCATTGTCAATGAACAAAATTCACAAACATAGGAACTTGTCTCGGCCTTAAGGTGCAACATAAGAAACAATTAAAAAATTACTACAAAATAAAAATAGGCATTACTATGTACACAAGAGTTACAGTTACAATTGTGGGTCAAATAAAAGTTCTCTTAATTTATCTTATGAAAAAATTTGTT
This sequence comes from Chaenogobius annularis, assembly GCA_015082035.1. Taxonomy (NCBI): domain Eukaryota; kingdom Metazoa; phylum Chordata; class Actinopteri; order Gobiiformes; family Gobiidae; genus Chaenogobius; species Chaenogobius annularis. The sequence continues at coordinate 2,758,203 of BJKM01000011.1, read as the reverse complement.
TTGCTTCGGAAGGTGCAGGATTTTGCTTAGAAACTAATATTTTACCCCATAGATTAGATTGTAAAAGCAAGACCTTGTAACAAAATAGGTAAATTGAAACATTTTAAATTCAGCTTCTTTGTTATTTATTTTAAATTAAATGCCAAAATATTGAATGTAATTCATTTTTTAAAAGCTCTAGATGTCTATTTTACATCAGAGAAAGAAAATATATTTATCTACACAGATTGGGTTGTTGCAACAGCTAATGCGCCATATGCCCAGTTAGTGGGGCTGTGAGGAGTTCGTGGAGGCCATGGAGGAGGATTATCGGTCATCCCCAAGAAATTCTGGCAAACCGTTCTGGCGCCTCGGGAGGGGGAAGCAGTGCTTCACCAACACCATTTATGGTGCGGGTGGAGACCTGCTGACCTCAACTGGGTATGTTGTCGGACGGTGGAAGGAATACTATGAGGAACTCTTTAATCCCCTGTCACGTCTTCTGAAGAGGAAGCAGAGACTGAGGACTCAGAGGCTGACTCTTCCATCACCCAAACCGAAGTCACTGAGATTGTTGGCAAACTCCTCGGTGGCAGGGCTCTGGGGGTGGATGAGATCCGCCCTGAGTACCTAAAGTCTCTGGATGTTTTAGGACTGTCTTGGCTGACACGTCTCTGCAACATCGCTTGGCGGCCGGGGACAGTGCCTCTGGACTGGCAGACCGGGGTGGTGGTCCCCCTCTTCAAGAAGGGGGACCGGAGGGTGTGTTCAACTACAGAGGGATCACACTCCTCAGCCTCCCCGATAAGGTCCATTCCAGGGTGCTGGAGAGGAGAATCCCACCGATAGTCGAACCTCGGATTCAGGAGGGGCAGAGTGGTTTTCGTCCTGGTCGTGGAACACTGGACCAGCTCTATACTCTAGATCGGCTGCTCGAGGGTTCATGGGAGTTTTCCCAACCAGTCCACATGTGCTTTGTGGATCTGGAGAAGGCTTTTGACCATGTCCCTTGGGGTGTCCTTTGGGAGGTGCTTTAGGAGTATTGGATCCGTGGGCCCTTTGCTCAGGGCTGTCTGGTCCCTGTATGACCGGAGCAGGAGCTGTGTTCTCCTTGCCGGCAGTAAGTCTGACCTGTTCCCAGTGCGTTTTAGACTCCGCCAGGGCTGCCCTTTGTCACCGGTTCTGTTGTTGTTGTTTTTATGGACAGAATTTCTAGGCGCACTCAGGGGTCAGAGGGTGTTCGGTTTGGGGACTACAGGATCTCATCTCTGCTGTTGCAGATGATGTCCTTATGGCTCCATCAAACCCGTACCTGCAACATGCACTGGGACAGTTTCCAGATGAACGTGAAGCAGCTGGGATTAGAATCAGCACCTCCAAATCTGAGACCATGGTTCTCAACTGGAAAAAGGTGGCTTGCCCTCTCCAGGTGGGTGGGGAGTCCTTGCCCCAAGTGGAGGAGTTCAAGTATCTTGGGGTCTCGGTCAAAAGTGAGGGAAGGGTGGACCGTGAGATTGACAGGCGACTCGGTGAAGCCTCTGCAGTGATGCGGTCGCTGCATTGGACTGTTGTGGTGGTGAAGAAGGAGCTGAGTCAAAAGACAAAGCTCTTGATTAACCGGTCAATCTACGTTCCAACCCTCACCTATGGTCATGAGCTTTGGGTGATGACCGAAAGGACAAGATCGCTGATACAAGCGGTCAAAGTCAGTTTCCTCCGCAGGGTGGCTGGGCGCTCCCTTAGAGATAGGGTGAGGAGCTCAGTCACACGAGAGGAGCTCGGAGTAGAGCCACTGCTCCTCCACATCGAGAGGAGTCAGCTGAGGTGGCTCGGTCTGTTCTGGATGCCTCCTGGACGCCTCCCTGGGGAGGTGTTTCGGGCATGTCCCACTGGGAAGAGGCCCCAGGGAAGACCCAGGACTATGTCTGTCGGCTGGCCTGGGAATGCCTCGGGATCTCCCCAGAGGAGTTGAAGGAAGTGTCTGGGGAGTATAAATTCTGGGAGTCCCTGCTTAGGCTGCTGCCCCCGCGACCCGGCCCCGGATAGAAGATAGATAGATGGATGGATGGACCCAGTTAGCGCTAAAAGCACAAACAAAAGTAGTAACGGATGGGTCTACTATGTGGGTAAAGAGGCTACAGATTAAATGTATAATATGAATTTAAAAATGTGGTGTAGAGATAATGATGGGCCTGTATACAGAATGTACATTTGTCATACATAATCTCTTGGTGTTTTTGTATTACTTTTAATGAAAAAGTGCATTTACCGCCACCTACTGTAGTTGTACGTCTTCAAAGTACATGTTTTAAACTATACAGTAAAATAGTATAAGGTTAATTGTAAGGTATTAATAAGTGCATGGATTTCAAAATACAAAGGATTAAATTTGACTGTCCCACTTTACCCATATTTACCACAAAAAATTGCAACCCCGGTATTGCTGGGTTTCAGATGAGTCTAAATGACACTTCTCTTCGTAAATTGTGTGTCTGCGAGCTCTTACACCCGTGAAGAGCTCTTGTCCTTCCGAACAACAACTCCTACGGACCTAGTTCCAGTTTTTTTAGTTTCTGCTGCTGAATTAGCCCTTCTTTTGGCTAAAAGAGTGAGGCGCCGCAGGCGAGGAAAATGTGCGGGGGTCCTCGTACGGCTCAGGAGACGCGGTACACGGACGCCCTTACCTGGGATTTTCCTCTCCAACGTTCGCTCACTCTCCAACAAAATGGACGAACTGGTGCTGCTGATGAGACGAACGAAACAGAGACTTTTCTTCATCTCCTGTTTTGTGCTTCACGAGAACGTGGCTCAGTGAGCCGATCCCGGACGGCGCCGTACAGATCGAGGGTTTTGCTCTTTTCATGCGGATCGTAATAAAGGTCTCTCCGGGGTAAAACACGTGCGGAGGAGTCTGTTTTTACATCAACAACGCCTGGTCTTCAGGTGTGACTGTGATCTCCAAACACTGCTCTCCTGATCTGGAATATCTCTTTCATTAACTGCAAACCATTCTACTCGACACGTGAGTTCGCCTCATTCATTCTGGCTGTTGTTTACATCCCACCGAGCGCAAACGTGCACGTGGCACAGCGCGCGCTCGGAGTGTGGAGCGGACCTTCCCGGACTCCTTGTGTATTATCCTGGGTGATTTTAACAAGGGGAATCTCCAGCCACCAAAGTACAGACAGTTTATTAAAGTTCCGACCAGAGAGCAGAGCACGCTCTGGATCACTGCTACACAACAGTCAGTAACGCCTTCCGCGCCGTTGGCTCGCGCTGCTCTCGGCTTTTCAGATCACGCCATGGTTCACCTGATCCCCACGTACCAGACAGAGGCTGAAGTTCTCCAAACCTGCAGTGAGGACCTCTAAGAAGTGGACCAATGAGGCAGCAGAGGAGCTACGTGCGTGTTTGGACATTACAGACTGGGAGGTCTTCAGAGCTGCCACAGATAGTTTTGGATGAGTACACGGATACTGTGACGTCATACATTCGATTCTGTGAGGACAGCATTATACGAACACAAACCAAAGTCACTTTCAACAATGACAAACCCTGGTTCACTCCAAAACTGGAGGCAAGTTAATGGCAGCAGAAGGAGGCAGCGCACAGGGCTGGTGACAGGGGGCGCTACAAAGACGCAAAGTATGGATTTAGCAAAGAGGTTTCTCGAGCGAGATCACAGTACAATACGCGTCTGAAGCAGCAGTTCTCTGACAACAACCCCGCCTCCGTGTGGAGGGGGCTCCGGCTTCCTCACCAACCACAAGCCCCGAGCCCCCCCTGCTGCAGACAATCGAAAACTGGCTGAGCAACTCAACACCTTCTACTCCAGGTTTGATGTGACCACCACTGACCTCCTCCCCCATGGTGGCCACTTCCGCCAACCCAAACCTGGTCCCCCCCACCTCCCCCACCACCCTCTCAGTTCAGGAACAGGATGTTCACAGGCTATTTCGGAAATCCAACCCCGAAAAGCTGCTGGACTAGACGGCGTCTCTGCCGCTACATTAAGACATTGGGCAGGAGAGTTAAACCCGTCTTCACAGACATTTTTAACACCTCGCCTGGGGTCATGCCATGTCCCAGCCTGCTTCAAGTCTGCCATACATTAGTTCCCTGTCCCCAAGAAGCTGGACACTGGACTTAATGACTACAGGGCTGTGGCGCTGACGTCTGTAGTCATGAAGTCATTTGAACGCCTGGTCCTTCACCTCCTCCCTAACTGGACCCCCTGCAGTTCGCCTACAGAGCCAACAGGTCTGTAGACGACACTATCAACCTGGCACTCCACTTCATCCTGCAGCATCTGGACTCCCCGGGAACCTACGCCAGGATCCTGTTCGTGGACTTCAGCTCTGCTTTCAACACCATCCTCCCTGCTCTGCTCCAGGACAAGCTCTCCCAGCTCAACGTGCCTGAACTCCACCTGCAGGTGGATCACTGACTTCCTGACGGATCGGAGGCAGTGGCGTGCGGCTGGGGAAGAATGTCTCAGACACTCGGACTATCAGCACCGGTGCTCCACAGGGCTTTGTAATTTCCCCTCTGCTCTTCTCCCTGTACACAAACTGCTGCAAATCCAGCCACGACTCCGTAAAAATTGATCAAGTTTGCGGACGATACCACCCTCATCGGGCTCATCTCGGACGGGGATGAGTCTGTCTACAGGAGGGAGGTGGACCGGCTGGTGTCCTGGTGCAGGCGGTAACAACCTGTAGTTCAACTCCCAGAAGATAGTGGAGATGATCGTGGGACTTCAGGAAAGTCACAGCCACCGTGGACTCCTTTCGCTTCCTCGACACCACCATCACCCAAGACCTCAAGTGGGAGCCCTCCATCAGCTCCATCAAGAAGGCCCAGCTGAGGATGTACTTCCTGCGGCAGCTGAGGAAAGCCAAGCTGCCAGGTGCAGATGATGGTGCAGTTTTACAGTGGCCATCATTGAAGTCCATCCTCACCTCCTCCATCACCGTGTGGTACGCTGGAGCCACAGCCAGGGACAAACAGAGACTACAGCGCATTGTGTTCTGCTGAGAAGGTGATCGGCTGCAGACTTCCATCTCTGCAGGACCTGTACATCTCCAGGGCTCTATGACGAGCAGGTCGGATCACAGCTGACCCTTCTCACCCTGGACATGGTCTATTTGAACCACTCCCCTCAGGCAGGAGGCTACGGTCCATCCGGACCAGAACCTCCCGCCACAAGAATAGTTTCTTTCCCTCTGCCGTTGGAACTCATGAACACTTCAAAACACCTGTCACTTTAACTGCAAATATTCAACCACTGCACTGCACTGTCACTTTTCTGCACTCAAACTGTAAATCTAACTGTAACTCTTGTGTACATAGAAATGCCTATTTTTATTTTTATTGTATAGTCATTTTAAATTGTTTCTTAATGCATGCCCTTTTTGATTGAATATATGTTCTTTTATTATTGCTCAGTGTTCTATGTTGCACCTTAAGGCCGAGACAAGTTCCTCTGTTTGTGAATTTTGTTCATTGACAATGGCAATAAACTCTTTCTTTCTTTTTTTCCTCTATTTGGGACTTTTTATGCTATAAAATGCAATGCCTTTTTTTTTTTCTTTGGATGCCACACCATCCTAAATTCTTATTTTCATAATACCTAAAAGTTTCTTTCTTGTCTAGCCCTGTTTGTTTGTTTTAGTTATTTATGTTTTTTAAATTTTGACAAAGGGAAAAAAATGTTTTGTTTGTTTTTGACGTTTTTAAAGACAGTAACACTCAAGTACAGCACCGTTAAAGCTATAGAAAAGTTTGGTGCATCTTTAACACACATCTTTATTTGAATAGATGGCCATAAGTAATCCTTTTCTTGGGACCAAAACCTTTTCTTTCACTGCTCCTGTGCCAGCTTAACACTACAAAGTCTGTGCATCTTGGGAGCGTCTCGTCTCTGTTGCTTGCTGACTGTTGGCCTAAATCAATATGAGAGGAGCCACAGTGCATAGAGCCAAAGGAATCCCCCGCAGCATCCAGCTAGCCCCTTCATACATTTGCACTGTACTCTCCACTGTCACCCAATGAAAGCCAGTAATTGCTTTCCCATTCCGAGCACTTCGTCCAGCCCCTGCGCTTTTGAACACCAGGTAAAATACGGTCCCCGGGGATGGCCAGTGTAAATGGCACTTTAAGCCACGGCCCTTTAGTACTAGATGGGGGGGATTATGCAGTCCTCTCAGCTTTGATGCAGTGCGTGCCAGACAAACAGCAGAGAGATATTGACATTTTCACCCTGGCCTGTTTCTGAGAGTGGAGTGATGCAGTGCATTGCAGGTATGTCTCAACTGAATTCTATTTTGAAAATAGTGGAAGGTCCATGTGTTTTGGCACTGCATGATTATTTTTAAACACTAGACTGAGATTAATGAGGAACTGCAGACTTTCTTCAATACCGACATTCCATTTGACTTTGAAACAATGTATCACGGTTGTACAACTCCAACAATGGAATCAATATACTTCTCGAAGGAAGTAAAAAGAATAAAAATGAAATGACACTGGACATGAAATGGAAAGACTAACTTTTGGAGTGAATTTGAAAATCTAAAAATATTGAGCGTAATGTGGTGCTGGAGGTTCCTGTACAGATGTCACTGGCAGATGACAAATGGTTGGGCCATACAGAGTAAATTGAGAATCCCTGGGTAAAATTGGGTACATACAACCTGGAAAGAGCTAATCAAAACATACAAACTAAACAAAGAGGTTAAAATCGTGGTTGACGTATGATCAAGGTTTTGCCCCAACAGCACAGATGTTGCAGAGATTTAAGATCTGAATGTCAAAGTGCACATTAGTCACAAGGAAATTAACTGTTGGAGGAATTGTGGTTGCCAGGAGGGTCACGATTACGATGTGTTTTGGAACTGTCCTGTTGCTTAGAAATATTGGATTGAGATCACTTAAGCGCCACACATCGCTATCCCACTTGATTTCAGAACCATGTATTTGGGTCTCAAAAACCTTGCCATGGACATAATAAACAGATATAATTCAGCACACTCTTGGCAACAGGGAAAGGGCCCACACATTAACATAGATGACTGTTAGATAAATCTTAAATAAGGTTTTAGGCAGGTTTTACTTGCGAGGAGACTCAAAACATACACAAATGTACAGAGATGTCTGAAAATGTTTGCCTTTTGACATAAGTGTATGGTATAGTCTGCACAGTCTAAGATGAACCCGGTTACAGAGTACAACCTATTTTCAACGCATAACCAAACAAGGATATTTTTTCTAACGATGACTGAAATGTACTGGACTGAACATTCACAAAATGGAAAAAATTACATTCAAACTCAATTTGTAAATGGCCAAATTCAAAAGTCTTTGGATATGGCCTATTTGGATGCTTTTATGTAAATTGTATGTTCCCTCTCCGTGTTATTTTCAATGTTTTGTTCTGTTTACATCAGGCATGTCAAACATACGGCCCGCGGGCCGGCCTCATTTCTATCAAAAGTTGTGATTTTTTAAAATAAATACAAACCAAATGCTCCCTCCGGCCTCTAGAGGGCAGAAATGTGTAAATCTGGCCCCCCAGACGTTTTAATCTGGCCAGCCAAACATTTCTAATTTATATTCAATCATTTCCGATAGACCTATAGCATTTTTATCGCTGGAACTACACGTCCCACAATCCTTTGCAGCGGCCGCCCCTCCCCACGCTGCTGTGCGCTGCCGGAGCAAGTGCTAGGTCTTTTAGAAGTGCCAACGCACGTCGCTCACTTTACAGATTTGAGCAGAGGTCCTAACAAGGAAAGAGACGTTTTTGGGAAACACGTGGAAGAAAGAAAGGAGACGGTTTTTGTGGACATTAGAGCGGCGCTAAAAGTGGAGCTAATGTGGAGCTAACAACAAGAAAACAAACTTCTGTGATTGATAGCTCTGTGAGGAAAACATTGCAAAACCTGGACAGATCATGAGCCACAGGCAAAAACACAGGTCAGAATGTAATAAAGTATGAACATGACTGTGTCCACACTAATGGGACTGTGAATACAAACACAATGCACTCATTTGGTTCACCACATGAATAATCTGTCACTAAAATCATCTTAAACTATAAAAATAGTGAGATCATATTGAGTTTGTGCAGCAACAACCAACAGATCTGTGATCTCAACATTTCATATCAGAAATCATATCACAAGTCCATGTTCTTGTTTCTGCTGCTGCTGCATGAATGTGTCCACAAAGAGCTATTACTATAAAGCTATTCATTTCTTATATCTTTTATTGTTTTATATTTTACGTTATGTTCGGCCCGCGACCCAACCTGAGTTTGACACCCCTGGTTTACATGTTTCAAATTAATACATTTGCAGAACACATGGACAAAAGAGACGGATACGACGAAAGGTGACATATGCCTGACTGACTTTATTTGTTTTCTGTGCCTTGTTTGGTTTGTTTTATATTATATCAAAATGATAACATAAAATAAAATTGTGGAAGGTGTTTGGCTCACTGCACATTATAATATTATGTAATGGTGAACCTAATTAAAATAAACTCGCTGTCATTATCTTATGAAATCATTTTTTGCCAAGAATTAACATCATACGGCTGAAATTAAATACAGGTAAATTCATTGTTAAGGTTTTGTAACCATCTCACACTCATAATTGAAAGCATTCTGTTTTGGTCGAACAAACACTTTTCAGTCTCAAAATACTGCTAACTCTTTCAGATAGCAATTGACAATTCATAACACAATATTCTTTCTTTTGAGTTAAAGTCCTCACAATTTGTACATTTGTGAATAGATTTCCATGACTTTTTATCTGCTGCCTTTTTTAGTTGGCTTTACATTCTGAAAAAGCTCATGTTATTGTAATGACTAGCAATATTCTACTACAATGTCTGCTGTTTAAATGTCAATCAGAAGAAGGGGAATTCAAAAGTGTTCAGTTGCTACAGTAATGTCTAGCACACACACATTTCTAAAGATGGCGTGTCAAATTAAGGACACATATTTTGGGAACAACGGTAGAGTACCTCAGCAGTTTCCTTCTTGGAATGGAATAATTGCCCCCATTAAGTCATTTTTTTCTTCACATTATATTCTGCCACATTTTACACTGCACCTCTAAAAGTAAATCAAAGCTCAATTTAGTATTGCATGGTGGAGTTGGTTCTCAGCTACTGAATGTCACTTTTAGTACAGTATGGTGGACTAGTAGTTAGTTCTCTTAGTTTATATCAAGGCAATACTCTTGTTCTTCCCATGTCTAGTAAGGTTATTCTTGTTCTTCTGGAATTCTCCAAGGATCTAAAACCAATCTTGAAGGGATTCCAAACAAAATGTGATTCATAGTTGATGTGACAGGCCGTCTACAAGTGACCCCCTCAACATCCTTTCCCTTATTAAGAGAAAATCAGACGTAAGCAGAGTCACCTGATGTGTCAGTTGACACATTAGAGTAGTTCAATAAACAACTAACAACAGCTTCTCCTTACTTTAAACTACTGTAGAGGGGTGTTTTCAGTATAGTGCTTCCCTTCAGAGATATAAGCAGTCCTTCGATGAGTGTCGGAATGTCTTCACTCTTTAAGCGTTTGCCCAGTTGACAGACATCAATTTGTTGCTTGGATAGTTAGAATCTGAAGCCCGCTAATTTTAATTCACTGAAATACCAACAAGAGATTTTTTTATTGGACTTGTTATAGAATAAACATGTGGAAACTGATGTGAGCTGAGCTAAAGAGCAATCTCATAGTAAGCAAGAGTCAGCTGCACTTTTGCTTTAGAATGAATACTGTAGTCGTGCTGCCTGGTGGTAGAGTTGCTAAGGCAGCAGCACATATGCCAGACTCCATGTGCAGCCGGCCGCAGCTTTGTGAGTTCAAACCTCGGCTCTGAGTTTGCTGCATGTCCTCCCTTCTCGTCCCCATTTAATGCTAAACTGTCTAATAAAGCCTCAGGGTCAATTTTTTTTTGTTATTTTAGACCCAAATGAGGACTTCTTCTTAAGCTCCTCAGTGCGTCTCAGCTATGAGGGGACAAAATGCATCCAGTGGGCAAGGGTCAGAGCCCACAGACGGAGGCTCTCTGTTGCGTAGTGCAGCGCAGCAGGAAATATCAATCCATGCCAAATGAAGTGGCTGAAAGATGAAAAAGCGTTTATGATACACCAAACAATGCAACCACTTCATGTGACAATTACTCATCCCATAACAGCCTCAAAATGTAACTCCACAAATGAACCCGCAGTGCAATCTTTGGCCAGCCTCACCATCACCACCACTCTCTCGCTTGCAAACAAACTACCAAGCCTGAAATAAACTGGGACAAAATGAGTCATGCGGTAATATGAATGTCTGTGTGTGGGTGTCATTTCATATTAGCGGAATGAGATCGCATAATCCCTGCAGACATCCCCACACAAAACGCACTAATGAACTTAACTAGCCAGGTTGATGTGCTGACACCTGAAAACAGTACGTCTAATACGCTGATTAATATTCATTTAGATAGGCTTAGTGTAATTCGCCTGACAGATGTTGAGACACACAAACTTTAGTGACGCATGCTTTTTTCAATAATTATTCCGTACAAAAAAGTATTTTTAATCACCACAAACGCATATGTCAAAAGATGATTCTGAGCAGTCACACATTCAGCAATTATAATGTAAGAAATGATTTGCCTGCCGGTGTGATAAATATTAGATGAAGACATACTGATAATGCCTCTGTTTGTGCAGTTGGCACCAGAACAATTGATTTTTTTATTCGAATATTGAATAAATTAATAATGACTTACTAAATTTTAAGTTTGTTGAAGGCAAAAACGTTGTGGTATTAATTCCAGGAAAGTGGTTGACAGTTAAATAATTATGCTCTCCAGGATAAGAGTACAAATTGATAGCTTTGCATATTCCAAGGGTGTCCAAACTTTTTTTCATCAGGGGCTGCATATTGAAACATATTTAAAGCAGAGAGCCCTGGATTGGTGGTCAATACCTTGTATTTTTCAAATGCGCTCTTACTCAGGCTTCGACATTAAAAGGAGAAGTATTATGCTAAATTGACTTTTACAAGCTTTTAACCATATTATAATTGTTCCCTCTATCATTAAACCACTCAAAGTTGCATTTACAGTGATTCATGTATATTTGAGTAATCTTTTTTTCTCCTGAGGATGAGACTTCACTGCTCCGACAGTCCAGGTCTTCACCTCTCTGTCACGCCCACTTATTTTTACTTACTTCGTAATTTTATTTTCTTAAAGAGTGACACATTCGGCAGCGTCGCATTGCCACAATGGCACAAAAAAAAAAAATCCTCTGTTCACAACAGTGAACCACAGCTCTCCAAAGATGACGTAACATAAAGGGGCCAGTGCAAATCAGTGAGGTGGTTTTCAACATGGAAGTAAACTCACTTATTTTTTAAACTTAAGATTTCCAAAATACAACATAATGATCCATGGGTATCATAGATTAGAACTATATAGAAGACAAAAGCACAATAGGTCCTCTTTAATATCTGGAATGGCTCACAGTTAGGCAAAAAGTGAAAGTAGTGCTCGAAGGGCATCATCATATTGATCGATTTCGATTTTCGATTTGATTTTAGTTGGTCTTTACAAAATCAAGTAAAATGGCTTTTAGTGATGATTTCATGAACATAAACTATACAGACTTTTAATCAGTGCAGACCCATACATCCCACATACATTTTAAGAAACCGCTTCCTACTTGTGGCTTTTTACCCATAAAATTCATTAAAAGGCTTAAAATACTTTAAACACCCAATCATTCTCACACATTTCACAGCCAATCAAACGTGTGTGAGACTTGCAATCTGCCCTGGACTAGAGTGTGACTTGTTAAACTGTGTGTTTGATTTTAAACCTGATGCAATGAGTGTCGCTGGTCTCTGTCCTTTGTGATCACCTGTGTGTGAGACCATTATTGTGATGAAGTTCGCTCACCACAGATCTGACCTTTAAATTGGCCTGCTTCTGTCCGTGGAAGTGGAAAGTTATTCTAGGATATTCTATACAAAGAGGTCGGACAAGTTACGCATTTTACTTTTAAACTGGTAAAATACCTGCATTCATATGAACAAATTCATGCAAATAAAAAGGTTTCTTCTTTTATATTGATACAATGTAGTTCACATTTTCGAGATTTTTTTTTCTCTCATCTGCCTGTGCAAAACTCTTTTCCTGAATATTTAAAAATCTTAATTTATTTATTTCTTAAAATCCAATCATTGCATTATCATTTGCATTGCTTACTGACTAAATTATTTCAAAAACAGACCTAAAACCCTAAAATTGCAAACATCTTGGCACATTTTCTTACGTCATCAGTGCAGCTCTAAAGAGGGCAGCAGATTTGAAGCTGATCCTTTGCCTTTAGCAACCAAGGCACTGCACCCTAAGCCCTGCGAATGGTGTCTCATCGAAGACAGCAGATAGCCTGTCACATTGAACCATAGGAGGAAAAACGACTATACATTTAGGCGGCTATATACTGAGAGATGAAGGGTTTGTTGCTTTACAGACTACATGGGGTATGACATTTTGGGCGACTCTGCAAGGAAGAATTCTTTTTCATTTCGTAACCAAATAATTTATTTCTCATTGCCCAATGCACATTAACATTGTATATTTGCATTTGAAATATAGACTGACCATTTCAAAAATCACACTTCACAGTGCTAAAATCACAGAGGCACTTCAAACAAGCACTGCTAACCATTTTCAAATTGTTCACTAAATTTGATTTGATACATCTTATATAGAACATATGAATCATTTTAAATACCTAACACCAAAGTCACTTTCAATTATGACAAACCCTGGTTCACACCAAAACTGAGGTAGTTAAGGCAGCCGAAGGAGGCAGCGCACAGGGCTGGCGCCAGAGAGTGCCACACAAATGCAAAGTATGGATTTAGCAAAGAGGCGAACACCGCTGCCAACCCAACCCCGGTGCCCCCGGGTTCTTCTCCAGGACAAGCTCTCCCAGCTCATCGTGCCTGACTTCACCTGCAGGTAGATTACTGACTTCTTGACGGATCGGAGGCAGTGCGTGCGGCTGGGGAAGGATGTCTCAGACACTCGTACTATCAGCACAGGAACTCCACAGGGCTGTGTACTTTCTCCCTGTACACAAACTACTGCACCTTCGGATGACACCACCCTCATCAGGCTTTTCCCGGACAGGGAGGCCGTCTACCAGAGGGAGGTGGACCGGCAGGTATCCTGGTGCAGCGGTAACAACCTGGAGTTCAATGCCCAGAAGACAGTGGATTTCAGGAAAGTCAAAGTCCCCCAGCCCCCCCTCACCATGACAGACTCCCCCATCACCACCGTGGACTCCTTCTGCTTCCTCGGCACCGCCATCACCGAGGATCTCCAGTGGGAGCCCACCATCAGCTCCCTCATCAAGAAGGCCCAGCAGAGGATGTACTTCCTGGGGCAGCTGAGGAAAGCCAAACTGCCAGCGCAGATGATGGTCCAGTTTTACACGGCCGTCATTGAGTCCAACCTCACCTTCTCCATCATCATGTGGTAGGCTGGAGCCACAGCCAGGGACAAATAGAGACAACAGCACATTGTGCGTTCTCCTGAGAAGGTGATCGGCTGCAGATTTCCATCTCTACAGGACCTGTACGTCTCCAGGGCTCTGGGATGAGCAGGTCGGATCACAGCTGATCCTTCTCACCCTGGACATGGACTCTTTGAGCCACTCCCCTCAGGCAGGAGGCTACGGTCCATCCGGGCCAGAACCTCCCGCCACAAGAACAGTTTCTGTCCCTCTGCCGTTGGACTCATGAACACTTCTAAACACCTGCCACTTTAACACTAGGATTACCAGGATTTTAGAACTACTAGAACTCCCAAGCCGTCAATTTGATGGTGTCGCTCTGGCAATGACGTAATCAAAAGAATTATTCTTCTTACACGCTAAAATATGGTCTATTAGCATCTTTAATTAATATTATCATTATTCAGAGTGCCGAAGTTGACCAGCATCAGTGAAGGAGGAAGAGGAGGGTTGTTTGCGATGGCGAAGCCGCCGTTACAGAGAATATACACATATGCATTCATTGATCTGGACGCATCTTCCTGAAAAAAAGCCAGCCAAATACTAATATAACACAGGATTCGCAAAGACCTTGAATATTGTTGCCGTTGCCAAGAATATGCTGCTCCCCTGGACTACTGGGGCAGCTGAAGCAACAGGCACTTTGTTTATTGATCTCGACAGCCTAAAATGCTATAACTATATACTACAGTTTGTCATAAATACCTTGAACATTCACAATAGACTTACTGCCAGTGAGCTTTTGCTGGCTTCTTTTTGCGTCTCCGCATTCGTCCTCCGACTCGCTGTCTGATTCGGCTGATCTGCCCAAAACCCACGAGTCCTCGTCTGACTCGCCTTCACCTCCTTCACCACCTCATCAATGTTTTGAAGCATTACCAGGGCCTCTTGTACGGACAATCGCCTCAAATCCATTTTACCTTTAGCTTTGGTGTGAGTGACACTAAAAGTGATGTAACGCTCGCGCTGCACTGTCATCCACAGCGAAAAATTACAATGTTATTAAATAGAGTTGATGGACTTGGGAGTTAGAGGAAGAATTACTCAGAACTCGTTTTGATGTTTTTATTTCAGTTGAATTGCAATATGGGGATGATATACACAAAGGTAAAGAAAAAGTCCAAGAGCCCATGAATCTGAAGGAGCACCGTAACCAAAGTAATTTGAAAACCGTCAAATTGACGGCCTTGGGAGTTCTAGTGTTAACTACAACTTAATTAATCACTCTGCACTGTAACTTTCTGCACTACATCTGTAAATTTAACTGTACATTCTTGTGTACATAGTAAGCCTATTTTTATTTTATACTATAGTACATTTAAATTGTTTTCTTTAATGCATGCACTTTTGATTTCATATATGTTGTTTTTATTGTTCATTGTTTTATGTTGCACTTTAATGCTGAAACAAGTTCCTTTGTTTGTGAATTTTGTATAGCAATAGCAATAAACCTTTTCTGATTCTAATTCTGGACCACAAATAAGGAATACAGTCAATACATTTCAGTATGTGCCAAAGGAAAATAAGTCTAAACTTGTATGATCCTACCCCAAACCAAAGTTCAATAATAATAAAGAGCTTAATTCAAGACCCGTTCCTAGTGTCCCAGAGCTTAATTCAAGACCCGTTCCTAGTGTCCCATATGTTCCTCCTGTCTCTAGCTTGTAAAAAAAGCATTTGCTTGCGTTTGATTTTCATTTCGCCAATGTCCTAACATTGCTTCTGGTCCACATCTAATTTATTCCATAGCTTCACTCTATATACTGTACTGTAAACTTTTCAAAGTGGTTCTGTGTTTTGTAATTGAGTGACTGCATTCTAGAATGCAGTTCTTTTGTATTTTATTGAGTGACTGCATTCCATAGAATGCGGTCACTAGTAGTTGCAGGGGATTTTATTATTATTATTGAGTGACTGCATTCCATAAAATGCGGTCAGAATCAGAATCAGATCAGAATCAGAAAGAGTTTATTGCCATTGTCAATGAACAAAATTCACAAACATAGGAACTTGTCTCGGCATTAAGGTGCAACATAAAACACTGAGCAATAATCACTAGTAGGTCACTAGTAGTTCCAGGGTATTTTATTATTGAGTGACTGCATTCCATAAAATGCGGTCACTAGTAGTTCCAGGGTATTTTATTGAGTGACTGCATTCCATAGAAGTTTCCCCAATAGACCATGTCCAGGGTGAGAAGGGTCAGCTGTGATCCGACCTGCTCGTCCTAGAGCCCTGGAGACGTACAGGTCCTGCAGGTCAGCAGTAGGAACTGGAAGACTAGTCAGGATCAACAGAAAGATGACTGCAGCAGTGTACAGAGACATCCTTGATGAAAACCTGCTCCAGAGCGCTCAGGATCTCAGACTGGGGCGAAAGTTCACCTTCCAACAAGATAAAAACCCTAAGCACACCGCCAGGATAACAAAGGAGTGGCTAAAGGACAACCCTGTCGATGTCCTTGAGTGGCCCAGCCAGAGCCCAGACTTGAACCCAATTGAACATCTCTAGAGAGATCTGAAAATGGCTGTGACCTGACGCTCACCAACCAAACTTATTGGGGTAGGGAGGTTCTGCAAAAAAGAATGGGAGAAAATGCCCATAATTACTTTAGGTGTAGCAAGCTTGTGGCATTATACTCACAAATATTTGGGCTGTATTTAGTTCCAAAGGTGCTTCAACAAAGCTGTGAATACTTATGTACTTTAAGGGCTTTTTTTGGTTTTATATTTTGAATAAGTTTGCAAAGAATTTTGGGGTATTGTTTGTAGAATTTTGAGGCAAATATAGAATTGAATCAATTTTGGAATAAGGCTGTAACATAAAAATTAGACGAACACTTTACAGCTGCACTGTAAATTATAATGTCAGTGCAGTTCTTAATTGTTGGCTCAGATTGTGTCATCCATTTTTTATGATGGCTGTTTTCTCTGTGGCCTGAAGTATTCTCCAGAGATGTCCAGGGCAGGAGTTTTGAGGCCCAAATACATAGTTCGGAAGTCCAGTAGGATGCCAGTGCCATAATTCAAAATGGAACTCTTTGGAGGTCTTGGGAATGCACTGTCTGCTTTGTTTTCTTCAGGTGAATATTTTGGTGAGGCACAGTGGAGTTTAGGCAGACAGAAGGAGCTTAGGCTAATAAAGCTCTCCATGGCAGGGCAGGCCGCTGTGACAACCGCCCACGCTGCCCTGATGTGTGGAGACTGCGACAGCTCCTCTGTGCACCTCTGCATCACTTCCACTTGCAGTGCCAATGTAAGCACAGTGCATGTATACGTCCAACCAGCAGGGCATGTGGGCATGGGTGCATGAGATTAGCAGCACAACTAGCCTGCCGTATGGTGATGTGAATGCATACTAAAGGAAACTGTTTGGAATGTTCTTTTTTGTTTGTGTTTATTTCATGTAACGGATCAGGAACTGTCTATTTCTCCTATGTGATCCCTAAAAATGTCCCTATGCAATTATTTCCCCACTGTTTTCTGCCAAATAAAGATAATCTGAATGGTGTTTCTTCAGGTGTGTGCACCCAATCCAATAGACTTTATTTAAACAGCTGATTTTAAAAAGTGCTGCACCGGCAACAAAAGTAAATTAAACAACGAATATAAAACTAAAACAAGAAATGGTTAAAAACAATCAAATTAATCGACCGCACAACTCACGCAGCGTCAAAAAACAGCCGCATACAAATGGGTGTTAAGACAAGACTTGAAACATGGGGGCCGTTCTGACGCGGCGAGGCAGTTTCAGAGCTTGGTTGGAAGCCAGCGCTGAGCGACCTCCATGGACCACAGTCTCACCATGCAGCCCAGTCACCAAAACATATTGAAGTAAACGAAAAAGACTATTTCAGGGATGGCGTTCTTGTCCTACGCATTTCCTGTTTGGACGGCACCCAGTTCTATCCACAAAGCCTGGTGTTACGCGCCAGATGGACGAGGAGCCAGTTGGCGGACATTTTGGTGTTGAACGTACAATTGCCAGACTTTAGACCAGATACTATTGATACACTGGACATTATCATTGTCAAAAAATAATGATCTCCCCTGTGTCCTCTGACCACGGTCAGGGGGCTTAGACAGGAACAGTTTAACGATAGGGGAAACAACGGAGTCACCAAAATTGTCAAACTGTTTATTAAAATCTGAAATATAATCATATTCCCTTCAAATGACTCAAAAGTGTATTCTAACCTGTCATATGCGCATTAAAAATATGGAAAGTTCACTCTAGAATTCTAAAGTATTTGCACTCTAGGCCTTCTGGAATAGTGTGTCACTGTCGTTGTTGTGGCATCTTCAAAGTATGTAAAGTAAAAAAAGAGCGAGAGAGATTGTTGTTGCTGCTTTTAATGGCAGTTCGCAGCCGAAAGGTGCATTTACCGCCACCTACTGTAGTTGTACGTCTTCAATTTTTTTTTTTACACTATGCCGTTAAAAAAAAAGGAGTGAGAAAGAGAGAAAAAAGAGAGAAAGAAAGAGAGCCGACCAGATTCATGATCTGTTCTTGTGTTGTTGCTTGATGACATCATCATTAATGATGATGTCATATAGCCCTACACTCTCTTTCTCTCTTTTTCTCTCTCTTGCTCTCTCCTCTCTCGCTCTTTTTTTTAATGGTATATTGTAAAACACATACTTTGAAGATGTACAACTACAGTAGGTGGCGGTAAATGCACCTTTTCAGTTGGCTAAACCGCCATTAAAAGTAACACAACAACAACTCTCCTTTTCTTTTTTTTACGGTGAAGACGTACAACTACAGGAGATGTACAACTACAGTAGGTGGCGGTAAATGCACCTTTCGGTGCAACATAACAACAACAATAACAACAACAATAAATAAATAAACCACGCACACGCGAAGGGTGCAATCTCATTTTCCTCCACTAGGGGACAGCACCAAAAAAGAAGAACAGTCTGAACTGGATCCAAATATGTTTGTATTCCTGCTGCTGCTGGTGGTCTGCTCAGCTCCTGGAGTGAGGTCCTGTCTTCATTGTGATCGTGTCGTGAACCTGATGCATGACAATTATGTTCTGTCTCAAACTGATCCGCTCAAACAGATTGAGGACCGAAAACTGGTTGATGAGGTCAATATTACCCTCGTAGAGACAAGTGATCTTTACAGCGGGGTCATTGACTTCACATCTTTCTACAGAGCTAGCTCAGAGTACCAGAATGAATTTAATTTATGGGTGAAAAATACCGCTATAACAACCCATGATACCGCTTTTATGATGGAAACAGCCAATGAAATATTAATGAAACACATGGAAAAATTTATAACTTATGGGCTGTGCCCTAACAAGTGTGGACTACTGATTCGAAGGGTCATGAATTGCGCCTCCTGCCTGCACATGGTATACAATTGCCAATCCCCCACTGGAAAACTGGACTGTGGAGAGACCCATGTGGAAGAAGAGGAAGGAGGTCAGGCAAAGCTGGACTGTTTCGTCCCATGGCATCGGCTTCTGTTTGTAAAACCTGAGTACCACTATTCATGGACCCCAGCCGTGCCGGCAAATTCCATGCTGAATAGTAGTGATTTCAAAGTGTTGGTAGTGACTAGGGATTCGTCTGTGATCTTAAATCAGCTGCGTGTTGAAGAGTCAGGAACCTATAAATGTTTACTTCAGACCAAATCCGGAATAGAGTTTTACACAGTCACTTTCTTTCTTTCAGTCACTGCTTTGCCAACCCAAGGTCCAAAGCGTGTGTTTACCATTGCACCTATCAGTCTCCCTGTGAAACCGTACAGACACGACATGTGGAGGGAGATTCTGGAGCCAGTCATATACGCTGTGACTGCATGTTGTCTAGCAGCAAGTTCAGGCCTTGCTGTTCTTAGTGTGATGTGGAAGGGACAAAAAGCTAAAGCACTTCAAGAGAAAAATCTATTGCAGAGTGTGTGAAAAATGAGTGTCACACTGAAGCCGTTGCTAGGGTACCTGGCAAATTGTTTCCAGTAAGTTAGTCATTGCGGTAAGTAACTGTAAGCAGTAAGCAGTAAGTAACTTATTGGCGATTTGTTGCAAGTAAGTTACCACTATGACTGCTTAAGGTAGATTTACCGCATGCGCTATTGTAACAAGGGCAACATGGGCTTACTATATATTTATACTGCGGTAAGGCTATTTTAGTTACCGCAATTCATACATTTATTATTATTATTATTAGGCTTTACATGATTACAGTTGTTTGAAATAATAAAAAAAAACTCAAACATGAAATGGTATTACATTATTTAAGTATAAGCTGCGTGGTGATTCTTGATGTCCTTACACCCAATCCAATCCACTATTTAAACAGCAGATTTTTAAAAGTGCTGCACCGACAAAAAAAGTAAATTCAACAACGAATATAAACTAAAAGAACAACAAATTAATAAAACAAATTAATACATTAATAAGACACAGAGGACTGCACAACTCAGGGAGGGTAAAAAACAAAATAGAAATGGGTGTTAAGACGAGACTTGAAACACCACTATAGGGGCCGTTTGGAGGCAGAGTTCCAGGGCTTAGGACTGACCACGGAGAAGACCCTGTACCCCCTGGTTTTAAGTCTTGTCATAAGCACCATGAGCTTGGGCATACTTGGTTTCTTAAGGGTCCCAAGTCGGGAAGGACCCTTTTGCTCAGGGACATAACCGTTTTTTGGGACTGAACTGCCAACAATCCAATTAAAAGAAAACAACATTGCCAACCAGAGCCATCATGACCCCTCGTTGAATCTGACTCACGGGCTTGTATACTTTATTACCAGAATTCTATGTGTAAAGCCATATTTCTTCTACTTCAGGTAAATTCCATTTGCATCATGCACTGTAATGTAAAAGTAGATATCTGAATATTGTTGTGTAATTGTTCTAAAATATGAATTAATCTACTTAACAACTGCCGCTTTAAAGGCAGTGAGAAAGACCCTTGTCTGATAAGAGCCATTCATCATGTTTAAAACCGTGTCTCCAAAAGATCCATAAAATGACTTTAAAAAAATGAGGTTGGGATTTGATCTAAATGACATATGGTGAGTGTCACTGAGGAGTACCTTTTAGCATTAAAAACCAGGACAAAAAAAGTAATTGGACAGGATAGAATGTTACATCAGCACATGTTTATGTATCTTTCCCATGAGGTGGTCTGCAAAAGCCAGGGACACTAATCAGACATAATATTAAAAGATAACCAGAAAACAACGGTCAATGACTATTCCAGGCAGATGTTTGATTTCCATGATTTCCATGTGGAAATACCTGTGACTATACCCCACATAATGTTTGTTCTGTCATGGTTTGACATAAGAGTACAGACCAAGTGGGCATAGAAAACAGTTCAAACTAAATAAAGTTCTTCACTCATGGTTGAAAATTGGAAACAACACCTTTTATGAACCTTCTAAAACACCAAAAGAGCATGGAGCACAGAGTTGAACAACGGGAGTGAACACAATGTGAGCTTGTGTGGAAGCAAGTCACGCACAAATGATTGTCTTTGAACTGACCTATGAGAAAGGTTCTTTACCTATAATTACCCTCCACTGAGCTATATAAACAATGGAGGACTAATGCAGTGGAGAGATCATCTATATGAGGGAATCTCAGGTCATCACTAACAGTATTTTTGAATGACATTAAGTCCATTCTATTGTAGCTATTAACACCAATGGTCCATATTAGGTCATATTCAAGTTAATGCTTAAAAGGCTTAGGTTGCTTTGGAGTATGTAGGTGTGCACTAGGTGAGATGAGGCTAAATTGTAGCCCATTTGGAAAGAATTAATGAGTGGAACTTCAGAAAAGCTATTAGCATAAGCAATAGGCCATGTAGTGTCTATGCAAATGGTGTTCAAAATGTGTTAGCAGATTAAGAGGGCTTTGGTACATTTGTCTTAAGGGACTCAACCCAACATTGATCATAAAAAGTGCAGTTAAGCCTATAGCAACTCACCAATTCTACCTCTATGTAAACCTCTGTCAGTAAAGAGACTTATTTTCGCAGGTTCTGCTGCCCAAACCCCTCACCTCCATTAATGCTGCATTCATATGGTCCTCAGGTTTCCAGATGAGAAGTCTGGTTTTAAGTTGTTTGCATTCATGTACTTTTATCTCAGAAAGGCAGAATTTTAATGTCACCAATAATAAAATAACTGAGTTTGCTCTTTAACAGTGTTCTATAAAGCTAAACAGTTACACGTGTTATTAGCCTTCTCAAAAGCGAATTGTTTACATCTGCAATTAATTAAACAATAGTTTAGGGTCTTTCATGCTCAATTCTGTTGCTGGTTTTGGTCCGTCTCTAAACAGCATGTGAAGCTTTGGAGACTCGAGTGATTTTCCCAATTTATGCAAGCATGTGCATTTTACATTTTCAAGACTTGTTTACTTGTCAGGCCATCCATGGAACGCAAAGGTTTGTTTATACTCTATTTTCATACGTAATTTTGTTGACTGCATTTAGACTTCCAACAGTTTCTATTGTCAAGGTTTTAATAACCAGAGAGCGCTCGCTCAAAGTTAGTTTGAGAATTGACGAAAAACAGAAGAAAATTGTAAAAAGAAAAATCAAACATGGGAGGCACCCACAACATGTATTCCATTTGTTGGAAAATAGAAGTGAAAAAAATTGAAAATGAAAGAATACTGAAAGAAAATGACATATAAAGCAAATAGCTCCTCAGGAGGTACGGTATCTCTCACTGTTATGCAGATGACTGTCAAATCTACATTCCCCTGAAAAAGAAGGAAGGCCTCTCTGTGAACGGTTTAAAATTGTGTCTGGAGGACATTAGATCCTGGATGGCATTGAACTTCCTTCATTTAAATGATTCTAAGACTGAGGTTATGTTGTCTGGACCCAGCTCTTCTGGTGTTACCTATATAGCTCTTGACAACTTGGAACTGTTCTGCAAACTTCAAATTGTGAACCTGGGGTTTAAAATGGACCCAGACTTTAAGTTTGAAAGCCAGATTCGCTCAGTTGTCAGATCCAGTTTCTTTCCCCTGCGGCAACTGGCCAAAGTAAAGCACCTTTTAACACGTCAGCACTTTGAAACAGTGATCCATGCTTTATAACCACTCGGCTCGATTACTGTTATGCACTTCATGTTGGGGCGAGTCAGTCCTTTATTGCTCCACTGCAGCTCATCCAAAATGCAGCTGCACATCTTTTAACTGGCAAATGAAAATCTCACCCCGTCACTGGCTGCCCATGCACCTAAGGATCCATTTTAAACTGTTTTATTTGTCTTTAAGTGTCTGGATGGTGCTGCTCTACTGTACCTCTGAGCTTCTCCATCCTTACAACCCTTCACGGTCTCTTATGTCGGCTGACCACCTCCTCCTCAGTGTACCAAAGACCAGCCAGAAGCTTAAAAGGGACCGGCCTTTGTGGCGACAGCACCAAAACTTTGGAATCCTTTGCACATTAGACAGGCCTCTTCTGTACCTGTTTTTTAAGTCGTTTCTAAAAATGCACGTGTTTACTTTGGCCGTTGACACAGTTTGAGAAGTTGACATTATTGCAATTTTTCATCTATTTTTTTAAACAACGAAATTGTTTTATTTTAGTGTTCAATATTGTAGCACTTTGTTCAACCTGGTTGTTTTAAAGTGCATTATAAATAAAGTTGCTTAGTTGTACTCAAAGTATATTGTATATCTACTTCAAGTATGCACAAGCCTGTCAAAATAAACCACCATCAGTAACATATTAATGGAAATTCTGTCTGCGTAGCTCGGCAACAGATGTGATGTGTGTGGCAGCTGTGCAGACACCGGATCAAAAACACAACCACCTGAAATGACTTCATGCGTGTTTTGTATCTGTTTTCTGGTTTGTTTCTCACTTCAAATAACACCTTCTATTAAAATGATGAAAGGTAAGCCGTTAGCAAAATTGTATAATCTGGGGACACAGTAAAATATAAGCCACATCCATTATCTTTCAAATCGACATAAAATATACAACATAAACACTAAGGGCCTCCATTTAAAAAAGTTTGTAACACGTTTTGCGTTTCAAGAAAAGTGAGTGGAAAAAAATATTGCAACCGTTTTTGATTTTTGACAAATAATAGAATGTGTGGATGGACACACCATTCTAAAGCTCTATGGGATGGACTTTATATCGGGAAAATTGTAATAATTAAGAACGCCATCTGTGTTTGTAATCCCTTGTGAATAGTCATGTCAGTGAAAATTCAGTAAACTCAGGTCCTCAGGTAAAGCCAGTCCCGTGCTAATGCTCATGTTTTGAGTTGGGCTGTTGATGCTTACATTGTGTCAAAATGTCTGGATTATTTTATCATTATTATTACAGTGCATTTATATAGCGCTTTTCCACCTTCAAGGCACTCAAAGCCTTCTTACTAGGCAAATGTGGGTGAAGTGTCTTGCCTAAGGACACAACAACATTTCCTCTAGCACCCCACCTGGTGTTCCAGCGGTCTCCCATCCAAGTACTAACCAGGCCCTGTCCTACTTATTGAATATATGTTATTTTATTATTGCTCAGTGTTTTACGTTGAGACAAGTTCCTATGTTTGTGAACTTTGTTCATTGACAATGGCAATAAACCCTTTCTGATTCTGATTCTGAACTTGATTGACATCATTAATTCCTTCTCCAATCCAATTTTTGTTTTTTCCTTATACAAATAAAAATGAAACAACACAAAACATACTGCGGCAAAGACGTGACATTCGGAAATAGTAGTACTTTTGAGAAAGTTTAGGTGCTTTTGGTGCACACTTCGGATCAAGGGGTTGTGTCTGTGTGAATTAATTAAAAGAGAGAGACAATGTGATGAAGAACATTTCACGCTACTGTACAGGTAAAGCTACGTAAAGTTAAAAAAGAAACCTAAAATATTTGAAAATACAGTAATTTTTTAGGGGTCAAATTTTCATTCAGTCTGCCATTTCTGCAAAAAGTCTGTAAAGGGAATTACTGACATTGCTTATCCCCTGTGCATGCTCACAAAAACTAATCCTGTCCGAATTGGGCTTGGTTCACATTTTTCCTGGTTTGGTCATAGTTTGAGTTCTTGTTCTAGTGCAGGTTTAGTACTGGATTTTTTCATGGTGTGTGCTGACATTGCTCTATCATATGTCCAAATCTTCACATTTTTAAGCAGTCCAATTTCCGCTTCATGTCCAACTTCTGCCACCTTTGCTGTATAATGCCAACAGATTTGGAGTTGTTCCTTTGGGGCACCGATTGGCCTCCGTTTAGCAATCAAGGCAACACTTCCTAAGCTCCAAGAACGACGCCAGGTTGACTCTCTTTTCAGCCCCATAGAAAACAGCAGATGGCCTGTTGATGTGAACCATAGAACGAACACTTGGCTTTATGGTTGAAAAACAAGCTACACTCCACCCATTGAAGACGACGTATAGAGACAACCACATGCTGGGAGTGCAAGTATAACAGCACTCAATGTGACAAGGCAAAGCACATGGAGCCATTTTTAGCACAAGACTGGCATGAATGTAAAATTGTGCAACTAAAACTGTGGCAATTAACTGTATGCAATGTTAGCTCTCTATGTAAAATACTCAACACAAAAGGTAAACTACAACTCGAGACACAAATAGATGAAACAAACTGGATCCACGAACTGAATTGTCATTAATAATTATGCTTTGGATATATAGTGCAAAACACACAAACTGCTTTACACTGCATAATTAATTCACTCCACTTTCAGTGGTGGTAAACAACGGCCCTGGAGCAGGGGGACAGAAGTGAGGCTGTAAATCTGCGCCATCAGCCCCTCTGATTCACGCACTTACCACATTCATACACTTGCAAGGTGAGTGAACTATCTCGCTCAAGGACACAATGAAAGTATTCACTTTTCTAAGAGGTCTGCGGAATTTCAGGTTGGTGGTTGAGCAACTGCTAACTGCTACCACACTGGCAGCAGTTAGCTACCACTGCATACCAAACCTGCTTTCAGAGCACTTTCCCATCCCAGTACTAACCAGACCCTGCTTAGTTTCCGAGATCAGACGAGATTGTATCATATATTGAAAAAAAAGAGCACAAAGCAAATAGAAGAAGACTCAGAGATTGAAATGACAAGAACAAAAAGATTAGCTCGTAGAAAGATGTCTTGTATATGTCCCCCTTTTGTACATTGTACAGAAAAAGTCACCACAGAAAAAAAGGGGCACACGCTCTAAAATTCCTTAGGACCGCCTGTAGCTTTGATTACAGCACACATTCACTTTGGCATAGTTTCAATAAGATTCTGTAATATTGAGAATTTGATTTCCATCCAGTGTTGCATTATTTTTCACCAATTAATCTTGTATTGATGATGGGATGGAGTGACCACTGCACAAACCCTTCTCCAGCTCATCCCAAAGATTCTCACTTGGGTTCAGATTATCAAAAAAAAAAAAAATATTCCCTTGTCACCCTCCGCGGGTGGTCCTTCATACCGGCCCGCTCTAGCCATAGGATTTCTTGATAATCAGCCACTTCATTTATGTTCCGGTGGTACATCCCATGTAGGGGTGTTCCATTGTAGAAAAAAGATCCATGAGTCTTTCTCAAGATTGAGAATGACTCTTGGATCTTTTTTCTGAGAGTCGAAACATTTTGTTTTTCTAAAGAGTCCAGATGACTACGCCTGAATTTTTTTTTCTCCAATCCCATGTAGGGGCTTGTCCTCCCCCATGATGGTCCCTCCTCCAGCACCTCATCCTCTGTTCCCCATTGACTGAGACATTCACTGAGCACGTCGTCTTTTGGGGCCTTGCCCTTGATGTACTTATGGATCTTGGATGTTTCATCCTGGATAGTGGCTCTCACACTCACTAGACACGGCCTCCTTCCTTACAGCTAGTGTACAGTCCCAGGGTGCTGGATTTGGGGTAGAACCCTCCATGCATGGTGAGGAGCTTTTGCATCTTAACACCTGTGGTCTGTATCTCTTACTTTGGCCACTTTATAATTCCTGCAGGGTATTTTATCACATTGCCTGGGACTTGCTCTTGCCATTGAGCTGGTTTCGTAGGTCTTACCTTACTTGTTGTAGGTATTAGGCTTTCCTTGCCATTTACCAAGGTACTTGTGAGCATCCTCAATGTCTGCTTTGTAATGATATATATAAAAAAATTATGATATATATATATATATATAAATATTATTATTATTTATTGTAAAAGCTGCACTCAAAGCATGCCAAATTATTTGCGTTTATAGCAGTCTAATGTAAATTATAGCAGTCTAATGTAATTTTGGTTGTTTTGGCACAAAAAAGACAACATAAAAACAATGACAGTTCTTCACTTTTAGATCTTTTATACACAGACAAAACAGCCAGTACACAAGAGGCTTTATCAACACAGAAGACATGCTAATTCAGGATTAGAGCGCGCGCATCTTCATTTTAAAGCCACAAACCACTCTTTTGAAAACAGTGAGGGGAAGATTCTAAGCAGGGAGAAGAGATGGAGGCCATTTTTGTTTAAAAAGAGAATCCCTTGTTAAACAGAAATTGAGGTTTACGGTTCAATTTACCGGTCATATACAATTGCGTTTTGAAGCTATGGCCATTCAGATGCTAATCAGGAAAGACGGAGCTGCAGTCAGTTTACAATAGGATTTTGATAGCCCATTATAGGGCTGTTAGGTTACAAAGAAGACTAGTTTCAAGAGAAACTGCAGACAGACAGGCTATTATCATAAGGTTCTGCCCGGTGGCTTACTCAGTAGGATCAATATCAGAGTTCTCAGACTAGATCCACAGATTGAGAAAGACTCTTGGATGAGTGTCGAAACGTCTTGTTTTTCTAGAACAGAGTCCAGATGATGTTTTTCCTACTGCTTAAAGCTTGGCTGCTTGATCTTTCTATGACATGCTTGCATTTGCATTTTCTTTGTGCTCTTGGGCAAAATATTTCATATCTTTACAGCCTGTTTAAATGAGGTAGTGCTCTGGTCAGAGATGGCAGACAGAGGTTTAGTGAGTGTAGTTTTAGGTCTAGACATTTAAAATGAAGCAAATGGCATTTGTTTATATTATTATTTCTAAAAGATTATCTTGTAAAGCATGCTCTTGAGCATTGGCTCGATTTATCACTCTCAAATCCCAACATAGACATGGATTTATCGCCAAAAACAAGATCAAGTGGGTTAAATCCTGCTTCAAACGCCAGATTTAAAGAGTGTTTAAAAAATACAAGTTCTAATATTCTACTGTAACAGCAAACAGACTTGGAGTGAGTGGTCAATATTTGGCGCAGGTTGCTGTGGTGGCTGCTGGCGCTGGATCAATTTCTCTGGCTGGTGTAAACAAAGATAAGGGCTTACGTTAATGATCTCATAGATGTGTTCAAAATGTTACTTAAATGATACAAAGGGAATTTCTCTCTCTGACACAACTGTATAAAGTATAGTAAAACATTCAAATCAAACACTATGTCAATATGTTTGAGCACAAAATGTTCTGTGTTATTTTGCCATTGACCCATAATAGAATGCTGCATATATTTCAAGCTATAGATGTCTTCATAATTTGGAAGGAAGGAAGGCTTTCACAGCTGTTTGCTCAAAGTGTCAATAATCCTAAATAACCATAAAATCATGTTTCCAACATTTTATGTTGTGACATCCCTTATTGAAGCACATCGTTTCAAATGAATACATAAATATATTACTATATTAGTTTTAAAATGTAGTTTATTAGTCATTTGTGCACATTGGAAAAAGAGTAACATTTCAAAAACAACCACATAAACAAACGATGGACATGTTATATGTTACAAAACACTAAAACGTTACAGTGAATTCTTTGTTGGAAGGCTGTGGGATTATCTGATGTGTACTTTCGAGCTCATCCAATAGCGTGTTATCATATCTAGTTGCTTTATTACAGGTGCACTATGTCATGTATTTTCTGCTGGATGGTTTGCGATGCAACAGCTTCTCTCTAAAGATGCGTTAATGCTTTAGCTAGAATTTTTCAGTCTGACATTAAGCATTAACCTCACTCATTCCAGATTGATATGTGTGGCACTCTGAATTAAGTTCTACACATAAAACGATTTGGAAAGTCTGTTGCCGAAAGCTGTCAGAAAAAAGGTGGGACGTTAAGTGAAACAATTCAAGCTGTTTGGGCGAAGCGTCATTTAGTGCCTGCATACCATAATGTGCTTAACCAATCACAGTAATGACTCATGATGACGTATCCAAAGTGCAACTAGTCTCATTATTGCCCCATGCACTGCTCACATTGGATTGTGTGGCATGTACAGAGAAATTGCGAATGACTGTAGCAGTTTTTGTTACACTCATTTGCGGGTGAAAGGCATCTTAAATAAAACAGCACTGGCTTTTAAACCAAATTACTTACCACTATCTTGAGTGTACTTACAATGACTCCAATAGGGTTTCCTGAGGCAAGCATGTTCCTCCACTTCATGTTCATTAACTAAGAGCCACCAAAGGAGACAAAACAATAAGGATAGGATTCTGCAGCCGCTGACATTCTTTAACCATGAGGGGAGAAAGTTGATAAACTTTTGCCAAATCGAGTGGCTAGAAAAGCACAAACATCTTTCCCAGTTCAAACTAATACAGAATCAATTGCAGCTGCAACAAGAACGTCCCCCCAACGTTGCCATCTTTGTTTTGGTTGTTTCACGCGCACCTTGCTGCTGTCATTCCTGACAACCCACTTCAACCCACCCTGCTGCCATGGGATTGGCCACTATGAGCCGAACAAGGATAATTAAACATCTGAATAAGTGATAAATAAGTTTAATGCTGAATGGAACATTAATGGCCTGGAAAAACATCTCCACGGAGATAAGCAGGCAACAAACCCTTCAAGAGAAAAGTTACATAGTGTACTTTTGTCAGATATGTGGAGGGGCAAGCTATTAAATGTATTATTGAGCTAAAAAACCACTTGCAATTCAACAAATGCAACACAAATCATAAAGTCCAATGCTATACTGTGAAACATTCTGGACAAAACAATAACTTCTTCATGGAGAAAAACAGTAGAAAGTTACATAGTGGAGCTTTTTAAAGGATTCATATATATATATATATATATATATATATATATATATATATATTTTATTTATATATATATATATAATATATATATATATATTTTAATGAATGTAAACACTGATTTATGCTACACAAGTGTGGACCATTTGTACTTTGACTTTCCAGTGTTCACATGCGAGTTGTTCAAAGCATCAGTTTTCCAGGCTCCCCACAGAGGAGCTATTGTTTTTCTTAAACCCGAGTGTCTGATTGAGTGAGTGGAGACAGGTGCACTGCTGGAGCACAGCCATCATCTCTGCAATCACAAACCACAAACTCCAGGTACTGACACGGCTTCTCTCTAACTCTGTACAAGTCTACTCAAAGTCTCCCCGTCTGTGGTGAATTGTCTTTGCAGGCTTGTCTTTGATATACATATTTTGCCTTCATATACCTCTTAAAGTACTGATTTGAAAATGGTAATACAATTACACTGAAGCTGGGATGCAATTTGTTCTCATATACTGAAGAAAAGCTAAATTTTAATCTTGAGATGCTCATGCTGCTGATATAGGCTTGAGATCAAAAACAAAAAGTGTAACTTTAATTTATATTTTCACTCTGCCACTAGTTATGTAGACATAGGCGCATAGTTTGGTTGCTCCGAGAGAGTTTTTAAAACAGGTGTCTCGGAGCGGCTTCTCTCTTAAGTGAAGGGAGTATGGTGCGAAAGTGGAAAACCTAGCAAAACCATTTGATTTTGATCAAAAAACACCACAGCGTACAGCACCAGTGAACTGGCCGTGTGTGTGTGAGTACTTGCATATGTTGAGGAGCGGCACATGTGAACAGGACCAACCAAAAAGTGAATTAATGGAACAGAGTGCTCTAACATCTAAGAGAATAGACTTCAAACCAGCTCTGCTTGTATACAAGTCTCTCCATGGCCTAGCACCAAAGTACATCTCGGACATGTTAGTGCCATATGAACCATCTCGTACTCTGAGGACCTCAGGGACCGGCCTCCTGCTGGTGCCCAGAGTCAGGACTAAACATTGGGAATCTGCGTTTGTTTTATGCAGCTAAAATCTGGAACCGTCTTCCTGAGGATGTGAGACAGGCCGCTACTCTGGCAATGTTCAAATCTAAGCTAAAAAGTGTTTTGTTTGGCTGTGCATATGACTGAAATGCTTTTATTTGCACTCTTCTCTTTTATGTCTTGAACTATTTGACGGATAGCCTGAAAATGGCACGTTTAAATTAAGATGTTGTGATTTCTGCCATGTCTTTGTTTTTAATTGTGCTCTACAAATAAACTTGCCTTGCCTAAACATTAACATCTGTTGTAGAGAGTAAAGCAACATTACACATAAGTGGTATCTGGGAAAAACACACACATTTTAGGTTTAGTTGGCATTGAGTTCAACATTTGTAACTTAACCCAAAGAATACCACAAATGCGGTTGGTGTCAAATATGGCCACGACCTAAACCTGCAGAGCCTTAGAGTCTATAATCTTTTCTGAATATCCTTTTTTCCAAACTCTTTGACCTTATCCTCATTAATGAGCCTGTGATTATCCTACGGTAAGCCTAATTACCTGAACGTGCACTAACACTGAGCAAGGAAAACACAAACTACTGCTACTATTAGAGGAACAAGCAGCGTGACATTTGTTAACCTTGTATGACTCTGAGTCTGATTTATTTTTTTCAGTTTTTTATTTAACATAAAAGAACACAGAACAGAAACAAAACAAAACACAGAGAGAGAGAGGGCACAAACATTCAGCATTATTCTAGACATGTATTCCGGGATAGTCCTCTCATTTGGTCCAAAGTCTATTCAATTTGTCCATTTCAAATTAAGTCAGAATGTAATCTTTTTTTAATTCTCTTCTATTTCGAATGTCAATTATAATGTCGGTCCAGTCCTTGGTTGGTGGTTCAGTTTGTGCCATCCATTTTATCAGTGACCGCCTTCTTCCGTATCCATTTATTGAGGCCCAAATTCATAATTCTGATGTTCAGTAGGATGACCACGTTGAAAACCAATGTTTCTGAACAGTAGGACATTTCCAAAACAAAAGGCAATTGTGGGCCACAACCACAGTTTCTCCAACAACTAGTATTCCTTTTGCATAATATGCCATGGTCTTCTTTCCAAACATGTTATTTTGTGGTCCTCCATAGGGAATTTTTTTTTTTTTTGTGCAGAGAAGTGGCCGAAGATAAGCGGTACAGTAGGTGATATGCAGGATCGTAGAGAATTACTCAAACATGCTTATATCAAATGATGAGAGAGCACCATTATGACATGGTTAAAAAGTTGACTTTTTTGAGCGTCTAACCATGTTCTAACACTGTTCCCTCATCAGAATCATACCTACTGTAGCGTTTAGCTTCATTCACGCTAGTTTGATGAATCCTGGTTAGAAAGTCCTCTCCTCTCAGAGTACCAAAAACAGTCCGTTCTGAATCTCCTCGATTAATCAATGTTTTCTCAATCTGTGACGTAGGTCTGAGAATCTTCTCTGCTGTTTTTTAAGTCCATAAATCATCACCAGACTCATTCTGTGACTTTGCTGTATGCTGAGACCAGGAAGTACACAGGCCAGCCTGACATGCACGGTAGTCCCAGATTAAACAGCCAAGAGCCAAATTTTGTTTATTTAGTTCTAAAACATGAGATGCCAAACTAAAGGTACTCAAGATCATTTTTAAAGCCTGATAACAAAACAAATAATGCATAATATGTCCTTTTGAACCAAATTGCTATGACAAGCCCTAATTAAATCTGCATGTTATGAAAGTAAAAACATGACATGATTCAGCCTGTTCTGAGGTTTTGAGTGAGTTTGAGGAAGTGTGTATCTGACCTGACCTGGCTAGACAGTTTTCTTTTTAATTTTGTTGGAAGGACAGGTCTTTTAAAACCACCACCAGTAATTGGCATCTATATATATTTTTTTCTCATTTAAAATTTCTGCAAGAAGTACCCAACTGACCTTCATTCATTGCTTTCAGCTTCCTGTTTATAGGGCTAATTTTGAATACTTTTCACTATTCAAAAAGGTATATTTCAGCTCGGATTAGATCATTTGAGTTTTTCTTTTTAAAATGTTCCTGTTTAAATGGTTGTCCTAGGTTATGGTAACCTTCTCTCTAACATGAAATATTTAGTTTTTATTGGAATATTAAAGTGTCATTTTTGAAACCTTTTTTTGTTGTTTTTTAATCACATTTTTTTGGAGAATCAAATCACAAACAAAATCGCTGCCTGAATATTTCCATCATACAGAATAATTTGTCTATAATAATACTAAACATTTTATAGTAATTTATCCCCTGAGATTCTACGGAAACTGCATACATAATATATAAAAGTGACTCTATTTTTATCATAATGAAGCCTGTGTGTTACATTTAAAGGGCCCACATTATGCTAAAATCGATGTTCAAACAGTGTTCCCTTGTCAAAAACATACCTGCAATTGCATTTAACTTCATTCATGCTTGTTTGATGAATCCTGATTAGAAAATCCTCTCCCCTCTGACCGTTAAAAGCCTTCCATTCTGAATTTTCCCAATGTGTGACGTTTTCCTGATCTGTGTTGTGGCTCTGAGAATCTTCGTTGCGATTTTGAAGTCCATAAATCTTCAGCAGACTCTTTCTTGGCATTTCTGCTGTTGAATCACGATTATTACAACTGCATAACTTCAACAGGAAATCAGGAGGCTAGTTTGCAATGTTTGTTTTAAACTTGTGTAATTCCCTTTGCAGCCAGTAGTTGCCAAAAGTCAGTGCCATGGGAAACAGCAGAGGTTCACAAGTATTTAGATGCTCTTGCATGTTTAAAGGACAATAACAACACAAAAAATAATGCATAATATTTGTCCTTTAAAACATTTACGCTACCCGGGAGATCCAAATAATTAGTATATTTTCCCCCCCCAGTAAAACAGTTATGGAATCACTGGCCTAATTCAATTCAATTTATTTGTAACGCCTTTCCCTCTATTTGACATCATTTTTCTACAATGTCATGAACACAAAGTTGCATTTCAAATATTTCAATCTCTAATAATTATTGACATATAAGACATATGACAGGGATTCTGTTTTAGAACTCAGCAATACTTCCTGTAATTAGCCACTTGACTGATGTAAAACTACTAAGATAAATAATAGTAATGGTACTTGTAAAAACATGAAAACCTGTCTTATGCTATTGAGGTTTTAAGGCTGTCTACAGCTTCAAACAGGTTGCACTACTTTTTAAAGATTGGTCAAATGTAGAGAACATTTATACAGAAATGATATGCCTAAGTGAAAAGGATGGTCCAATTTATTTCCTCCACAGACTAAGTGTTTGGAGCTGGTCAGGTTAAATCTTCCATTCTTGTGGGCACCATAAGAAACCTCTCCTTTTGAGAACAAGCAAAGTGGTTTTCAGACCACATCCCATTATTTAACAATTACCCTCTCAGATGGAACTGCATGACTATTTATGCCCTCCATATTCAGTTCAGGCAGACTGCAGAACACTGATCACTTGGAAATTTCCATTTGTGGCTGCACAGAAGAGGATCGTCTTTACTGGAGTGACTGACTCTTCCAAAGTGTATAATAACACACTTTGCATTCAGAGAAATACATTAAATATGGAAGCCATCCCCATCAGTGCTTGTTTCTGTTATGCTATTATATTATGTATGTTATTCTATTATGCTGCTTCTACAAACTGCCATTGATAAATACAACAATGTTTTTTGCTAGAGCTGTGCAATTAGTCAAATAGTTTAGAAGCTTGGAGCTTTTTAATGAGAAGTTTATAATCAATACTTTGTCAGTGAAAGCTTGTTCAGACAGAAGACTGAATTTGAAATGTTTCCCTTAGTGAACACTGTTTCGTCTGTCTTGTTTATTTTCTCAAAATCTGAAATATGATTTAAAGACAATATTTTTTAAATATTTTTTAAAGCCCGAAGACACTGGGATAGGCTCCAGTCACCCCCCTAACGGGAACAAGCGGTAGAAAATGAATGAATGAATTGAATGAGGTCCTTGAAGAAAAACTGCACAATTGTTTTGCCATGTCGCCCAGCTCTATCTTTTTCTTGAATACCATATTCCTATTTGTTTACTTGAGGAAAAGTGCGTGCCCCTTCAGAACCCATCACTTAATGTCAATGTCCAAACTATCGCCAATCTCTTCTCTCCATCCTCAGAGGTATAAATCCCTCTACCGCCTCCAACTGGTTCAAAAAGCAGCAGCGAGTCTTCTCCCTGGTTTTAACAACAACACATCAAACCATTTTTAGCTTCCCTTCACTGGCTGTACATTTAAAGAACACTCCTTTAGGTATTGAACCAAGTTACATCTGTGAACTTTAACTCCCTACAAGACCTTTTTATAAAGATAAAAAAAAATGTTACCCAATCGCTGCTTTGATCTTGCTCTTTTTGCAGGCTGCCGTCTTGTATCACCACATGAATTCAAACTTTGATCTCACACAATGGGTGGTGTGTGTTGGAGAGCCGAAGTTTAACACAGTATTTTGAGAGTTGGATTCCACAAATTAATTATATATCAATGTTCTATTTTATTCTATTGTTCAACATTTATTATTTGTATTGTTGTTGGCCTTTAAACTTGCTCTTGAATACCTTTTTGTGCTTTGACATCTCCTGCTTTAGAACTTAAAATGATGTAACTACTGAATGCATATATTACTTTACATCTGTGAAGCATTCAACACATCAGGAACTGTTAGAATGCCATCAGAGGCAGAGGGAATAACCAAGAGGAAATGAAGAAAAAGTATTTATGGACTTACAAACAGTGCAGAGGATCTCGTAGACAAAGCTGGGAAATTTGAAACCAACTGTTTTTGAGAGGGGAGAGGACCTCATAAACAGGATTACTAAAACAAGTGTGCTTTAAATACAATTCCAGATTTTTGCTGAAGGAAAACTGGTAGGACAGGGTTAATAAAGTAAAAAAAAAAAAGTGCACTATTAAGGTTAATATTGCAGACTTCATATAATGTAGAATGAATTGAATGAATTGCTTCATGTTTTCATTTTTGTATTGTCCATTTTTGTGGAGATGGCAATGCAGCACCTATTTTACTGCATCGTTTCATATGTAAATGAATAGGAAAAGGTTTCATGTAGAAATAAGGCCTTATACATAAAAACATCCGAAACGGCACCTATTTGGAATATTTAAATCTGAAAAATGGATAGAGCCAGGTTTAAATATCATGCTTAATTTTGTTGACATAATAGATATCCAAAATCCCCTCCGTACATTTTGTGTATCTTATTTAGATTTTGAGTGAATTCGATCTGACTGAAATTGGCCTAAAATTTCAAATTTGGTCTTTTTTTATTTTTAATTATTTTTACTTAAAACTTAAATAAATCATTCTGTACGTTCTGTCAAAATCTTGTTGAGAGTAGATGCTACTTTAAGGGGTGATCTTTATGTCCGTGTAGTGTCTTGCGATAAACGCCTTTTAAACAAACTGGGTAGTGGCATTTTTTTTTACCCATAACATTTACATAATACACCCTGAAGATATGGATAACAAAAACATCTATTAATGTCACCCATTCAGCCTTACTCTTGGTGCAACAAACATCACCATTCACTTTTCAAACAACCTCAAGAGGACTGTCAAAACCACATGGCTACAACCGTCAACTATGGCAACCACTGAGGCCCTTTCCAAAACACAGCAGCATCATAATAGGACCGAAACGCTACTGTCTCGTCTCCGCTTGAAATCTTATTAAGGAGCATTGCGAGACGGGTCCGATTCACAATGTCCTCTTCTCCACTACGACACGCTGTAAACAAAGCACTCTTGGAAGGAGACGGGCAGCCTTTCACGGACGGGATTTGTCACGAGTCCGACCAACATTGGACGAATGAGAGGTAGTTCTTCAACCGAAAACAGATAGGGCACGAACAGGCCAGTTTGAAGAGGAGAATTGTTAGGTTTTGAATGGATGGAATGGATTAACTGTTCATTTAGAAAATATGTGAGGATAATTAACCGAATGGTAATGGATATGAATGTCAAAAGAGCCTCTTCACATTAGAGCTTGTGTGAGAATTCTCTGGGTAATGAGATGTGTGGTTATTAGGCAGAGTCCTCGTGCTAAACAACTTACAGCTACCGGTTGATTGTGAATTTAATTGGTTTACTTCTGTATGTAGGTAAAGGGAAAAAAACGGTGTGGGAGGCTGAGGATTGCTGTGCACGAGGGTTGAAAATAGATACTCAGATGAGCAAGTATCAACAAAACAATACAACATCACAAACGGGGCAAAATGTGATCTTTCTTGAACAGTTTAAGGATGAGCTAGGGCTTCATCAGAACTTGTATTCACTAGGGATGCAACGATATAGTTTTGTCAGGATCTGATACATATCTCTTTACATTGGTCATGAGATTGATTTTGATCAAACAGACAGATCAGGAGCGCGGCTGGGAACTTCACACACCTATTTTACAAACCACAAAGAGCAAAATGATGTTTAGATGATGAAAATTGGCCTCATATATCAAATTAGAAACCCTGAAAAAGAGGGAATGAAACAAAACATGTGATGCGTCAGCTGGCACTGTGAACCGCGGCGCTGACACCGCAATATGGGCAAAGCCAAAGTTCAACTTCTTCTTACAGATGTCTAAATCATGTTTTCATAAATGGAATAGAAAGCATTAATAGTTTGCACCCTTTAGTGCTTTCTAGAGCCTTGATCTGAAGAAGAGCTGGAGAAGGGCTTCAGGTGAAGCTGCAGCAGGGACGGAGCAAGGCAATTTAGGGACAGTGGGGCCCTCATAATAAATATGATATCTAAATGGCACCCGGATACAGAAAATCAAAGGATTTTTGGTTGAGAGCCCCCAGATCTAACTTAGATTGTGATGTATGCGATATTTACAAAAAAATTATTATTATAACATCAGAAATAGTCACCTTTTTAAGGGTGTATTACAGACATCAAACCCCTATGTATTTTTTACACGTTCAAAGTGGGTTGGGGGCATGGGGGCACCACTGAGCATTTCTGCTTAGGGCCCCCAAATGGCTAGCAGCGGCCCTAGATGTTATATTACACATACATGACCGTTTTCTAAGTAAAACCTTTTAAGATAATGTCTGAAAAATAATCCCAAAACGTGAGTCGCGGGTGAATTATGAGCGCCTTCATTTAATGATATATAAAGCCAAAAGCCATTCTAGAGTCAATAGATGTAAAATAGAAGCTGAAAGATAAAACTCACCTCTGTTACTATAGCAGCTGTAAATCTCTGGGAAGATATTTACTTCCTGAGTTTGCAAAGCGCCCATGGAGCAGCACATGGAGAGACCGCTACATATATGAAAATCATACTGCTTTATCTAGAATGTTCAGTATGGCATTCAATCGCTCTATCTCCATTGAGACAAGCAGGTGATGGCACGAAAGTGCTAAGTGTGTTTATTTCAATAAAAAATGCCTGTATTTGAATATATAATTATGTTAATTTCATTCCAGTGGAACCTTCAGGGCAAAGCAATAACGTCGGAAAGATTACACAATCCATCTGTAAAAGTTCCATAGTGCGTTTTTACAGTACTGGCAATCTTTACTTTGTTTAGAACAGTTTGTTTTGTCTAATTCAATCCAACAAACTCTCAAACACACAGACAAATATTAGTACGTGGTCCAATATCACAGGGCCAGATTGAGTGGCGAGCCTGAGGAAAGTAACTGTAATGCTGACCTGATCTCCTGAGGCAGAAACATGTCTGTTTGCATACACAAGGGAGTTATATGGGTCAGTGCTCAGCCGCGGTACACAATGGAGCAGATGGGACCAGGAGCAGTGGAGGTGGACACTTGGCACTGGGCTTTTACCTGGAGATAAATTACTCCAACAGTATAGGGGCAGTGAGTTAGGACATGAGCTACTTCAGCCAATATTTGGGATAGCTTGAAAAACTACAGAGAGTGATGGAAAAATTGTGCAAAATCGACTTTGAGCGGGTTCGACTATTTAAGTACTAAGCCTGAATCATTCTTAAAAAACGAATTGTTCATTGTGAATTAAGTCTTTGTTCATGCTCTAATAAGATAGGAATAAGTGTAGTTATTGTAAAGTGTTACCCTTGGCTCCGAGGAGAAATGTAGGAGTCAGCAGCATCATGAAAAAAAGGGAGGGGAAATCCACTGCTTGCTGCCGTGAAACAGGGGCGTTTCTCTGGAGTGCCCTGCAAAGGGACTGAGGCAGTGTATTGAAGGAATATAACCATTTTCTTTAATTTGACTTATAATGTTATGCAAATTTTAACAAAACATAACATCTGGACGCTGTTTTAGAGAAACAAGACGTTTCGACTCTCATCCAAGAGTCATTCTCAATTTACAATGGAGCACTCCTGGACGAATGAGGGATCGCACAAACATAAAAATATATATTTAGATGCGCCTAAAGCCAAGGTGCATGTATCCCGGGATGAGACGGAGGTCCATGTCATAATCCAACTAGTGGAACAATCTGCACATCCAAAGGCTCCTTACGCATGTTACATTTACACCAAATCATCAATGAAGCTGTTATTTACTGTGTCTGCAGCATCCCACGTTTGTGCTTTGACAGAGCAGCGTTTCAGATGAACTGGGGCTCTCTGGCCCACCGTGACCAGCGGCGGAGCTGCAGCAAAGCAGCACAGAGCATTGTGGATGCGCCGCAGAGCATCGCAGACGCAACGTGAAAAACAATTATATGGGAAACTTGGCTGCGGGCCAACTGCTTGGGGGGTTCGGACTTCGCCTGCGGGCCACCTATTGGAGACCCCTTTACTACAGACTGCATATTAATTTGTCTATTTCTTTGCCTGTACGAATCCCTATTTTCCATTATTGAACATGTTTTTCCTAAGAAAGTACAATCCTGCTTCCAGTTTGTTGTGCAGCATTAAGCACGGAACAAACACAAATATTAACTTTCAACGACCAAAATAAAAAAAGACAGTAATGATGCATGCAGCGAGGGTAAAGAAAGTCTGAACATGAAGAAGGGATTTTGTGACCCTGAGTGATCAGAGGGGAAACAAGTTAATGTTTAATTTAAAGCGCTTTATGCACTATTGGATTGTTCAATGCTCAGTGGATTGAGACTGAATCAAAATCTACTCAATTGCAATGCTTTAATTTATTGATCCAATCTTTTGACCTTGACAATTGCAAAAGTATTATTTTGCCATTCTCTGTCTACTAGTTACAGGATTAATCAAATGCTGTCAGTAAATGTCTTCTCCGACTTCAAACTGTTTTGAGGAGGTCAGCTTGCAAAATGAGGCAACTGTCCATTCACAATTGCACCAATTATTTTTCTTCTTTCACAGCAGGCAAAACGCGATGAGTCAGATGCTCTTGTGGATCAAACTACATGTAATTGGTGATGTTGTAGTATATGAATCAGAAAAGGTTTATTGCCATAGTCAGTGAACAAAATTCACAGGCTAGAAACTTACTTTGATAATTCGAAGCAATGTGTGGACGCTCAGCCCGGATCTGATTGGTGCTATTGGCAATTGAGTTCCATCTTCTTCTCCATCATCTTCTCTCCATTAAGTAATCCACATTATATACACCTCTTTTATGTGTTTTTTTCCGTCCATACACCTTGTAGACGACTTATTCTGTTCATTCAGTGCACAAGATTGACCAACTTTGACACTAACTGCCATTGTTTTTATACGTCCATTATACTACGTTAGAAACTAATACCAAGGCCAAAGTGGTTTAAGAAACCTCAATACTGCCTCATGTTTGGTGCTTATTTTTAAGGGAATTCTGCCACACTGCACATTTTGAAAACATGACTTCCCGTATACCCCATGTTTCTATTGGATACTCTTGGAAAGTTTTGTGAAGATCTCTGCGTATACCTTTTACACAGCTCGGTGCATTGCTTTTAGGCAAGCGCCTTAGTGTTGAGCTCCACTCTTTTCAAAATGGCTGATTAAAAATGTCTAATGCATCAACACAGCTAAGAAGATTACAGATTCCGTTTCCCTGAGCAAAGGTTCACATGGAGTGAATATGGAAAAGTGAGAAGGAAGGAGGAATAATAAAAGACATTCAAAGCTTTTGTGTTAAATTTATATATCTGTATCAATAAGCAAAGCACAAGTCTCTGTTAATCTGAGGTGAGAGAAGTAAAATTTTCTTCCACTTGACAGATGACCACTGTACCAATGAGGTCAGTCGTTCTCTGAGGGTTCTGTCTGAGATTGGCCTGAGATGGAAAGAAGGAAGTGGTGGTATGATTTTTTTTTTTTCATAAGATTGATCTCAGAAATTCATAAAAAAGACATTTGGTCATTCCAAGTCTGTGTAGCTGTGAGATGTGGCTAAAGCTAGATTCGTGTTTATTGTTCGCTTTTCATTCTGCGCTTCTACACCACGTTTGAATGTCTCTTTATGTAATTCAATGGATTTGGATGATGTTTGATGCCTTATGCACTGGACATTTTCGGTCTTGACGTGAGTGCCATGCGTCGAGGAACAGGAAACGACTGATGCTGACGTACACTAGTCTTGTTCCTAGTATGCATTTTTCTAATCTAGACATCTCACTTAGAAGCTAGGCTCCACTTTGGGTCGCTTAAGATGAGGACACACTACACGACTTTTAGCCTAATTTTCTCATAATTTTCAGCTTCGTTTAGTAACTCTGTCATTCTCAGTCATCTCCAGTTTAAGTCAGTCGTTTAGTCTCGTAGTATGGACCGGGGAAAGATGCATCTAGACTCCAGTCGCAGTCATACAAACATGTTTGAATGATAATCATTTTGGCTGTGCTGACACTTCCGCACACATGAACCCAGCAGCCAATGACAAGGAGCGGAGGAGACACTGGAAACAGCCGCTTCTGGGCTAAAACGTTCTATTTTAGTCTTTACAAAAAGAACGATGCCCAAACTATGACCACAGCAAGGCGTATGCTCATCATTCCAATCCTTCCGAAACATCGGATTAATAAAACAGAACGAACACACGCACTACTTTTACAACCAGAGCTGAAATCGCTGCATGTGCTATAACTATTCTTTGACGCTGTTCAACCAACAAAAAGCCATGAAACACAACCTGAAGCATTAAGAAATTATTATTATAGACGTTAAAGTCATTTTTGTTGATTATTGATCATATTTTGAAGGGTAAAAGTGTCTTCAGTTGCTAGTCAGAGTCGTGTAGTGTGAACCTCAGACTATAATCACACGTGTAGTGTGGGCCTCAGACTCTATAATCACACAGTCCAGTCGTGTAGAGTGGACTTCAGACTCTATAATCACACAGTCCAGTCGTGTAGAGTGGACTTCAGACTCTATAATCACACAGTCCAGTCGTGTAGTGTGGACCTCAGTCTCTCTGTAATCACACGCAGTCCAGTCATGTAATGTGGACCTCAGTCTCTCTGTAATCACACACAGTGCAGTCGTGTAGTGTGGACCTCAGTCTCTCTGTAATCACACGCAGTCCAGTCGTGTAGTGTGGACCTCACACTCTGTAATCACACACAGTGCAGTCGTGTAGTGTGGACCTCAGTCTCTCTATAATCACACCTGATTTTACTTTCCCATCATATTTGAGGTAGATTTTCTTTTTTCTTCAAAATTTTGGCTAAAGTGATTGTAGAAAGTTATCTGGAGAAGTCTGTAGGATAATAAAAGGTGGAAGCCATTATGAGGTAGCAAATGCTTATATGTATTATGAGACAGAACAACAGGAGAGGTGTCTGCTTCCTTCTCCCGCTGTGCCACTGAGCTGCGCCTCATTAATCAGGCTATCAGAGGCAACCACTTCAACAGGAAGCAAGCACAAGAGCATATGCATTTAGACTGGCAGTATTCTCTCAAAATGCAACAGCAGTATATTATGCAATTAGTTTACCAGTGGTTTTTGTTTCCATTTCTCCAACACTTTTTAAGTTTTCTAGGCATAATGCGCCTGAGTCTTGATCCCAGTTCAGTTTAATTACGTAGAAACATCACTGCGCTGTACAAAGGCAAGGCCCTTCTTTCGTGAAATAGAATTGTCTAAGTCTTCTTCTCTTCTTTGCTTTCATATTTCATTTTGTTTCACATCCACAATAAAAGTAAAAAAACCTTACACAAGAGGTATGTGTAGTCCAATCCATACGGTATAGTATTTATAGGCGTGTCAGTTCCATATCACACTTTCATGCTGTGAGTGAACTAGCAAAGCGCAAACTCCTGTAAGCTAACACACGATAAAGACATTCACAGCAGCACTTACAAACAACCCATTCATCTTCGCTCGCCCCGCCAATGTAGGAAGTATGGCATATGTACAAACGCTCGTAAAAACACATTTGAACATACATGGAGCCCACAGAGAGTCGATGCTGCGTCACCATAATAAATAATCACCATCTTATGAATTTCAAAAAGCCCATATGTTTTCCTACGGGGGCGTGCGCTTATGGAAATGCCTTACACGGTTCAAGGACGCAGCATCTTGTTAAGGAAATCCTACCACCAGATTCCGGCGTTCGTATTAGCCATGATCAATCTCTTGACGCAAGTAGTGATGGGAATCCTGACAGTGACCTCGCACAAAGGCGCTGTTATTTACACCAACGCTAGGTTGAATGCTAATTGGGTGCGGCGGATAGATGATATTTTTGCCAAGTGTGCATCTCTGGACTTGTCATGGTTCGACAGGAGCTGATGTTGAAAAAACCTTTTGATTTATTGCTGAAATGTCATATTATTAATGTGGACTTTACTTAATATGAACCTATGAAGGCAATGTTATGCAACTTACATTTTTTGGAGCATTTAAATAAGCTAAAATATTGTTCCCCTAGCTGTGTTTCATTCGGACAACTTTGAGTAGGTGTACTCACTGGCTGTGAGTTTCTGAAGAGTCGAGGGAAAAAAATAAAACTCCCATCAAGGAAGGAGTAGCCAATCAGAATTCTAAAACATATTTGGTCTGGACGCTTCCATGTTTCCAAAATATCATGTAACAATAAGTTATAGAAACATAAAAGTACATAAATTGTTGTTCTATATATGACAAATAAATATATATAAAACAAATACAATAAAAATAATGTTCATTGTCTATGAATAAATGTTGCTTTATTTTTAAGCACACCAACGCAATTACAATTTGACTATTTACTACAGGGAGAGCTGCATAGTTAGAAATTGTTGTTTAAGAGATGTC
The DNA here is from genome assembly GCA_015082035.1 of Chaenogobius annularis. Classification (NCBI taxonomy): domain Eukaryota; kingdom Metazoa; phylum Chordata; class Actinopteri; order Gobiiformes; family Gobiidae; genus Chaenogobius; species Chaenogobius annularis. The sequence continues at coordinate 2,714,333 of BJKM01000011.1, read as the reverse complement.
AAATTCCAAAACAGTGATGCAAGAACCTCATTTCGCAGTGAAATCAACAAATGTTATTCTGAAGCCACGTCAGCCCAGTCACATTTTATATACAAGATGAGCTCAAGTTTTTAAAAGCCCAAATAATCTTGATAAACAGGTTTATCTTCTATTTCTGTGGACGTAAATCCTCTCCTCTCCAAGCGTCAAAAACACTCAGTTTTGAATATGATAACTGACATTTTCTCTCTGAGAATATCTTCCGTCTAATCACGCTCAGTACAAATGCGTTCTGAGACCAGATAGTAATTCCCTTTGCAGCCAGTAGGTGGGGCCAAAACAGAGGTTGTCCTGGGTTCAACAGCAGAGATTCAAATGTCATTTTGTTTTTATAAACATTTCTTTTTTTTTAGTTCTAAAACATGAGGTGCCAAACTAAAAAGGTACTGAAGAGCATGTTTAAAGGCTAATAACAGTACAAATAATGCGCAATATGTTTCCTATAAGATTTATAGTTAATTTGATATGCGCTGTAGTATGATAGCATTTCCATGTTCGGCATCTGTGGCTGTTTACTATCAAGTACAACAGGTGATTTGGAATATGCAATCCGGCCCACAGATGCTGCCAAATACAATTTAAACACATTTTATTCCCCAAATTTGTATCATAGTTACATTGTATTTCTGCAGTAAGTTGTATGCAGTAAAACTCTTTCATTGGTTATTATTTGTTCTAGAGCAGTTATCAAACTTTTCACAGTATAATCCAGAAAATGCCAATGCCACTGTCACTGTCCAAGACAGGTTATTCTTTTTGCTCAACTAACACTTGAACTTGTCTCTCTTCAGAGATCTGGACTACAGACTGGATTTGAAGATGAAAATCATAAATTCATATTTATGGACAGGATCATGCACTACTTGTAAAAAGAGATTTAAAAAAAACTTTGTTGTCGAGAGAACGAAGTGAAGCAGTGACTGAGGTGTTAGGCAGGTATAAGAAGACTTCTGGGTAATAGGCGTGTTGTCCGCAGTCGGAAGTAAGGGTTCGGTTAGGTCAGATGTGGTCCTGCTCACGAACCTCAGTTAACATACTAACTCCATTTGTTTATGATGATCATAATCCAACTCAACCTTGTCATAATATGGAATTTTAGAAGGTGGGTATTACCTATTAGAACCATCTAGAAACAACAGCCAGGGATAAAACATTTTTGGCTGATGAGAACATATGGAAACAATCAGTGGCTATCCTAGACAGCAGTTTGTCTGCCATGGTGTTAAATTGTAATGAAAGACGAGGCTAAGTGGACAGGACTGTGAGAAAAAAACAATACAACATCAACACATAAACATGTTCTTCACTCATGGTTCAAAATCATGTATAGGGCTTTTAGAGTTAAGTATTGTTTTTCCTCATAAAGAACCACCCTGCTTTACATGTCAGATCCATTTACAGTATATCTGACCTCTACTGAATGACTCCATAACATCCAACATGGACTGTCCTTTGATGCACCCGTGGCTAATCCGGTCCATCATTATCGCTTCTTACGCCGAGAGTGGTTCAAGACTTACAAAATGATTGAAATCAGCACGGCCTGTTACGCAGAACTCGAAGCAAAAAAATGCGACGAACCCATCTCGGCGTAAATAGCACCTCAGTATCATCTTCTGCCAACCTACTGCAGGGTCACCGTCTCCAAACTTCGACACGGAGAACACGTTTCCGCACACATTTCAACCTGTTTTTCACTGCCCATTGATCTGAAACTCCTGACCCCAAATACTTAAAACCAGTAAGCCCATCTTTGAGTCCCGTTGCATCCTTCCATCACTCCGCTGCTCTCCAACAGCTTTTCCCATGTGGCTGTTCCTCCTCCTAAACATGTTTTGCTTTGTGTCCTTCGCCTAATGGCCTGTCGGATTTGAATGATGGGTTTCCGCGTCTGGACTGACAGCCGGGGTCGGGCTCATTGTCACATCTCGCTGGTGTTAAATATTGTTTTCTGGATAACTTCAGGGTGCATGGGAAATGACTGACATCAAACCAGTGGAGGCATTTTTATTGTTTATAGGGATGGTTTTGACGGACATGGTTTCACACAGACTTTACCAATCCTCACGAGAATACACCCGGTTTTATATGGCACTGCTCATCTGCCCTCAAGTGAAAAATGCTTTTACATTTTGGCTTTTTTGTACCATAACACTTATCCTTGTCTTGTTCTTGACCCTTTTGGTAATAATTAAACTCATGGACCTGGCTTGTTAAGAAAGCAGTTTTAATTAGCTCTTTTTAAACCCCAAATTTTGCTGTATAAAGTTCTAAAACTCCAGCAATGTTTATGTAGTTTGTCTTCCAAAGCTGCTTCTTCTGCATCACAATAGCAGTGTGACTAAATGGATTTATATGCCAGCTATTTGCTCATTTCTACTGGATTTGTTCACAAAAACCACAGCTGTGCTTCTAAACGGCAACAGCATAAAACATGTGCGTCAAACTGTCCGCAAAACCACACACTGTTTTGTAACCTATAACAATTACTGAGCAAAGTGCACTTTGTTGACCCAGACGGGTAAGTATGTCGCCTGTTAGACAGAGAATAATTAGAATTCATTCTCTGCATGTTTTTCGGCATAGAAAACATGTTCTAATCTCCAATCAGCCACCTGTTAAAGGAGACATAATGTTTTCTATACAGTAGGGCCAATTGGGCAACTTAAAAATGTGCAAGTTCACCCATTTAAAAAGATAAGAGCGGTTTGTAGTTTTCATCATAGGTACACATCAAGCATGAGAGACAGGATGGTTCCCACTGTATATATTTTCAGATACTTAGTATTGTACTATAAATCATCATCATTTCACATTTTGTTCATTGTACACCGCAATGTTGGCCAAAAACAGCTGTGATAAAAAGGTCACTGTGTAACAAGTAGCAGAGTTTTATTTTGAAAAATGGTTACGTGAACACTACATGTGTCACTCAGAGACTTAATTTTTCAAATAATCCCAACTAAATACAAGGATTGGATGGGAATAGGGGCTAGGTGAAAACGGAAATTTTCTGAGCACTCGGGCCACAGTTGCAGGACCAAGTTATATTTTGATTGAGTTTTTGAATAATTTGGAGTAAACTAATACAGAAACATGTTTAGGACAAAGATAGAAGCTCGCTCGCATGGGAATCATTTCTAAACTATATAATTACAGTGCTTTAAGTGGGTCGGGGTGCACCAGAGACATAGTATAAAACTTCTTTTAAAAGCACCGACAATTATCTTAAGATTTATGCTCCTCGTTTGTAAAATGAAAAGTGAAAACCACTTTCTGTGATCTCAGCACTTTCTCCTGTTCTCTTCACTGATTGGCTGCTCTGACTGGCTGAAACATATTCCTCTGTCTCTGATTGGATCCTGTTTCACAAGTCTTGCTTCCCTAGTGTTGTAATTGGTTACTTTTTCTTATACTTGCATTTGATTGGACGCCTGTAGAAACTAGGCAGGAGTGGACACAGTCAGGGCTGGATTCAGCTCCTGATCATTGATTTGATAGACAAATATAAAGTGCTGTACACAGACCCTTCCACACCGAGGCCACATGTACTGAGGAGATGCAGAGGACATGTGAACATGGGTGTCTTTGCTAACATGAGGCTAAATGACAACAGCATGGAAACACAGGAACCTGGAAACTTAAAATATTCTTCATAAAACCTCTTTTTTTCTGCCAGGCAAACAAAGCTGCAATAATATGTCACTTATTCACTTTAAGTAAAATGAGTTGTTATTTAACACAGGCTCAGCTTTGTCATGACCAATATATTCAGATATCTGACTAAAGCTGTAACTGCTGCTGTAAACCCTCTCCTCACTGTGACCCAGTAATTTGGACTTGTGTAACCACAGATATGCAGTTTGGTCAGTAGGTACATCATATATAAAATTGACTACAAATTGACTATTGATTACAACTGATGCAGAATGGGAACCAAAGACTGTATATAGCAGTGGACAGCGCTTGCTCGCTAGCCACCACGTTTCAGCTGGGAAGTGAGCATGGCGGTGAATTGGTTTCATCAGGCCTGGCTCCCATTCACTTACTATCTGCGCCTCTTTCTCTGTAACTGTTGGTGTCATACTCGTCATTCTGGACTTCAAATATATGTTATAAAATGCTCTACTTGATCCAATCAGGTGTCTTCTGTAGGCGATGTCCTGAGCAGCTCAGATAGAATGTACATTGAGAGTTGAAAAATGCCTGCAGACTGACTTTCTACATAATATATTTTTTTCTCTTTTGCTTCCTTGCTACTGTATGTCCCTTTTGAAATACCATACGACAGCAAAGAAAGCACTTATGTTCATTATATTTTGGCAATTCTCCATATTTACCTCCCTCCAACCTTCCATCGAGTTGGCAGTCCAATCCTCTTCACTTAAGATCGCTCCAATTCCATGGTATTGCATGGGTGTGTGTTTGTTAGGGAATGGCTCACCGATCCACACTGACTCAGTGTTTTAAAAATGTATTGGACCTTCATGGCTTTATCTGGACAATATTCGACATAAGATGACCACCCGATGTATTAAAAAAATGTGCATACAATTCGACAAAACAAACTCCAAGTCACCATCTCTGCCCCATCCACCTCTGCCACAAAACAATATTTCAAACAATTGTACTTTTTTTTTTCAACCACGGGATAATTAAAGAGAGGTTCGGCCTTGGGTTGCTGTTTATTGCTTCTTTATTTTCAATATTGGATTACTTATGTAGTGTATGTGGTGTTTAAGTTTACAGTTTATTGCTTTGTTGTTGGATTTCATTTGTGGCTGAGAGGTTTAAGCTGTAAACATGTTTATTTAGTTGTGGTGTTTCCCTCTCTTAGTCTATTTTGTCAGAAGTATTTAAGGAAGGTCACAACATTCTTGTGTGCCTTTCGTTGTTGTGTGTGTTGGCCACAAAAAAAAAAGTAGTTTTCTTACTTTAAAGTCTTCCTTCATTCATTTTAAGTGCCTCGGCCGATAAATGAGAGTGGAAATCTATTGGACAAACTGAATGAATGTGAACTATATATGTGCATTTATTCGTCAGGCTGTCGTGATGTTTTTCTGTAAATAATTGTAACTCTAAAATCTGATATTGAGACATCCCTACCGCATTTCACGACAGCCAATTAGTACCAAAGCAGAGACCCACCTGTATAATCCAATCACACGTTCCTCTCCGCAATTGAAAATAACCACATTGTACGACGCTCTCCGCCCTCTCTGTTCCCGGGAGGACGGTGGTAGTAATTCGCAGTGACACGCGGTAGGAGGTGACGTTGCCTTAATTAATGAAGCTGTCAAAGTTGTGAGCATAAATCACAGCTAACCCATCTGACTGGAGTCTCAGAGGGGACCATAACGCAGTCATAACAGCCTACCTCTTGTAAAAACGCCTCTCGTGTGCGCTAATGCTGAGTGATCTGTGCGAGAAATACGGCACAATGACACTGAGAACATTAAGCTATTAAGAGTAGAAGCACTTCAACACCTGAGCCACACGGGAACAAATTGTGAAGCTAATTGAGAACCTATAATTGGGCATGTCACCTGGCCCAAATTTTCATTTTGAAGGCAGAATTTGCCGGACTATGAAGTCGACTTATTCAAGACGTTGTAAGGGGTTTTATAAAATAATTCGATGGTAGTAAGTATTCATTCATTTTCATTCATTCATTCATTCATTTTCTACCGCTTGTTCCCGTTAGGGGTCGTGGGTGACTGGAGCCTATCCCAGTGCCTTTGGGCCTTAGGTGGGGTAACACTCTGGACAGTGGCCAATTCGTCGCAGGGTTAACTAGTAGGTAGTAAGTAAAAGGGATTAAAAATAGGGCCGTCAAAGTTAACTCACGCAAATAATCATACAAAAGTTACTCATTCATCATTAATTGTTGCAGACTAATCACACATTAGAGCAGAACTGAGTAACATTTTCACCTCATTATGCAAGTATTCTTGGGGGAGTATGAAGTGTCCATCGTCGCCCCCTGCTGTCTCTGGGTGGAAAACCAGCCTTGCAACATTTGCTCTGAAGACAACTCTCCTGAGACACCTTGACTCTTTTTTTCATATTCAGTAATGTGAAATGTCTTTATGTGATTATACCGTTTTACAGTAAAGAAAGAAAGAAAGAAAGAAAAAAAAAGTGAAAAAAGCCTTTGTTGCCTTTGCATTTGTTTTCTTACAGTGTATTTTCTCACGGGAGAGCTACTTAGTTCTGCTTTAATCTGACCAATTTATGCGTACAATCCATAAAACCTCAGGTGGACGAGCAGAGAATAGTGAGCGGCTGATTTTTACGCGTGCGGATCGATCAACAAAGCTGGTAAGGCTTGCGGCAGAACAAGCCAAAGAGTGCAAACGCTGCGGAAAAAGAAGCTCGCGTGTGAGCCTGGCCAACGTTTCACCTAACTACAAAAGGATGCAATTTAGAATATTTGAATGATAAAATTGATTAAAAAATAGTCTAGATGTGTTTCTATACTGTATGTTTACCAATTCCAAAACAGCTTAGTTTAAACTGTGATGAAATATGGGAATGGGTAAAGTGTACACAAACAGCAATAGTAACTGTTTTACTTGTAAATTACTATGGAGCTCCCCAGTCACGCCCACTTCGAAATTTTGTCCTTCAGTTTTGCCATAGAGATTTAGAAGAATACAAATATTAAGAGTTAAAAGGCACGACAGAGGCTAAGCAGCAATGTGATTACTAATGTCTATAACACTGGTTTTCCTTCCAAAAAACACATTTGAAATTTAACATTTGATTTGGCAAAATGTTTCAATACATAAATTAGTTTATTATGTTTCTGAAACAAATGTTAAATACAATTAAGTATTGTTTTCTATACTTACCACAAAGCTGATAAGCCCGAGCAAGCTTTCAAACATTTTTTTTTAAAAATTCAGTATTCCGATGTTGAAAAATGTATAGAAAATGCACATAAACCGAGCTCTTTTGTATACCCATGAATAACACTCACCTCTTGCTCCTGCTGCCACAAAAGGTGAGTATGATGTTTTTCAATTAACTGTATATAAATAATAAGAGTGAAATAAATGCATTACAAAACTGATTTGCAAGAAATGTAGCACAAGGTTGGCAAATGCACCTGAAGCTCGCAGGGATAATAGAGCATTTTCTGAAGCTCATTTAGGACCTATGATTGAGCATGTTTGATGGACTTTGATGCACTGTACAATATTTGTCTTTCAGTTTATTCTGTCCGAAGGCTATATTAGACAGGGCAGCTGCAGCATGAAATGGGAGAAGGAGGGTTGAGAGTAAATGGACGAGACTGAGAGTCAAACCACTGTGGTAGCAACGGGGGACATTTCTTTCAAATAAAAAGCATATTAAAAAAAAAAAACATAATGAAACAAAACTACAAAAGAGAGAAAACAGTACATATAAACCAAACTCAATGTCCATAGTCTGTCAGAATTGTCCGTTTTCAAATCCAGTCCCTGATTGTCGGTGCCATTTGTGCCATCCCTTTCGCCGCTGTCAGGTGTATGTTATGCTCCAGAGGTAACCATTTATTGTGTCCATGGCAGGAGTCCTGAGGCTCAAGTTCATAGTTCTAAAATGCAGTGGATGGTGATGTCAAAAACGGTAACGCGTTATTGATCTCAGTCCAATACCTCCGAGCAGCAACAGGGAAGTGACTAAAGAACGACCTGGGATGGCACAGGCGCACACTGAGGCTGAGGTTGCATAATGGGGGTAAATAACCATTTTTGTTTAATTTGACTCATAATGTAGCACCATATTATAGTAAAAACAGAGTACATGTAATCCTACAAAAACTAGCTATTATGTCTACAATTTTAAATATTTATTTTCTAAAAATATGCAACTTAAGTGTACATGATCGCCTTTGAAGACTCACCCTAACCTGTACCCCCAGCAAGAAGTCTACAGTATTTATTTTATTTTTTTCATATTTTTAAAATATAAACATTAAACAAAAACAACACAAAACAGGACGAGAGAGAGAACAGACAAAAGAAAATCAAACCAAGACATCAAAATATAAACAAAGGCACACAAACTCCAAAACAAACGTCTCAATTAGTCCAAAGTCAATGAGATTTGTCCAATTTTGGGTTAAGTCGAAATGTCATTTTTTGTCTATGTTCCGTATGTTAATTATGATGGCGGCCCAGTCCTCGGTTCTACAGTATTTTTCATCATCACAAAGCAGTTTGGTAAAATGAAGGTTCCTTGCCAACAGAAAAAAAATTGAGAAAAACAAACAACTGTATGATTAAAAATAATATAAATAAATAAATACATCTCTAGCCCGATATTGGGTTGCCAGGCTTAGAATCAATTGCAAATCAATTAGCAAGCCAGATGCCAACATACTCAATGGCAGCATGCACTATGTTTGAATGAACTCACCAACTCGGCTATCACTTTTTTGCCGCATGACGTGAATGACATTTTTGATTAAACATCGACCCAAAGTAAAAATAAAATTATAAAAATAAATATAGAGATGCATAAAAGTCATGGTTACGTTTTGCATCTGTAATATTACCATTCTAGATTTTTATCTCCAAATAATCATACTGCTTCAAAGAGTTTGATCAAAATTACTCAAATTGATCTGATACTTCTCTTCATCTCATTCCAAAGGGCAACACAAAAAGACTAAAGTGGGTGTTTTCATTCGGGTCTATTTCCTCCACTTCCGCAGCGCTCCAAATCAATAAGAGATGCATCAACTTGACTATGTGAAGATACTGTACACTGTTGTTATTGCACCTCGCGAGCAATTTGGACCCATTTGCCATGACAGGCTTTTGGCGTATATTAGCCTCCTCTTTATCTGTCTCTCTATTCATTTATAATGGATGAGGCACACTGCAGACAAGTTCTTTCTCACAAGCTGTGGTCTGGTGATGTCATTTGCTAATATGGCCAAATAAAAACATGAAAAAGTGCAATTTCTTCACCTAATTTTGTTGCATTCATCGTCACGGCTCCTACAAAGGTCAAATTGAAAAGAGCAATCCTGACTCATTTTGGATAAACTCGCCCGATGTTTGCAGAGATTAAAATAGATTATGACAAATAAAAATCACTTGGCATTTAGTAAGAACAGGTTCATTTAAGGGAGGGAAAATGCTGCAAAACACCAGACATTGCAACCTTTTCAAAAGCGTTACAAAATAGCCGCCTCCGTAGCAGATGCAGCCCACACTTTGTAACAGGTGTAATGGCTTATTTCAGGGTCACTCCACCAAAGCCGCTAATCTGCTGCTGCTGTATCTTTGGTATTTAATATCAACAGCCCGACCTTTGTTTGTGACACTGTCTGTGATTACATTAGTGTCTGCGCTGACTGTGAACAAGAAAGGTAGCTCTGCGGAAATATGTGTAGGCTGGTTTGAGTCCTGGTCTACGTGAAATGTTGTACTTGGGCAGTGCGTTTCTCCCCCCAAAAAATGCACTAATGAATGTATTTCTGCATGCAAACCAGTCATAACACAGTCTGGCATAAACAAATGGCCCTTCCGTGTGGAAAGTAATTCTTTAACTTGAGGTTTCAAAGGTAGTCACCTGGAAACTGTTTTCGAAATGGAGACGTTTTTACATCCAGAGGTCATTTTCAATCAGATGATACTGGGCTGAGCAACTAGAATTTATACTGCACTGACCTACAGTACGTCTAAAGGAGTTTTAACCTGAAACTGCCCTGCATTTCTTTCTTTGAGCTTATCTTTTGTTTTGAGGGTCACAAACTCATTCAACAGTATCCAGTTGTTTTGTTTATGTTCCTTGTCATTTATACGAGTTCAGGATACGCGCTGACTCCTCTCCTTCCTCAACAATTGTGCTTCACGGGACTCTTAGGGTCCCAATCAAATCACGGAGGGGCCAGTAACCAGAAGCACTGTGTTATGCTCCAACCATGTACTGGGCTGAAACAATGACTTTGAGCCGTTCTCACAGCTTCAGTCCCTTGAAGTAGTGAATAGATGGAACTGCAGTCACAAACACAGCCAATTGTCAATACAATGCGTTTTTACTCATGTATTGACACAAAGTTTGACTGCTCTGGGGACCCCTACTTGCTTCAGTATTTAAACAGCCTGTCTTTCATGTTGATTTGCTGCACTCATGCCCACACTTCTTGGGAGCAAATTACAAAACTATGTTATTACACATTCACCAAAATAATCAAGTTGTCTTAGATAGCAAAGTAAAACAATGATATATGCAAATAAAATAGGTCACACTTTTATATTTTCTATTAAATACCTAATATACCAGCACACCACATCTTAAAAACAGCCACAAACAGTTACATTGATTAGTTAAACCTATTATTTAAATTTATTTTGAGCTTGTTCTTCATCAAAATATATATACCTAGAGTTCATTCACACTTGTTTGATGAATCCTGTTTATGAGGTCCTCTCCCTCTCGGCATTAGAAAACACACAGTTTAAAATGTCCCAGATTTGTGACATCGAAAGTAAAAATCCAGAGGTCTCCTGCACTCTCTTTTAAGTCCATGGACTGGTCTGAACATTTCATTACAACTACATGCTTGTATTAACATGTCAGGGTGCGCTAGCTTTCGTTTTTTTCTTCATGGTAATCCCCTCTGCTGCCAGTTCTAAAACACAAGATGAAACATTGGACGAACGACGATAACGCATAATAGTTGTCCCTTAACACATACACTTAATACATAAACACCCCGACACAGATATGCCGGATACCAACCTGATGTTTTAAACTCTGTGATTAAATGGGCATTAAATGGGTTGCATAGTAAAAAGCACCATACTTCAATTCACTCCAACGGTAGCAGTTATTCAATCTGAATGTTTACAAAAATAAAATCAAAGCTGCAAAATACCTCTTTTCCTCAAAGTCCTTTTGTCAATGCAAAAAAGCCCTTTCAAAATGTTTGTTACAGTTGAAATATTACTGACATCACCAGTAGAAGGAGTAAGGGCCAAAGACTGGAGCGTAGTACGTTCCCGAGTGAGCATTCCATCAATTTACCTGCCAAGAAAGAGAGAAAGATAATGAAAAGTTTGGTAGGAGAGTCCAATGTAGTCCTAATACATTTAGTCCAGGAAATGCTGCATTAAAGTAAGATTTAATTGTTGTAATAACCTATTAGTTACAGTTATTAATTAGATGTGTAGTATGTAGTACCAAATATTAGAGCTTGTGACTTTTTTCTTCTGTGGCAATTGTTTTTTTTAGCCAGGCAGAGTAATATTAACTCTTCTTTAATTAAATTATAGCTGATACAATTTATTATGGTGCCTCAATATTTATCACGTGTATATTTTCTTTGCTCTCGTGAGAACAGTTTTTGATGTTTCTTTGTGGAACAATACCATTTCAGGGTTGAAATACTAACAAACAACTATGGTTTAAAAAAAAAAAAAAAAGGTATACTGGGATACGTTAAAAAAAAAAAAAAAAGGTATACTGGGATTATCCTGCTCATTATGATCATTTGTCGTGCTATTTTCTGCAACAATATATTGCACTTCAAAATGCGTTACTGCGACAGGCCTGTGGATGAACGTTATAATTACTTGGGTCTAATATCAAATGGAAGCTTTTGCATAGAACAGAAAACTGCACTTAGAAGTTATAGTAAAGATAAATAATTACACATCCAGAAGATAACTCGAGTGTACGTGAATCTGTCAGTGCAGAGGAGGACCTGAACCATAATATTTAGACTTTATGTAAGTCCCACAGCGCTCCAAAACAGGCACAGGCAGAGATAGAGAGACGAAAAGGAGGGGAAGCCAGGATATTCTTCTCCTCCACAAGCTAAACAAGGCAACCCGCCTCCCTGGCTCCCCGTGACGCAACACTCCTACGTACTACAAACCACACGTGTTTGAAAGACCACGTCCATCTGCGCTTTTAGTCACCGTCTAGCAACAAAATGCCATCACATGTTCAAAAATGTGGAACCGCGTCTCGCTTGAAGGACATCTTTTCTTTACATTTCATGACTTTAAGTGCATATGAATCTACACATTTCGCTAAACATCACAACTTTTAAGCTTTTACCAGAAAAATGTGCCTTCTTTTTCCCCTGTTTGACAATTTTGATGGTTTTATAATGCCTCTTCTTGGTTGAATATGTGCAGCGGATGTGACATAGACGAGGGTAATTCCATAACCGTTACCTAGCAACCATATTGTACACAAGGGCCAAAATCCATATACACAATAGTTATGATTTGATATATAATAATAGCTGATAACACCTTTTTATTTTCATCATTTTCAATGATTATTCTTTAGATTTCCATCCCAAATTTGACTGATGTAAAACTATGATAAACACAATTATCCTGATAAAAGTCATAATAATACAAAAAAGAAGCCTGTCACGTATACATCTATGGAAAATGTGTGTTCTTTTTATTTATTTTTTTCATTTTGGAACATGGGAGGGGCAATATGGCTAACATGGGGCTAACACAGTCACGTTAAGTGATGACAAAAGTAAGGGTGAGCTTTAAAAATGGGCAGGAGAACATCTTGGTTTTAGTGGAACCAATCATTTATTTACTTTCCCCCATAAACATATATAGTCTATAACATAATTTGAGCAAAACCAAATAAATCAACATGAATTTAGTTTTACATTCCCTTCAAACCATCATGCAAACAAAAACGGCCACCTACCAGAAATTGTTTGTATTTCTGGAACGACTGTGTTCCAGAGACGACACTCGCGGGCTCTTAAATGTCTTCTAGTTTCAGGTTGGTGGTAGTTTAGCGTGACGTACTCCATCTTATCTGCTGTGAAGGAGGGCCACCCAGCACCATCAATACCTGGATTCCTTTCCAAAACATGAAAATATTTACTCAAACCGTAATGGACGGACATTTATTTATTTATTTTTGTTCCATTTACCCAGTCCTGGCAAAGTTCGTCCAATGTTTCATAAACTTCTTGGTCATGTTCACTTCCTTCTTTGTGTATCCCAGTGTTTCGTTGAGGGGCATCCCGAAGACAAACTCGATCTCATAGCCGTGCATGACGCCCATCCACTCAGGCCAGGGGTTGACAGAAGAGCGGTGGTCAAACCAGTACAAGAAGGACCTTCCCCCACGTTGGGAATACCTACAGATAATCATAACAAATATTTTATTTGATTATTTGTGTAGTCTATTATTTATTCATTTTGTGGTTGTCTGTAATGTATTTTAATTTGGCATTCAACTTATATATTAGCAAGATATTTGCAAAATAATGGTCTCTGTTAACCATTGTTCCTACTGAAGAATGACATATTTGTTTGCAAGTGGGATGGGATCTGTGCACCACAGCACCTGGCTAGCTCAGTGTTAGCGCCAGTACTTTCTGTCTACTTCTGTCTCTATGGGGCTTTTGCTAAGTCAGTCTAAAATGATAAATACTATAAGATCAAGCAGTGAAAGGGAGTTGTGGTGGATGTCTCTGACAACATGTTAAAGACTTTGCCATCTTACTGCATATTCACCTGTTTTGCAGAGGATTTGCAGTGAATGTTTTATTTGTGATCACGCCAACGTGTTTTGACTATTGACAAGATCAGCCCTGATGCAGACTTGTCAGAGTGCCTCTGCCATCTTCTTTATTGCCACAAGAATCCAAGCCTACTGGTCAGATGAGCACTTGCTTTTTGTAAGTTTGTTATCGAGTACAGCACTCCACTCCCTGCTTTTTGCTGAAAACTGGTGAATACATCTCCAAAGGACACTTGTGTGTTTATAAAGGGACGTGCCTCAATGCTAATGCTAAATCCACTGTTGAGGAATAAAAACTTAGAAAAACAAACTAAAGTAATCTTCACATAAAAACAATCAGACTGTAATTGTAATGTTTGTAAATTGGTCGTTTGGCAGTGGCGCCTCCAGGATTTTGAAGAATAGTATAGGGGGGTCTGAGGGTCATCCCCAATAACTTTTTGAATATTTCAAACCACAGTTCCTGTAATTTGGTGCACTTCTAGGGTAATTTCGGCAAATATAGTCACGCCAGGCCACCCCTTAGGGGTTACTGGCTTTGAAAAACAATGAGCTGGCCATTGTTGAAATGGTTTTGATTTGAAATTGAGAAATACTTTGAAAACAGACCTTATAACCCTGATGTCTTCTTTAAATATGTATGATTATCTTGACCACCTTTTACAATTATAGCAATAAAACGGTTAAACGAAATCAACAGGACCAACTTTACAATTATCTATGGCTATAATCTTTATTTATAGTCATAAATGTTTGTTGAATCCATTCAGTGTGACATTGTGATCAGCATCGTATAAAATGTTTCAAAAAAGTTTTCAAAGATAGTCATCTAGTTCCATCTGAAAGTAATTTTCAATCGGAAGGAGCTGGTCTGAGAGAAGCTATACTTTACACAGCTCAGATCGGAATTGGCCCGGCCCTCGGGGATGAGTTATGATATCAAGCAGCTAATCCTAACATTTCTGACAGCAATATATTAACTCACTTCTGCATGAATTCCAGGACTGGGCAAACAAACATGTAGTCGCCATACAAGTTGCCCATGTGGTCTCTGTTTTTAGTCAGATTGTACTCATCAGTCCAGTCGGTGTATTGGAAGATGGCCGCTTCTCTGGTGGCCTTTGCTGCATCAGGCATGACGATGGGGATGCCCTGGAGAAACTCGGATCTGCTGATGAGGCTCTCTGTGCTCAAGTTAAATCCAGGGACCCCGTACATGAGGAAGTAGGTCCCCTCATTCTGGTTCAGGCCAAACAGGACATCTTTCTTTGTCAGCTCATTGCTGCTCAACATTTCCTATTAGAAAGACAGATGATGATGTCAGAAGTATGGTCATTTTTTCCCTAAACTTTTCTTGGTTACGTTGAGAATTGTACGACAATAACAAACTTTGAAGTGTGATATGTTCCTACAGAAAATGTCCAATGTCCAAACTTTTTTCACAGAGGGCCGCATTTTGAAACTTATGCGGACCAAAGGGCCACAGACAACCCGACAATGAAGTCAATAATTCAAAATTTTGCATTTGGCATTGTTTTGATGAGCCTCCACTCCACATGAGCCTCCATTTATATATAAATGAAAGAAAGTTGAATGTGATTGGTCGATGCTTCTTTTCTATATGTAATGTATATGCTGCACAGTAACCAATTTTATAATGGTTTTAGCATCCATATATTTGCCGATGATGTACACAAACAACACCCAAAATACCACAGAAATGCTCCTACATATCGCAATCACACCTACTTGGATTGAGGAGGGCAGGAAGATCCCATCGACCACAGGACCAAACATGACTTTGACGAGCGACGCATCGGGCACCGCAAACTGCTTCTTCACGATGTCTTCAGCGCTGACCTCCTGAAGACAAGCCTCCATCTTGGCTGCAGGGGACAGTGGACAACCAAGTAGCTCAACCAGACTTTTGGCCCTAGATGGAAAGCCACCGACAAATAAGTGAGACAAAATGAGTAGCAAGTAGAACAAAGAAAAGAAGTCCAAAAGTGTGAAGGACTGAAAAATAAAAATAAAAAATTAACATTATGTGATTCGATGTCATTACCTGAAAAGGAAAAGGTGGGTGCAAAATATATACGAAAGGTTGGACGAGTTGCCACTGCTAATACACGTTTTAAGCATTGCAATTAAGGAATCATGGCAGTAAAAACTATGATTTAATCCAGCTGCACACATTCCGGATAACATACAATCTTCTACCGACATAAAGACAGTTTGCAACAATTATTTATCTCGCACTCGCATGAAGGACAGCGACACCACACACTTGCCATTTTCAGGTAAGACCCAATACAAGTGAAGGACAATGAAAATGCCACGTGATCTAAAATGCACACATTTACAAAACATATTGATATATATTTTATTATTACTATTTTAATATTATGCAACAAACAAACCCTAATATATCATGCCTTCCAAGTATCACCTGTATTTGAACTATTCCAGGCGTAAACTAGGGCTAAACCAGTGGTAGGCCTGCATGTACTGACAGTCTTTTATGGTATGAAGATGTACCTCTTCCATGCTATTTCCTGACTCAGGTGGGCCCAGGGTGCGGTAGGACCGCCACTTTGCATCACGGCTCTATGAAAAAGCTCCTTGCTGCCCGGGGAGAGCAGGTGGAAGCCCACAGATGCTGAACCGGCACTTTCCCCAAATATAGTCACCTGCAACCCAATCATCCTCTCAGTACAAGTGTTTCTGTTTTTAAATAGGTGGAGTTGCACTTTTAAATCATGATGAAAATCCCAACCTACCTTAGATGGGTCGCCACCAAAAGCAGCAATGTTGTCAGCCACCCAGCGCAGAGCTAGCTGTTGGTCCAGCAGGCCAAAGTTACCTTTGATTGTGTTGTGATTGGGAAGAGAAAGGAAGCCCAAGGCACCCAATCTGAAAAATCACAATGACATATTTAATCATACATTTGTAATGGCAGCAATATAACAATAAAAGCATGATTATAACTATTAAAGTGTGTGGTAACAGTCAAGGTTTTATCCTCATATTGGTAATGCTACCACTGTTATTGCATCCTTAGGAAAGACACTTTGCCTTTCAAGCCTTTGCTTACATAAATAATCAACAGAAACATAAGCCAATAACTGGAGGTGTCACCGCCTTCTCTCACCAGATGCCACAACCTTCTTCGGGCCTTTTTCCCATATAAATGATATGCACATGGTCTTGCGAGTGCAGCAGTTCTGATATAGCTCAAGTTCATCCTAAAACTATCCAACTTTGCCCTATTCATTTTGACCTTGAATTGATACTAGAATCTGATATCTAGTTTTCATACTAGTTTTAGTATCACTTAGTATCTAGGTTATCATTTTATTACCATCCTAGTTCACGCTTCACTGTGTTTGGTTGAATCTCCCTGACACTCAAAGTGTGAATTTGACAGAAAGTGTAGAGGAAATTAGTGAATTCAGTAACAACAATCCCCCCAGATCACATTTTGATTCATCTGTGCCACCACCTTCTAACTTTTGTACATAATATATTTTCTGCATTGCCACAGATACGGCCAGGTCCTTACCTGTAATTCATGGACACCACGACCACATTTTCAGACTTGCTCAGAAAGAGTCCGTTGTACATGGCCAGAGAGGAGGTCCCGGACATGAACCCACCTCCATAGATCCACACCATGACCGGGACCAGGGGCTGGGGCTGGGGCTGGGGCAGAGATCTGTTCACATGGGGGCTCCAGACATTTAGGTACAGGCAGTCTTCACTAACGGGGGTGTTTGCGTTCCACATCTCCGAACCCGAGAATCCTGAAAGAAAAGAATCATAATTAATTAATACTCAACCCCTAAATGACGATTCAAATAAATTTCCCATGTCTTGCCTACTTCCTGTCACCGGTGCCTTGACCTGATTTAGATTAAACACAACTTTTATTGTCATTACACAGTGCAGCGAAATGCAGTTTAGCTTCTAACCAGAAGTGCAATGACGCAAGTAGTAGAAACATATTCATAACAGAAATGTATTATATAAAACAGTATGACATGACACTGGTTGAGTCCTGGTTGAGTCCTGGTTGAGTCCTGGTTGAGTCCTGGATGAGTCCTGGATGAGTCCTGGATGAGTCCTGGATGAGTCCTGGATGAGTCCTGGATGAGTCCTGGATGAGTCCTGGTTGAGTCCTGGTTGAGACCTGGTTTATTCCTGGTTTAGACCTGATTTAGACCTGGTTTAGTCCTGGTTTAATCCTGGTTTAATCCTGGTTTAGACATGGTTAGATAACATCAACAGAATCCTTAGCCTTGACAACGTTATTATGATTATGATTGTTATGATTATTATGTAAAACACTGCATGAAATACTTTTAGTGTAATACATTTAGGGGGTACTTTAAAATGTTTTGCTTAGTTATGTGTAGTTTATTTAAATTCAGAAAATGTGTCCTTTTTCCTCTTCTGCTAAATAAAAATAATGCACTAATACTCATCATATTTCATCATAGTATTTGCCAATGTCATATTTTTGCTGAGTAAAACTAAATAAAAAAGTAATCAGAAAGACTGAAACTATGACTTAAAGTACACATTTTCTAGATACATTTAATAAAATATAAGTATTAGATAAGCGCATATAAATTGTTGTAAAATAAGAAAAACAAAAGGAACAAGTGACTGGATCCAAGTTCCACTTTTTAATCCCAGAACCCCAAATCAGAAAATACACAAGAAAATATCAACATCCAAGAAAGACGACTGTAAATGTTCCATGAAGCAATGCAATATAATTTATCATAGGTAATAAACATTTTCTGGTTGACTAAAATTATAATACATTTAATTGACTAAATTGTCATTCTGGTCAACTAAAACTAGTCTGAAATAAAAAAAATTTTTTTTTAAATGAACAGAATCTTGACTAAAACGAAAATCTAAATTCTTGTTTAAATTACCACTGCATCATACTTGTTTATCTCTATTTAGTTCATGCCATTTTAAATGCTTGCCTTTCTGCTGGTCTATAATTAAAGGAAACAAGGCATTTGTATTAGTGCTAAGTAAAGTTCAACTTGTCCTGATATATTTTTCATAGTAAGCAGATGTGTGGTTATTTTTAGGAGAGCTCTTAAATCATTGAAACAGACATAACATAAATATATACATGGGCAAATCCCCGCACGCTGCTCTTGAGGTCATTGCTCTAATCCTCTGTATCTATTTGTGTGCTGTACCTAAATTTGGAAGTCATGTGGACATTTTTCGCCGATGCACGCGGGCCAGGACAAACTGTAGTAAGCTTTCCAGCAAACCATGACAGGTGGCTGGGCTATAAATAGAAACGTAACATTACTCCCTCCTCAGTGTTTGAATAACATCGTACAGTTGAGAGGAGTGGTCCCGACATGAAAGCAGAGCGCAAGGAATACATTTAAATTAAACCCGTCTAAAGTCCAGAAAGGGAGGACAACCTATGGCATTTTAGTTGTGCCTTGTGAGACCCAGAATTGATATTGCAGAATAATTTATATACTGATGTTAAACGTAAAGAAAGTAGTTACAAAAAGCTATTCAATCATGCACATGATCTCTTAAAGGTGCTCTTCTGCCACCTACTTTTCTCCATGGAAATGTTATTGCTTTGCCTGGAATGTTACTGGAACCTACAGGGTTTGGCATTACACATATCTGACTCCATAGGGACACGGCCATGTTACAGGCCAGATCTGTGGAGAAACAAACTCGCTTTCTTTCTCAAGGCGTTTTGTTTCGCAATAAAACCACCTGTAATTAAATAAATGCAGTAAATAATAGGAATGGGCCAATACCGCAGATATTTGCCTTGCTGCTGTTGCCAATAAGAAATATTTGCCAATAACAATATTCAGATTTTAATTAATCCATAGCAAGGCCCACAAATCTATTTTAAGTTGAGGTAAAGTTCACGTTACCCTTGCATAATAACACAACACACAAATAATACTATTACATCATTTTTTGCATAATAAAAATACAGCCATATTTTTTGCCTCATTGCCCTTCTATTCCCATTTTTACTCATTAGTCTGTAAAAAAAAACCATAAACATCTGCATTTTATTGATATCGGTTGATACCAATAGTGGAACAGATACTGTATATATCACCAATCCGTAATAAATAGGTTTAATGCCAAACCATGAAACAGCAGTTGAACGTGATTTGACGGCAGAAATGCACAGAACGAGTCTTGAGATGATTTATGGACTTAAAAACAGCGCAAAAGACAGATATCTTACTTATGACGTCACAAAACTGTAACATTTTGAGCCAAGTGTTTTGGCTTAGAGGGAGAGGACTTACAAGATTCCTAAAACAAACATGAATGAAACTAACTACAACTCCTGGTATGTTTTTGATGAGGCAACAATGTCAATGTAGACGTTCAGTTGTCCAACTAGCTTCTATAGTGTCATGTATTCCGTTTTTGGTTCTTTATTTTTCTGTGTTTTGGTTTTTACCCTGTTCATGTCCTTGGTGTTTTATTTTGACATGTCCGTGTGCATGTTTTTCAGTTTTACTTCCTGTCTGTTGATTGCCCTGATGTGTCTCACCTGTTGTCCCCTAGTGTATTCAAGCCCCATGTTTCACCTTGTCCTTTGTTGGTCCAGTGTCATTGTCTTTGTCCTATTACCTGTCAGGTCTTTTGTGCAGTTTATCCCTGGATTTTTTTTGGATTGTTCTTCTGATTTCTTCCACGTAACACATAGCAAAAGAACAATGAATTCGGTCAACTGGGAAAACGTTTAATAAGTGAATATGTTTCGCCACTCATCCAAGTCAATTCTTCAGTTCATCTGAAGAGAACTGGTGAGCCACAGCCTTAAATATCTGGAACGAGGAACTAACTACACTGAAACTAACACAAATTAGTTGTTTGCAGTCAGGAAGATCTGCTGTTAAGTCTATTTAAATACCCTAAGATGTGAACTCCGAATCATAATCATCCATGCTCCTTACAGATCATCTTACTCCTATTAGCATACTCTGATTGTTTTCTATGTTTCGGTTTAAGGATGGAATTGTAAATGTCTGGTACCTTAGACCTCCATTTCTGTTCCGAGATGGATTGTCTCTCGTGACAAATATAGCTTCTTTGGAATATTATGGACTGATTTAGTCAACTACCTTATTCAGCCACATTTGCCCAACATTTCTTCAACTGAAACTGGATAAGCGTGTGTTCACATTTGTACCGGATAGTCCTGGTTTGACTCCTGTTTAGTCCAGATGTAGACTTGCTTTGGGCCTGGTTTAGTCCCAGCTGTGTGTGTATGATGTGTTTGTGAAGGTACCCTTAAATGATTATTTTATTAAATCTTGACAAATAGTTCATATTTACATTTTAATTTTGGTCCATAGATTTAAAGATAAATACATGCAAAAACTATCTTTTTGGGGCCTTTCACAGAAAAAAACCAAAAAACAACTAAAAACCATGAAGGGTAAATACTACTTTGGGTCTACATATGTGCTGGTGTGACATGAGCACTCATGGCAGTTGTAATCCGCTCTTTTCAAAGACCTCCTCAGTGGCCCAGGCCCCTGAGATCGACCTTCCTTCAGACATGGACATACATGGACCTCCGCTGAACACGGGCACTCTCGGGGCCAATCAAGTGTGACAGAAGCACAAAATCAGATTAAAATTCTTCTGGATGTGATCTACTTCTCAAATGTTCTGTCTGTAAAAGGCCCACCTACTAGTCTGACGCACAAGGATGGAAATAACACAGTACTGTACTTTCCAGACTTTAAAGGTGCACAATGTAACTTTTCTTGTGGAGTGAACGATGCCTGTTTGTCTGAGACGTTATTAGGATAATATGTTTTGTCCAAGGAGAAATGCACAATAGGTAAGTTCAATGTCATACTGTGAATCATTTCAAGCATGTTAAGTTATTCAAAAGTAAAACAAAATAAAACTTAATTTTGTATTTATTTTTTTTAATTGGTAGAAGTGTATGCTACAGTCACTATTTGTGACCACCACTTTCTGTATCTTTTCAACTAGTGTCATTGTTCTGATCATGTTGTCATGTGTAGACAAACTAGGATAAACTTTTTGCAGTTCCACCAATCAATTATAGATAACAGATAAAAACCTACCTGGAAAGGCATTGTCAGAAAGTTGGTAGCATGAATTTCGATATGAGAAGGCCTCCAAGTTCTTCTTCCATTCCTCTGCGGGCTGAGGTGGTCTGAATCTCAGCGGCCCGAGGGGTGGTTTTGCATATGGTATTCCCAAAAATACTCGGACATGGCCACCCAGTACAGGGTGCAATGCTCCTTGCACGTTCCCATTTTTGGTCTGGACTACAAGGTCATCTACCCTGGACCAAGATGTGTTCACAAAGGACAGGAGCAGAAGAAACAGGCCGATGAGGGGACACGGTGAAGATGCCATGGAGAGGCCTGGACAAAACGGGAAGGAAAAAAGGTTTGTGCTTGTGTTGGCTCACAATTATTCCAATACTTGCTGTGCAGTGAGGTTAAGACAATACAGCGACATTTGGTGTCACTGTTACTAAAAACTGCCTACTACCAAAATCAGTGATAATGGTAATGGCTGGAGAGCATTACTTTTATTTGGAGTCCGCCTGGACATTTTTGCTTTGTTACAAGTCCCTAAAACTCTTTCAGTGAATTTACCTTCAGCCTTTAAAAAAGAATTGTCAAAACCAAACTGATGCTCTTTTTAGTGTCAGTCTGTTGATCCCTCCAGAAACCAGCTTTTGTCATTCAAAAAAAATCTAGACGGGAGTACAGTATTTTCACTTCTATAGTACTAGGATCCATATAGCATACGGAAATTCCATTTCTCACTCAAGCCTTCTAGTTGAGTCTAAACAACAATGACAAAGTTGTTTAGCACTTATCAAGATACCCAAAGCAATTTCACACTGAATTTAGAAGTTACGTAGGGGTCTGAAATTTTCATCGTAGATGCATTTCCACCGTGACAAATAGAATCTAGAAAAAATACATAATCCAGAAATCACATTGTATGATTTTAAAATAATTTCTTCGTTTGTTATTTCTGCAAATAAGCATTTGAAAACCTGCCAATCAGCAAGAATTGTGGCTCGCAAAGACATGTTAGTCTGCCTTTAGAAAGTCCACCTCTACTCCACTTATTCATCTAAATTGTTAGAGCTTGTTAGCTGCATAAAGACACCTAAACACCCCACAACCATTCAGAATCCAACTACTACCATGGGCAAGAGCAAAGAGCTGTCAAGACACCAGAAACCAAATTGTAGATCTAAACTAGGCTGGAAAGGGCTACGGGGCAATTGGCAAGCAGTTTTGTGAAAAAAGATCAACTGTTGGAGCAATTGTTAGAACATGGAAGAGGCTAAAGATGACTGTCAGTCTCCCTTGTACTGGGTCTCCATGCAAGATCTTATATCCATGATGATAAGAGAGGTGAAGAATCAGCCCAGAACTACACAGGAGGAGCTGGCCAATGACCTGAAGAGAGCTGGGACCACAATTTCAAAGGTTTCTGTTGGTAATACACTACGCCATCATGCTGATAAGTATCATTCCAAGAACACTATCTCTCCTGTCAAGTTTGGGGGTGCTTTACTGCACATGGGACAGGACTGCACTGTATTAAGAAGAGAATGAATGGGGCCATGTATTGTCAAATTTTGGGCTACAACCTCCTTCCCTCAGTCAGAGCATTGAAGATGTGTCGTGGCTGGGTCTTCCAACATGAATGACCCGAAGCACACAGCCAGGATAACCAAGGAGTGGCTCCGTAAGAAGCATATTAAGGTTCTGTGGTGGCCTAGCCAGTCTTCGGATCCAATAGAAAATCTTTGGAGGGAGTTTAAACTTCGTGTTGCTCAGCAACAGCCCTGAAACCTGACAGATCTATTGAAGATCTGTGTGGTGGAGTGGGCCAAAATCCCTGCTGCAGTGTGTGCAAACCTGATCAAAAACAACAGGAAACGTTTGACTTCTGTAATTGTAAACAACGGCTTTTTTTACCAAATATTAACATTGATTTTCTCAAGTGTTCAAATCTCTCACAGTGGAAATGCACCTACGATGAAAATTTCAAACCCCTCCATAATTTCTAAGTGGGAGAATTAGCACTTTCTAAGTGCAGAATCGCTGCACCAATGTATCAATGTACCTATGTATCAATTATACATAGGAAAGCGAGGATGAACTTAATGAACCTAAATCAGGGTTAAACTTGAACCAAACACAGATACAGTTGGCAGCGGGTCATTGGGGAGGGGGGTGTTCTGGCATGGGTGACTCTGATTCAATGGGAAATGCAACATTTTCCCTCTTATGTTTCCTAACTAATTCTGTGCATTTTAAGCACAACTGATTCAAGTCACAATGTAATGTTAAAATATAGCAGGCTGCGCTAATATCGCAGGGGCATTTAGCCCACAGCTATTGGAAGCATTCTTGTAGATTTATTTATATTATTATTTATACATTTTGGACCACTTTATTCTTCCCGATGTCTCGGTGTCTGCATTTTTGTACAACATAACTCATAAAGTCGGCATTTGCTCTTGAAGTTGAACAGTGGGTGACGGAGCAGCTCTTCTACATTAAAATGAATGGACTGCTTCCCCCCGCAGAGGTCAGCATTAGTGAGCGGTCCCTCAAACTGTATCCATTGTCTGTGCTATGTCTAAACAGGTCACACCCCAAACACTAAAGGAAATGAAGTGTTTAAGTGTCGTGAAGAGGCTGGCACACTCCCACCCTTTGAGAACCCTTGCACTGTCTCATAACATGCAACCAAACATTCAACAGTTTAGTTTTTGGTTTATTTAAATGTAAAGGTGGATAGTATTCAGTTGCACTTAACTTGAAAATATGCCATACTTTTACTCCTACTTTGTTCGAAGTAACTGTGCTCTGATTTGTGTAAATGATTTGGTTTCTCACAAGTCAACAAGTTAAGGCATCCCACGCTTGGGACGTTAGACTTTTTTCTTATTCCATTTTGTCCACCATCTTATAAAAGGGAACTCTCAAGCTGCTTGATATGCTGTACATAAAAATAAAGCTGTAACCCTCTTATTTCCAGTCAAATGAACCATTCTGGGAAGCATCAGGGTCAGTTTGTACTCCAAACCCACAAATAAAAAAATACTCAAATAGAATGAAAAATGAATGGGACTTTTATATGGAGTCCGCCTGGACATTTTTGCTTTGTTACAAGTCCCTAAAACTCATTTTCAGTGATTTACCTTCAGCTTTTAAAAGAGAATTGTCAAAACCAAACTGAAGCTCTTTTTAGTGTCAATCTGCTGATCCCTCCAGAAACCAGTTTTTGTCATTCAAAAAAAATCTAGACGGGATTTAAAATCTGATTTCCTCTGTGCAGAGTTTGTTTCTCCTTTTTCCTATTTAATTAGAGTAAAACAGACATCAGAGTCCAAAACTACAGAGTCTCAGCTTCAAAAAGGCTCCAGCCAACTTAAATTTAAAATTGGGGGTCATTTTTTCAGGCGTTTTTGGAAAAATAGCCCCCTAAGTGCAAGGGCTTATATTGACTAAATGAACTTCTTACATCAATCACACTGTCATAAATATACATATATACTTTTTGTCTGAAAAAGTTTGGTAATTATTCTTTGGAAATTCTAGAATCTGTTCAAATAATCAACTCATAAATCCAATTTTAAATGCACTTTATGTCCAAAGTTTTATGCTCTAATTCTACATTCTATAATATTATTTTAATTAAGTACAGATTTTGGTTACTGTCAGCATCTCTGAATACAACTCAAGAACAATTTTACACAATAAGCATTAAATACTCCAAAACCTCTGTAAAAGAACCAGAAAAAATTGCTCAAATAGTGTTTATATCAAGTTGCAACTGAACTGACGGCTGCTATAAAACCGCAGCGCCTCCTCTCCATCCGCAGGACGCACGGTGGATCATGACCGAGAGCGCGTTCACAAACTAAGCCGCATTACAAGCTGCCAATAGCTGTCAAAGCCAACATTTTCCCCGCGTATAAGCCAACGCGTAACGACGTAATCCACGCAACTTTACGCGCGTTAATGAAAAAGAAAAGCACCTCGCCAAATACAGCAGATCGCGTCACGTAAATCACAGACGCGTGCAGACGGAAAAAAAAGAAAACAAAGCGTTAAAATCTGTGTCATTCTGGCAGAGCAAATGTAAAGCGCGCAGTGACGTCTTACCTCGTCAGTTCGCTGGGGTTGTTGTGAGTGTGTTGGAGCAGCGGTGAATGAAGGCGCACTGGAGAGGCGCGGATGGGATGGAAAAGGCGTGGACTTCCCGTGTGGCTGCGGGGCTGCGGGACTGGCCCCTCTGTCTCTACCGCTCCAGCTGCGTCAGGGCGATACTACAGTGTCCTTATGTAACACTGAACTTTGGGGTACAAAAAAAAAGAAAAAAAAAAAGATTTTTGATAAAGAGCGAAAATTGTGAGGCTTATTTGTTATCTGTTAAGGCCTTCTGACGCCGATTCAAAATGTAGGTAGGTCCATTTTGTGTAAGAAAAACGTTGATGTCTGTTCTTTTTTGTGTTGCTCTCTGGTCATGTTCTGTTTGTTTTTGTGTGTTTATTTTGAAAAACTAAAAAAAAAGAAAAAAAACAAAACATAAAAAATAACCTGAACTGAGCCCACCGTGTAGGCTTTTAAAACAAATATTATTATTTTTTTTTGTTGTTGTTGTTGCCAAAACAGACGGAAATAAAATCATGTTTTTTATTTGGATGTTTTTGTTGCACGAAAAATGTATACTAAACGTGTGTCCTTTTAACGTCGCCACAAACCTGACTCGTAGTTCGTGTATCAAATATTGTCAGAATAAACATTTCGATTTAACTTTTATTCATGACCAAAACAACAGTAACATTTATTTCAACTGAACTAAAAAGACGATTATCGATTAACGTTATAATCTTGACGTACCTACTTGTAGTTGGCCTTGGAGTTGCCCCCTGTTTTCCATGGCATCAACCATATTGTTCCATGAAAAATGTTCCAAAGTATGATTTTAATTTTAATCATGCAGGTGACTTTCCACCCTGTCACTTAAAGTTCAGCCGGAAGCAATGTGATAATTGGTACTCATAAAATATATATAGTGCATTGACAAACAATTTTATCTCACCTCAACCAGTTCAAGGCCTCATTTACAGTTTTATCTGTTCAATAAATCTAAAGGTAATTTATGTCGAGTGCCCTTTGGACCCATCATTCAACTTTTCTAAATTCAAGCCAATCCCAGTGTGTAGACAGTGCGGTAAAGTCACAACTGCACTCTAGAATGTTTTTGAAATGTGTAAATAGTGATTTCTATCCTTTTTTGTTCATTTGGGGACAAGCAAACAGGAGACTCCTCTAAATGTAATATGTCAGCAGGTACAATTGCCTGTTTAGATGAAGACGACGTGCATGATTGTATCCCAAACGTCCCAGGATGAACCCAACAAAGCATTGACACTGAGCGAACGGATACAGTGGCACTATATTCTTCCACAGTGGCACATTAGCATAACAAACACACCTGCAGCCCACGGGAGCCTGCGCAGTGTCAACTGACCGGGGTCAGATTCACACGCCTCTCGTTCGTTTGTGCCATTCTAAAGTATGTGTACTTCTCCAGCATCTGAAGTCACAAATACATTATTTATTATTAAGGCCTAAATGTGTATTGTCTAATAGTTAAAGTACTCTACTTTTTCTCATATGACTTTATTAAATGAGGGTGTTAAATTTTAAAGAGCTTTTAACCGTGTTATAATATTAAATGTCCCTTCTCAGTGTTTTTTTTTCTCCTGCATTCAAATTAAAACACCATTGCTCTGAAAATGATGTATATACACGCCCACCATTTTTTTTTTCTTCAACAATACACATAGGATTCAGCAGTCACGTAACCATTTTGGCACAACTTAAAATGTTCCACTGCTCTCTACCGTTAACAGTTATCCATTGTGTTGTGCTGTAAAGGAGCAGACGCTGCAGTTTTCAAGTCAGCTGACTTATTACTTTTATTATTGTTTTTGTTCAATATTGCAATTTAAGAAGTCCAAAAAAACAACGCTCCAACTTCTGTAAATAGGCCTATGCTACTATCAAAGTACTATTGAGAGCTCTTCTTGCTGCTATGGCTACGAGGCCAACAGTTAATTAAAATTTGTGGTCAAACAGGAATATGTGAATGTAAAGGAAGTGACTAAGCATCATCATGGCTTATGAACAGCCTGGCATACGCGTGCTGTGCTTTAACCACTCGACCACCAGGAAGCACAGTGTTCTGTACTGTTCATAATAATACTCGTGTGACTTGTACACTATGCACTTTCCATTCACTAGACATTCTGGATCTAGTCTTTATGGATCAGATGTCTTTTGATATTTTTCGAAATGTAATCTGATTTTGCTTGGTAACATGATGACCAACAGCCCAGAAGCACTTCGGGGAGTGCTTGGCTAAACTGGAATGCGGCGACACACCCATGGTTTGAATCCACTCCTTTAGCACTGCAAGATGAGAAGAAAACTCCCTGCGGACTGTCCTGCTGATTCTTAAATGCCTGCGGTCGACTAAAGAAATGATGGGTTGACAAGACATGCCTTGTGCATCGAAGCATTGCCTAAAAGGGGGCATGGCACTGCGAAATACTCACAAATTAGGATCTCTCGCAAATATTTTATAATTTTTTTATTAGTCGACTAGTCAACCAATTATTTCATTACATTTTTAACCAAAAAGGTTGAAATATGGTGACTGCTTAGACAGAGAATATTGCATCGTTGATGAAAATAAGAAATTATTGACAAACATTTTTAATAATTGACGAGTTACAATGATTCAATTAACTGTCGCAGCCACAACAGCATCTTCATAAGTGAAAAGCTGATTAAAAGGCAAGGTAAGTTACTGTGTACTTTAATAAACCCTCGTGAGGGAAATTCATTCTCTGAATTTGACCGATCCTTCCATGCCGTAGGGGCCACCTGTCAGGAGCAGTGAGCTGCTGCCGTACAGCGCTCGGGGATCCAGCAAGTCTTGAGTGGGCTTGGTCAGGACCTTAGCTGATGTCTTAGGTTGATTGGGGGGGGGAAATCGGAGTACCCGGAGGAAACCCACCCAGACGAGGAGAAACATATACAAACGCTGCAGTCACTCCAGTTTGCATTCTCCACTCTGCTGTGGTCCATAGAAATCCTTTATAATCCTGAGAAAATAATTAGTCCACACATTTTTTCTAAATGATTGACTGAGGGTGCGTTCACACTTGCACATTCAGGGCTCAATGGATGAAATGACAAAAATAACAAGATGTGTACACATCCTGAGACATTATCAACCGATTAATTGACTAAAGGCCAAGAGCTCGAGATTCTAACGGCTTTGAAAGATGTGTGGAATACAGTGGAGTAAAGATAGTCATCTTATTCTGAATTACTGTGTGGCAGGTTTACTTGGGTCAATAGTTTGGAGATTTTTACTCAAGGAGAATTGCCTGTCTACCCCCCTGTATTTCGTTACAAGTCTGTGGGAGGCCGTCGCCAGGAAACTAATTGTGTTTGACACCAACTCACAACATCAATGCCTGTGTTGGAAAGGTCAAATGAGATCCATTAACAAACATGGTTTATCTGTGTTCAGTTTCCCGACTGGTCAGAACAGCACCTACTGAAACCAAGTGCAATTGTCGACAGTTAAAATGACAAGGAAATCATACCATTTAATTATTTATGTGTATTTTAAACCCCATCAGTTGGTCAAAATGTTGCTGAAACGACACATGATTCTCATATTTCCACTATTGCAGCTTTTACTTTATTGATAGTGCATTTGTAAGGAACATACTGACTTTATCCTATCCAAATGTACATTATTTACGCTAACCTCCAGGTGGTATCCTTCAAATTTGTTTGCCTGCTTTGTAAGAAAAGCCAAAAATAAAAAAAATAACTTCAACACTAAACACAAACTACCAGTTGCTAAAGCAACTATGAAAGGCTCACCAAAAGTAAAAGGCATTTACGTGTCAGTTAATTGTGTCAGTATTTATAGACATACTTTTTATTTATTTATGTATTTATTTTTTGTCTTAGGACATAATTTACTTCACTTGTGTTTCCTGAATATACAAAGCAGTCTTATTTGTTTTGATACGGACAGAGCATGCGTGTCCCTGATTGGCTAATCCACCTGTGACCAGACTCATATCAATCTGTAAAAAAAATACTGATATATTATTCTGGTATTAACTGTTTTCTTCCCACTAAAATGTTCATTAGCATTATAGCAAAATATGTTTTCATCCAACTATTGATATTATTATTAATATTGAATAACTACTAACTCATACCACGACTTTTATTTATTATCGCTGTTGTTTTTATTGTTTTAGAATTCTTCAAATTATCAGAGCATTTCATGGTTGTTGTCTTGTTGTTTTATTATTACTTTTCTCACTCTCCATGAAATTAGCTTTAGAAATGAAGTGCGTGGAATAAGAACAGATAATATGTGGTTCCTTAAAAAGAAGCTCACTATTCTCTTTTTTTTTTTTTTATCAACAAAAACACATTTCATATCTACAGACAAAGGAAAAGGAAAGCGTAACAATAAATAAGAAAGGTTAAGGCACAGTAGGTCCATTATATGAGTCCCATTATGTCCAATTTATGTTAAATTGTCCATTTCCAAGTTCAGTCCGTTGTGTGTGTGTGTGTGTGTGTTGTGTGGTGGTGTTTTTTTAAGCTATTCCTATTTCATTACGTAAAAATGAATACATCGGTCTCGTGTTAAAGACTATAAAAATGAATACATCGGTCTCGTGTTAAAGACTCTCTGACCCCCACACAATTTTGACATCACCACTTATTCCAAAATCTAAATTCCACCTCCAGGTTCAGCCCATTCTACCCTCAGCTTCATCAAAATCACTGCGCTTCGGTCAGATCACATTTTGGGCAGTGTGGCTATGACTCCACGGGGGGCTTGGTCAAACATTTGCACCGACAGTGACGGCAAAAGACTCCTAAAGATAAAGAGGGACCAGGCAAACGGTTATTTGAGATGTGATACAGCAGACCGAGCCTCATTCCATCAGGGGATTAGGCATTTAAAAGACAGCAATGGCATGAATCCGATTTGAGCTTTCGAGCGGCTTTGGCATCGTCAAAATAAACAGCAATTCAAACACACAAGTTAATTTCTTCCGTGCCCTTTTAACGTCAATCTGCGGTTAGGAAAGCAAGGACACAACAGATATAATTTTCTTACGTAACCTCAAGGAAACGTGGTAGTAAATATCCAGTCAATCACACCTATTCCTCAATATCTTTCCAATGGAGGAAGGGGTGCGACAGTTCAAGCGGAAATCACACCCAAACATTCCACCTTTTTTTTAAATCGAGCATAAACGTATTACCTTGTTATTGAATTGAACTTTTTCTCGAATTAATCTCTGTTTAACAATAAATACAGGAAAGCCCACATTTACGGCGCTTCCTTGACCTCTACAATGAAGAGAAACTTTGCTCCCGAGCAGTTTCCTGACCTATGAATCAAGTAACTGACAGATTCAGTCAGTCCAACGGCTTGTGTAAACTGTGCACTATGGCCCCACATCCTTTTGAGGCAAGGAAAAAGTAGAGCTATACATTTGAAACTTCTTCTGTAGTCTACACACGTTCAAATGGAAGAGAAAATGTAGGCCTGTTACTCGTTTTCATATTTAAATAAGGCATGTTTTAGTCATAAAAATTGCCAAAATTGCACACATTTGGGACATATAAATCTGAAAAATGGCTAGACCCTTATTTTAAAGTTTTAACTCCAATAAATAAGGTGTCAAGAAATTTAAACATCAGGTTTAGAATTAGACATTGTCTCTATTGGTGACAATGCATTTTGAGAAAAGGACAATTTAAAATTACAACGTCCCTTTTATAAATCTATGGATCTGAAATCATCAATTAACAAACCATCTTGAACAGATTGGACAAAGTAATATGTTGAGAGACTGAAGTGTCTTAAGTGTCTCGCCTTAAACATAAATATAAAGTGGATTCATTTCTTGGTAAACAGTGGAGTTGATTTAAAGGTGTGTATGACGTAACACATTTTAGGGTCCAATGATACATCTGATCCAATCTGTCAACTGCTTGTAAATACATTTTTTCATGCATTAAAGTCAAATCGGTTTAGTCCCAGTACGTACTACTACATAATACTGTGTGTTTTTGTCTCTGTTTAATTAAAGAAGTGCGCCGTTAGCATGCTAGTTGTTGTTAGCATTACTGGGACTGTAAATTCTGCTCCGAAAGTTGTGAAGCACTTAAAGACTCATTTGAAAAGTTAAGATGCAAGCTGCTCCAAGTGAAGCCGCAGTGTCGCGAGTTCGAATCCCCACTCCGACATTTATTACATGTCCTCCCCTCTCTCTTTCTCATCCCCCATTTCACACCACTTTCCTGTCAATAAAGCCTATGGGCATTAAATCCAAAAAGCTTGGATGCTTGTCATGAAGTAGGGAAGTGAGCAATAACTTTGGACAGCAGTACACGGTTTACAATGAACTAGCATTGTTTTTCAGCTCATTTCAGGACAGCCTGTCTGCCTAGTACTTTCTTATAACAGTACCATATCTACAACACTTCTATCCAGGCCTTTGTTTCAAGAGTAAAAATAAAGTTTTTAACATAACCATAGACCAGTGATTCTCAACCTGGGGGTTGCAAAATTATTTCAAGGGGTCCCCAAGATTCTGAGTTGCCTTCAGCAACACAGCAACTTTGCTCCCTGCCTGTGGAACAAAACAGACTTTTAAAATTAAATAATTTTATGCATTTCAATGATTTTAAAGAACTGGTTAAGGACTACCTGCAGTGCCAGTGCACTTGTTTTATATAATTTTATCTCATGTGTAAGTGTGTTTTTATGGATTTGTTTTATTGGATGTTTTATTTGGCGTTTTTATTTGGATATTCTGTGTCTGTTTGTTTAATCAATCTGTGTTTTGTTTTTAACAGGGTACCCATGAAAAAGTGTTTTTCTCATTGGGTTTTCCCTGTATAATTAAATTAAATGCAATTTATACAATTAAATAAGAGAGAACAATTCTAAATGTATACAATAGTCTGAAACAAAGCTTGACACCCTTCAAATGCAGTGGTAAAAGTAGATTATTTGTTGGCCTACCAAAGTCCTTTATTTAGGTCTATAGCTTCAAAATAAAATCAGCCATTAGACATGAGCCTGCTTTTTATGTTGGAAGTCGTGAATGCCAAAGGTTATTAATTTGCGGGTCACGACTGAAAAAGGTTGAGAACCACTGTCATAGACAACCGCAAACAACAGCAGTTAGAAAAACGTCTCTGCGCTGCTTCTATTTATTGATGATCTGTTTGAACAAAACTAAGTGCAGCACTGCGGCATAGTGTTCAAAACACAACAAAATCAACCGTTTTGCTGCGCTGCTCTGACTCTGACTGACATCACACTTAATGATCTCATTTAGCTTTGCTTGGAATGTTACACAGTATGGCTTTTTCATTGCATTTTCTCCATGGACACAAACAAATCTGAGATAAATGCGTTTAATGCCATACTGTAGAGCAGCAAAGCAATAACATCTTCACCAGAAAGTTACGCAGTGCACATTTAAAGAGACTCTGCCAAGAAACTTAAGGCGTGTTTCCACTTGTTCACTTTGGAGCATATCGGGACACTATCCACTCTCTTAAGCCAAAGTAGACCCCGCAACAAAGTCTAGCTTCCAAAGCGGTCTCTACTTGTAACTTTATATTTACATGACATGCTTTGCAAAACGAAGCTAGCGCATGTTAGCAACAGCTGTTTATTGATGCATGGCATTAGCGTCAAGATAAAAAAAAAGAATAATTCAGTGCATAATGCAGCTAATGTTATCCAAAGCATGGATAAAAGTAAGTTGTATTACATAAAGTGACGTTAAACAAATGCAGAAGTAGTTCTATGTTTACTCTCTCTTTCGCCACGTCTCACAGCGCCGCAAACGGAAAGACTTTTTCTGAATTGCTGAGATCGGCCTTATGATTACAAATTATGATTCCAGTACGATTTACATTTCATTTGTCAAGAAATTGTTATGTTTTGGTGACATCATTAGGAAATACATTCCGCCTTTTAAAAGAACTCTTCTAAAGCGGTCCTTGGCGAAAAGTGTCTTCAGTGTAGCCTTATTGCTAAAACACGACTAAATTACCCTTAATAATACGTGAATAGAAATAACATACACAGCACAAGACTATGACGGCTTTCCTCTAATTGAAAAGTACATATTGCAGATACAAACGTCTGATTCTGACTATTTCATGCATGGAATAATTCAACCTGCTCCCAAACCACTCATTGCATGTTATCTAGGCCACTGGAGTCTCCACTTCACTAATGCATTTAACATGTGGATAATTACGCCCCTAAGACCCATAGAAGCATCGGGTGTACACACATACACCCACCCACACATTACTATTTCATATCCCTAAATCATATCCCGCATGTCCATCTCCATAAGGATGAAAAGGTCATGATCTTCGCTTATGCCCGGTTGCATATTTGGGTCAGGAGTTCATAATGTGGTGGAGCGAACGTGTAGCGGGCCGTGTCACAGACAGATTAGCAGGGATTTGGTGTGTTCGTGTCACACAGTGTGCAGTGGTGGCGGAAAAGGTCGTCGAAGTGCAAGCGAGAGTGACTGCTGGGATTAAGTGGTGGCATGGATTTTGTTTGTAAACCTCATCCATCAAATTTAATAGATGGCATATGGAGTGGAAGGATGGATCCGGCCACAAGTGTTTAGTGTTTATGGTTTTTGTGTCGGTTCTATGCTTGGATCAAAAGGCCGATGTTTTTTTAATGGTAGATTTAGATATAGATTAAGTAAATTGTCTAGAATTTAGGAGCACATGGTTGAGTGGATAGCACACATGCCGGCCGCAGCAGCGTGGGTTTGAATCCGGTTCTCGACAATTTACCGCATGTCATTCCCCATTAAATCGCTGTAAAAGGGGTGATAGTCCAAAGTGATTTCTTTCTGTACATTTTATTACATTGAGAGGCCAAGAGACAACTTTGGAGTGTACTGTGTAACTTTTCTAAAGGAGGGTACGCCTCTCGTCATGTTACTGTTATGCCAAGAATACTCCACAGTATTTACTTCCATGGAGGCAAGCAGGTGGTGCCATCAGGCTAAGCTACAGATCAGATCTGTGGAGAGGAGATACGTAAAAATGCTTATGAGTGCAACTGACTATTGTTTTTCCGTTAATTTTATGGTGTGACGTGCGAAAATTTCCCTCTAGAACAATAATATAATATAATAAATTGTATTGTAACATGCTTTATTACAGCCAATGAAAACTCTTCCCTCTGGCGGTTGCTGTTTCGTCCACCACCATGTGCCCCCGATGGGTCAGAACCCTCCCAAAAAGTCAGTAATCTCAATAAATTCAAATACAGCTCAGCGATGCTAAAATATGCTAAACCCCTCATGTCCTGTTTTTTGTTATTTTCCTTAATTTAATTGGCCATCATCACAAAAAGGTCACAAGACTAGAGTTCAACCTGTAAACCCTAACAACTGACATGCTGGCAGCTCAGATACAGCCTCATCCAACATATACTGCCATTGTGTTCTCGGTCAAAGCACTCCACATATAAAACCAGTCCAATCCAACATAAAAAACAAAAAAAAAGGTTTCCAAATTACTGTCTTGTGGTTTGCAGTGGTAACACTTTTTGTATTTTTATGTTAATTTATATGTTAATATTAGAATTGTTTATATTTTTTTCCAACATGAACCAATAAACTGCACCCACGTGGCGTGATTTGGGAATTCCCAAAGGAAAATATCCTAAAGGAACTGCTACGGGAGCTCACGGCCCATCAGAGGCAGTACACAGTTAACAGGTAACCAGATGAACTGCACGGCGCAATAATAGTAATGGCTCATAAACCTCCGTGTGATAAATCAGACATGCAGTCCTTGGAAACACCACTTCCAACTGTCTGGCGTGTACCCATATAAGTCCATCAGAACCCAAGACTCCAGAAGATTCGGGGGTTAGTTTGTTTTGCGTGTGGGCTTGTGCAGGATGATAGATTATTCAGCCGTCTCAGCAGTGTAAAATCTCATTTGAAGCTCCCGCAACAGTTCAAATCCTAATAAAACACTCGACCGGTGCTGACCCATTTAGCGTCCCCTATCGCATCCCCCCTATGTCATCCTCACGTGCACACTCACACATACACACACATGCACCAGCTCATTCACGTCGCGCACACTCGGAAGGGTCTTATCAGGCTGCTGTGCGTCTGAAGTGTTGTTTTTATATTACAGCCATATTTCATTTTGGCCTACTTTGCTTTAAATTGCCTTTGGGGTTTTGTACAGGGAGCAGAACCATCACATTTATATATGAGATTGAAGGCGAGGAAAGAGAGGTGCATGGGAGACTTGTTTATGTTCACTTTGATTTTCCTTGAAGTGTTATACGTTCTTTTTGTCTTTAGTGTGTATTCAGTGTAAAAGGTGTGGTTTTGTATCGACGCAGATGGAAGAGGAGAATGAGCAGGCCTGACCTTAGTAGAATGACGAATATGTGCTGATGATGGGGTTAAACTCTACGGAGCCGGGAGCTTTTAGCCACCCAACATGTCGTATATTGTGTTATGTTTTTAAATACATATTTTAACATAACCGCATTATAAGGGTACCTTTTTTAAACTGCTAAAAACCCATTTTGCCACCTCAGATGCTTTTTTTTTTTTTTTAATTCAAATTTTTATGATTGGACCTGAGGAGCCTTTTGTGACAAGGGGGTATATTTTTTTCTAAAATGGCCTACATTTACTATATTGTCATCAAATTTACGTAAACATGTTATGTAAATGCATTTTATTAGAATTTCATTTCCTATGCATTTAAAGTGTAACAATAGTGGTAAACTACAGCTCTTGTTTTTTAAGAAGAATTTGTGACAGGATGGTAAGGTTTACAAATTCAACTTACAATAAAATAAACACAAAACCGAAATATTTAGTTGGGAACTTACCTTGAAATGTTCAAGTGAAGTCACTTTAACTTGAGGTGTAATTTTTTTTTCATAATGTCAGCTGCACCATGTCTGCATGTGAAAAAAGCTGTTCTAAAACTGTGCATACAAATGCACTAAAATGAATTACCAATGTGCCAAAGGGCTTGTGAGAGCTGTAGTGCCAAGTATAATTAAAAAAACGACTCCCTCCTTTTGCAGCGTGAAGAGCAGGTAACCGACTTTACTTTTGTAAATGAAAAATGCAAAGCTCATAATGTTTTGGTTTGGTAGTAGAAAATAAAAGCAGACAAGAAGAAAAATACAGTAGTTGTTGCTATTATTATTATTTTTTCCTGCCATGTTTGTCTAAAATCAAAGATAAGGATAAAGGGGAACGGAAAGGCCATTTAAATAAACAGCAGTGCAATTAATCAGATTTATTTTTCCATTTATGTTTGAACAAACAAAATTTAGTAATATGCTGGTAAGAGCCCATTTGCCTTCATCCACCCGGCCCCAACAGCAAGTTAACCCACAAAACCCAAATCTACAAAAATATAGTCAAAAAGTACAACTTTTGACTGTACATTTGGAAAAAATATTCAGCAAAAAAATATTTTCATGTGATACAGACCTAAAATGTATGCTCCAAGCCATATTATAAATGGGGTGGCTCAACACAACTACGTCAAATACAAAGTTTTAAAAGATGTGCTTCAATATTATGTCGTATGCAGACCTCCGCTCCGTAAATGTTTCAAAATGCGGCCCACAATGACAAAAGTTTGGACACCCCTGAACTAGGCCATTAAAAACTAACATCAGAAATTAGGACACCAGAAGCCGTGTGGCAGTACACTTCACCCAAAACAACACAGTGTAAACTCCCTCAGATATGTGGGCATCAAAAATGTCAAATAATCCACCCCATGTGCTTTGCCTCATAAACAGGAAGCAGCTGCACTTGCTTTCTTTCGCTAAGTCACTGGAAATACAGTGGTTTGTCACCAGATCAAATTGCGTTTGGTGAGGATTTTTTATAATTTTCTGTTTTATATCTGTTTTTGATTTTTTTCTCACTGGAGTCTGCATTTTGGCGTTAAACTCCTCCACAGGCCAAAAGCAAGGCACCAGCCTCTGGAAGCCAATACCTCTCAGGGCCCCCTTTGGACCCCTCAAACGGGCAGAACGGATCACTTTTGCGCAGTGGACAATCCACGGTCCGCCCCGATCCTCTAAAAGCAGATCAATGGAGAAGTGCCAGATGAGGACTTGGATCTGAGACCCTTTTTAATCTGAGACCCTTATTGTGACTCTGACACTTCAGGCAAAGTGCTTCACACAACAGGTAAAAAATCCATTAAAATCACAAAGACAAGACATAAATCACAAAATCTTCATTTCTATTCATTCAATTTAACAATTTTGCTGACATGGATGATTCATTTTGTGTGTGCTTAGTGAGCCGCCAGATGGAAAACCAAATCTATTGGACTACAGTGGCAGACTCTCTTATCCATATTTATTTGACATTGCCAACTTAACAAATGTATCTGGACTGGACACATCACTTTTAGATTCTTCTTCTCTTCTTTCTCATGTTTGACGTCAGCGAGCTATCTGCCTCTGCGCACGTCTGTACAGAGCGTATGTATCTTTTACGACGACTATCTCGTCGATGCCTCCACCTTATGTGTGGTGCTTTTGTTTGAACTACGGACCCGGTCTTGTCTGCCCCCTCCCTAGATTTAGCTTTCGCTAAACTACTTGTCCCAGACAAAACTCAACCGAAGCTATTAGTGTTAAAACTCTTAATCAGTTAAAACTTCTTGATCAGTGGGTAGGTGCGCCAGGCTCTTCCTGGACTTTGAAATGGCCTTAGTGCCGACTGACAATCCAACCAGCGTGTGTTCAAACCCTCTACCCAGGGACCTGATATGAGGCTGCGCTTGGACACCGCCACAATGGGCTATTGTGTCGAGCGGAATTTTTTACATGTTCAATTGTAATTGTGTCTAAATAGTAGTTTTAGAATTGTAAAGAATTTCTCTCAAGAAAGACCTTTTTAATTTAAAGAAATTTAAAGGTAAAATTTTCAGGCTATCCATCAAATAGTAAGACATAAAAGAAAAGAGTCATATCAGTCCTATGCACAGCAAACCAAAACAGTCTTTAGCTTAGATTTGAACATTGCCAGAGTAGAGGCCTGTCTCACATCCTCAGGAAGACGCAGATTCTCCACGTTTAGTCCTGACTCTGTTGTAATTGGTAACTGTGTCTCAGACCAGATGCCCCTGTCTGGTGCCCAAAGTACTTCGTGTCTTCCAGATAGGACCTTAACCAATTTTGGGCAGTGCCCACCCAGTCCTCTAGTCTCTGTAAGAGGATCCCATGATCGACAGTGTCAAAAGCAGCACTCAGATCTAACAGAATTAAGACTGAGGCTTTGCCCGCGTCAGTGTTCAGGTGGATGCCATTTATCACTTTGACAAGAGCAGTCTCAGTGCTGTGATGAGGTCTAAAACCTGACTGGAAAACATCAAATGAGTTGTTTATTAAGAGGAAATCAGTGAGCTGTTGGTAAACAACCTTTTCAAGGACTTTGCCCCAAAATGGCCGATTAGAGATGGGCCGGTAATTACTCAGTACTGCGGCATCAAGACGGCTCTTCTTTAGGAGAGGCTTTATGACCGCAGTTTTCAAAGAAATTGGGAATGTTCCAGATTGAAGCGACATGTTAACTATTTGAGTGAGTGGTGCTAACTAACTGTTCAGCACAGAAATCTGGTGGGTAACACATCGAGGCAGCATGTAGATGAACTCAGGACTGATGATGATCTCCTGGACAGTTTTGTCAGTTACAGGTGTTACAAGTGAGTCAGCTCTAAGTGTGTAAGTGGTTTGAGGGTTATTTTTTGCATTGTGGAATTCATAGCATTTTTAATTTCCATACAAAAATATCAACTTATAAACTTGTAAAAAGTAGTTTTAACTATCAAAATTATTTTATGTATTTTGTATTCACACAAAATCTTCTGAAGTAAAAGTATTAACATGCACTTTTTAATTTTCACACAGATTTTAGGAGCTATTAAAGTGTCAAGTTGTGATCTTGATCACCAGAAGCAATTTTCTGGTCATTTTTTAAAACCTAATTTTGTTTGCTTAAAGATGGAAAAACATTTTGACAAGTTGTCACCATAAACAAAGCACAAAAACAAAAAAACAAACCATAAGAGAAAATACTTTTACTTTTCAGTCAAAAAGTGGAGAAAAGTTGTGCTCTCAAATGTAGCGAAGTAAAAAGTATCCACTATAAAATGTATTTAAGTGGAACAGATACCATACGTTTTCAGTTAGTAGAATGAGAGGTAGCGCTAAAAGTAAACCATAAAAACAATAATTTCCTTACTCTATTTCAGAATTTAAACATCTAATTCATTCCTGTCATTGTCTAATCCATGGCACTGAAATCACTCATTTATTTTGCAGGATTGAAGACTTGCTTTTGACTGTCTTGCTGTTTTTGATGGCTTTGTGCTTTTGTTTAAGATAAAAAAATATATTCAGTGCTTTCTTCTTCCTATTTATTGGCTTTCCAGTCATTGCATCACAATAAAATGTTGGTTGTAATGCATAACCAACAGCAATAAGCGGGAAAACGGCTTTCAGCCAAACAAAACAAACCAAGAACATGATCATTTCTCGCTGAAAAATGAACTTCTGATTATTAGACTAAAACATACTTCAAAAATAAAGAAATAATAGTAATAATAAATCCAGGTGAGCGGTACAGCCAGCCCTAACAAAAAAAACCCAGATAAACAAAAAATAATAATATCCGAAAAGAAAAGTCATACTAATTCAAAAGAAAATGCTTGTCTCTTTCTAAATGTGTAAAAAATACAAATGAAATAATGCACAATAGAGCTGCATAAAATAATCATACAGTTAGTTAAAAAAAAAACATCAAAACATTGCTTGTCTCTTTCTAAATGTATTATAAAATAGCAAAATAAAATAAGTTAAAAAACAAAGCAATAACATTTTTATATATATTTTTAGTTTATTCAACTTCAGTTTGCGACATACTAGCAAGCTCATGCACATACTCAGCACAGAATACAAAAGGTAGTAAACATATTTGCCGGAGTAAGAATTAAACTGATGTTGAGGTCTTTTCC
This sequence comes from Chaenogobius annularis, assembly GCA_015082035.1. Taxonomy (NCBI): domain Eukaryota; kingdom Metazoa; phylum Chordata; class Actinopteri; order Gobiiformes; family Gobiidae; genus Chaenogobius; species Chaenogobius annularis. Next base: position 2,673,489 of record BJKM01000011.1, on the reverse strand, counting down.
AATTTTAATAACCCCTAATGGAAACCAGTGGAGCAACAAATTGTTCATGCTCTCGACATGTCAAGCATAGTTATTTGTGGGAGGTATATTAGAAGCAGGATGTGTAAAATCTGCAGCTATGCATTTATTAGATGCAATAAAGCCATTGCAAAGACATGCATTTTAAAGCAGCCCCAAAACCTTTGCAACTTTTCTTATTAAGTCAATGAGAACTGACAACATTGCTGTAATAATTGCACAAATGTATGATTTATTTAAACCGACTAGTTCTCAGCAATAGATCTGTATTAATTAACTTGTGTTTTATTGGACATATTAGATTTGTATGGAATAATAAATATGTTATAAATAATTCATATTTAATGCACTGAGGGGTAGATTGCAGAGGAGTCAGCAAACATGCTGAATCAATAGTCTCCCCACAAAGACTTTAAAAAGATAAATAGCATAACAGTTAGCAGCAGTAAGTGATGTTGGCTACAGAACAGCAGCTATAAATGTGTTGTCATTGGGAAGTTTGCATGTTCTCCCTGTCATTCTCCAGTTTGAGTTACTATTAAAATGTTATCTGTTGAAGCCTTAATTCACCAGTCATTGAGGTTAAATATAGTTTGGTTTGGAAAATTTCATGACGTTTGTATGAAGATAAAGGCACATCAAATCTCTCACCTGCCACAGTCAACAAACACATTAAAGATTACACTGAAGTCAGTTGATCTCGATGTTTCTCTACCCTAATCTGTTTATCATGTAGTTAAATGTTCAATAGCTTCCACTCTCGGACTCCCCTGAAAATGAAATTCCAAATCTCTGTGGGACTATCCTGGTTAAATAAAGAATAAAAGCTGAAATGGTAAAAGGTAGCGGTGATTGGTTGAACAAGTCTGTGATTAGCTGCCAGGGACAAACGGAGACGCTGATGTTACCTCTAGTTCTAGAACATGTTACTTATAAATAAATGTGCTGCCCAGTGGACGAGTGGTTAAAGTAGCTGCACTTGTGAGACCAGCGTCTTTTTTTTATTAAAATATATAATATATATATATATATATATATATATATATATTTTTTTTTTTTTTTACTTATTTTCAACATAAACAATCTTCGAATTTGTCAATTTTCAGTTCAAGGCCGAATGTGAGTTTTTCCATTTTACGAGTGTCCAAAGTAATGTCAGTCCAGTCCCTGGCTGTCAGTGCAATTTGTGTTATCCATTTTTTTGTGCTGCCAGGAGTATGTTCCAGAGGTAACTGTTTGTTGTGCCCATGGTAGGAGTCCTGAGGGCCAAGTACATACAGTAGTTCTGAAATTCAGTGGGATGGTGGTGTCAAGTATTGTCTGCAGGGCTTTATTGATCTTGGTCCAATAATTCTGAGCAACAGGACAGTCCCAAAATACATGATAGTGGTTTGCCTCCTGGTGCGACAGTTTCTCCAGTATTTGAAATCTCCCTGTGAATAATGGTGTTATGAAAAAAACATGACACACTTTTCCAGCAGAATTCCCTCCAAACATGTGATTTTTGTGGTCCTCCACTGAGATGTACACATACTTTCCCACTCGTCATCTGTCAAAACAAAGTTACCTTTTCTTCCCCATTTATTTTTTTATGTATATGGTTGAATGACTGTCCAGATTATTTAAGCATTTATATAATTTAGATATTATTCCCCTTAAAAGCTTATAAATCATAAGCTTTAATAAATCAAAGGGAGACCAGCCTCATTCATGTTCCAGTTGAAATTGGAATTTCCAAGTAAATTCACACTGGTACACTATTACATCTCGGAATTTCACCTTGAAGACTCATTTCAGAACCCCGAGTTTATCCGAGGTGCAAAATCCAACACGGCTGCACCTACAATTTTGGATAACGTTTAATATCCCTCATCGATAGTACTTGTATATATTTTCCCTTTAGTTTCTCCATCGTCCTTTTTTAACAGATTAATAAATAAAAATTGTAATAGAAGTGAAAAAAGAAGACTACCTAGCTGGAGTATGTTTTTCGGTTGATGGAGGGAATAGGAATATCCTTGAAAGCAGACACACTAAGAACATGCTAAACAAACATTATCCTGAATATGTCAAACTGTAGCTCACCGATGTATTAAGAGGATTATTTTATTTTTTACTTACATGTGGATGCGAGGAAGGCTCTTTTCAGCTTTGGAGTCGTGCGTGTCTGCCTGCTCATACCAGCACATCCGAGATCTAGTTAATGGTAGGATTATACATGACCGCATGACATCGTGTTTTTGAATGTTTTAGTCATGTGGGGGTTTGGTTTAGCAAACTGATCACACACATCATCACATTCATCACACAGAACGCCATTTTAATTTAGCCTCAGCAGCTAAAAGACCTCCAGACTTATTTGGCCTACCCTTTCTTTATACCTCACGTGTGTCTTAAAATTCTGATCAAAACTATGCTTTTTTGTCTTGGCAAAAGTTTTGTGATACTGTCCATTTATAATGATGAACAATATCACAAAACTTTTCAACAACAATAAACATGCTATACATACTGATAAATGAGTACTTCTGCTTTGGCATCTCATGTTTTACAAAAAAGGTCCACAAAAAGCACACATTACTTAATTTCAGTCATGTTTCCAGCATGAGGAATTTAGTCTAATCTACTGGCAGCAGAGGGAATTACAAAGGGGATAAAGAAAAGCTAGCTTTCCCCTGACATGCTAATGCAGGCATGCAGTTGTATTGAACGAAATGCTCAGAGGGAGTTTGGTGATGATTTAGGGACTTAAAAACAATGCTAAAATTCTCCGAGCTCTACCTATGACATAAAAATACTGAGAAATTGACACCAAACAAGTGTGAATGAAGCTAAATACAACTCCAGGTTTGTTTTTGATGAGGGAACAATGTTATAACATGGTTAACACTAGGACTCAGAATTGTGAATCTAGTCATTTTGACAAGCAGAGGGGTGTGGGAGCTAATGTGTACAATCACACTTCATCAAGCTCCTTTTCAACATGAAAATAAGACTTTATATACATACTTTCTTTTTACATTATTTCCCCTTTTTACATTGTATGATAAAGACATATGTTCTACCTAAAAACATTGTCAAAATAGGGAAATCGTAATTATATACATGTGCATATGTTATAAATACAATCAAATGCACTGTGAGGACAGGACTGAATATGATCTGAAATAGATGTGCAGAGGCAGCAGTGGGTGTGAAGGGCGTTTTGTGATCCTTTCCATAGTTTACATACTGTTCTGTGCTAATTAGAAGCAGATTGTGGGGCTTGATGTGGCATTAATCAGCCTCCAGGACAAACCGTGGATGTGTGATTCTTTTAAACTGCACAAACTCACAATTAATTAGACTCAAGGCATGATACATAAATAAAGCCTATGCAGTGTGTACAGTTGTTTTGGGAAATCACCTTTAAATTAGCTGACTCCTACAGAAATAAAAATGGGATTTCAGAAAAGTAATGAATATATGCTGGCAAACAAGTAGAATAAAAAGCAAACTGCATGCAGAATTTACTTTTATGAGTTTTTTTTAGTTAATGAGCCAACCAACTATCACTAATTACAAGGGGAGGGGGAAGTTAAATATGTATAAGCAATCATCCTGTTCTTAATAAATGCAGTACAACTTCTAACAGTAAACAACTAAGAAGTTTGGAGACTGTTAAAAGAATTGCAGTATATTTTATAATCGACTTAGGCACCCTGTGTTTCTAATGATGTGTGTTATCTGTTTTGGCACCGGTGTAAGTGTGCAATCTGGAGAAAGGAAGCATGTGTTGCAGCAGTAACACTTTTGAACAATGTCTTAAGTGCCACACACTCACTGTGGATGTGTATTTTCAATATATATGTACTTTATGCAAACAGTTGGGGTCACATACTTTCTTTTTGCAGCAATGGGTACTTTTGTAGCTGATTTGAAAGAGTAGATTTCTAAAACGTTGTGTGCGTATTGTAGTGTTTGGGGCTGTATACATATTATGCTAAATCAACGTATTAACTTACTGACTGATATCGTTCTCCAAATTAGGCTCCAGTGCTCAGAAAATTCCTGCTTTCACTTACCCCCTAACTCCACCCATATTTTTTCTGTACTTAGTTGCGATTATTTGAAAATGAATGATACATGTCGAGTTCTAAAATGTCACAAAGCCACTTTTCCTGAATAAAAACATTTAAATGACAATCTGCTGTTTGTTACAGTTCTTCAGTTTTAAACAGGGAGTTAATGCACATGCACATCTGTCTAGTTTGGGAATTTGGGGTTGCTTTTATATGTTCTTTCCTCCTCAAAAACGCATAAGAGCAGTGTTTCATGTTGTTTGAGAATTATTCTTCAGAGCATATTTATGTATATAGATCCAATAGCTGTATCTTGGTGGAATTTTCAGACCATTCTTACTGAATAAAAGTGTAAAGCTGTGGTTACACTTGAGCGGTCTCCTGAGAATAGAAGATTATGTATTTATCTTGCCCTTGTCATCACTGCAGCATAAATCAATAGTGTTAAGTGCAGGAGTTCAATGTTAGCGCTTAAAAATGAGATATTTTTACACAATTTACTATCTGGGAGGAGGAGAGCAATTGTCTTTCACTTTGTTAAAGTACATGTGTCTAACTCCCTACAATGTGTTAGGATCTTTCTGGGTTTTCTGGTTGCGTGCAAAGACTGTTTTGAATGGGCAAGTTGACTTGGGGTGTTCATCAATCAATTTAGTGGATAACATTTGCACACAAAAGTGAAAAAAACAACTACATTCTAAAGCCAGTCCCGAACCCTGGTCTTGCACATGAAGGCTGACTGCCTAACCTATTGAGCTAAACTATCTTACCTGTTTTGACAGCTGGATGGATTGAATAATCTCATCAATCGATCAATTCATCAAAGATGAGTGCTCTATTATTAAAATACAGCCTGTATTTCTAACTAATGTCTACTCATTAGAATTATGAACAGCCAAACAAATTTAAAACTTGGCGCTGCTGTTGCTTTGCTTCTCCTCTGCACATGCACAGTTTGGGCACAACCTGCAACCATCCAAGATTGCCACACAGGTTTATTCAGTCTGGTTTGAGGCTGTGTTCTCCTCAGAGCGCATGTGCAGACCTTTAAAACAAGCTGTTGTCTGCCCATCTTGTTAGAGAATGGAACATGAACGGGCCTCTGAAGACTGCTGTGGGAGAAGAAGAACCAAACTTCCCGCAGTACTGCCCAATAGCCTACAGAGGCCACTAAAAGATACCATGATTTTCAGCCAATCTTCAGCAGCAGAAGTTAGGAGAAAACAGGCTTATTTGGATATATTTCGGAACAATTTAAATATAGTTGTGACAGACGGGTATTTTAGATTTTGGTCAATCACTGCTTGCTTTTATTGCCCTTACCGCATGCCAATGTTAAGCTGCAAACATTTTCCTAATTTTCTGGGCTTTTTCAGGTTTCCAGCCTTATTTGTCTCCGGTATTTCACGCCAAGAAAACTGGACAACTGGTTACTACATTTAAACTCAAAATGCACGAAAACATGGAAACTATAATTTAGGTGTCTTGATTAGAATCTCAAAGATCCCAAAAACAAATCTGGACAAGTGAGTGTATAATCATTTCCCTGCTGCATGTAATAGCGCAGTATGATGACAGGAACAGACTAGGAGAGGCATTCAACTGCACCATAAGAAACAAGCACAAAAATACGTGTGATTGAACATCGACTCATTTTAGATGAGCAGACGACATTTTGACAAACTACGGTCAATCCACCGCGGACAAGCATGTAAAAACAAATAAGAGCTTCAATGTGTTTATTTGCGCTAACTAAAGCTATATTTGAGGAGTTTTGCAGAAATTTGAAAACAAGCGACTGCTGGTTGCTCCTGAAATTAGGTAATGCCCACCAAATGAGCAAGAGTCAGCTTTTCTTCCGACCCGCCCCGCTCGACCCAAGTTAAAATCTAAATCGACCCAATGCCCGAAAAAATGTTTTTACATTTTGGGATCCCAACTGACCCTAAATATTTCTTTGCATGCCACCGCAGCTGGCCGTCATATCAGCCATGTGAGCGTGTGGTCATAGGGTGTAATCTGGTAAAATACTGTATGACGCTTCCTTTTACTGTTTACACCCAAATGCAAAGTTTAGGACCCGTTTGAAATAGCTAGCGCGCTGAAGGCAAACAACCGCTTTTGGGGGAGTTTAGGACTACAGAAACATGGATGATCGAGGAGCCGACCTGAACAAGCTCTGGACGTCTCCAGGTGAGGAACAACTCTTGAGGAACATGCGCTCATAGTTCATGATCTTTGGCTTCATACTGGAGCATCATTTCTGAAGTTAAGATTAGTTTAAAACTGTTTTGATAACGTGGCTGCCCCGTGCGCACAGAACACCATGCGCTTTTTCTCACTTTTTTAATTTGATGTTGTAAAATAAAAGTACATGCAATACATGCTAATACAAAAGTTATGCTCTCTAGTGTTTTAAACAGTTCTACAGAATGTATTATGGTGCTTACACAAGGACAGGCTAAATACATGTGCATCTGTTTACGGCGGCTACCCCCAGCATAGCAACTTCAAACATCTCTTCCTATATAAGATTCGAACTATTTAAAAACCATGTCAAACTAGACATCAGTAAGTAATTGTACAATCACAAAATCAAATATAATTATTTTTTTCTCTGTTATTAATACTGTATATATTTTTCTTATTATTACCAAACATTTTTATACAGATTTAGGACTGAGGAATTATTATGTCAGTACAAAAGTGAGGGGGAAAAATCAAGACCCAGAAGCTTGACCCATCTCCCTAGTGTATCTCCACCCATGCACCCTTAACATTTTAATGCACCACACAAGCACAGGCTTATAAAAAGGAGAGCGGGAAGAAAGAGAAAAACAATCACGAAAATGAGTCAGAAAAGCAGGGTGCAGATTGTGATGGCAAAGGTCAGACCATGTGACCTATTATTTGTACCTCACAATAATAACTGACTCCATTTCCACATTGCACTGCCATTATTACTTTTATTGATTCAATCCCAATGCCCCAACATCAATAACATTATCATTCATTATTAATCTCCTTTGCAAGCAGTTTTTTCTTTTTTTCCACCTTAAATTATTTAGCTTATGATTCACTTTGTCATTGTCATTAGATTCCTTTTATTTTCCTTTGCCCTTTCTTGTCCCATCAGTCAGTTGTTTATACCCTTACCACTCTACCACGTTTTTTCCATTATCCACACATTCACAAAAAACACGCACACACACACACACACACACACACACACATACATACAAAATAAAATAAAAACAATAAAAAAGAATAACTGACTAACTAACACCCCAACATATTAGAATACTGTGCATGTTATTTCCATCAAAACAATTGAAAAAATAACCAAACATGGGGGACGAAGATACAGAGGAGGTTTGGGACCTCGTGAGGGAAACACATGCAGCGAGAGAAGGATGTGTGCGAGGGCAGGAGGTGCCGTGCTGCGTGATCTGGCTCCTGACGCTGTACCTGCTATGGAGACGGATCAGGACAGCCTCTGACACGCTCGGTCTGAACTAAAACTAATGCTTTACTGATTTGGTAAAGTAACCAGTGCTAGATTAGCTGGGAAAACAAAACTAACACGTTACGTTACTTGTTACTCATAAAAGTAATTTGAGTAATAACTAACGCTGTAAATGAGGAATACATGTGGACTATTGCAAATCTGTGCAGTTCTGTTTTTCACAGTTTCAGTACAGCTCATTTTTAATTAAAAAAATAACATGAATCGATCTAAAAATCGGTTTAAAAATTGGACTCGGCCAGTTATCCGGTTTTCCTGCCATGCATATTAACGCAGTGAGTGAAGATATTTGGCATGTATGAACCATGTCATAACATGTGAACAAACCCACATTAGCTCCAAATGGGAGCTTATGTTGGTGTCAGATCCCCCCAAACGGCTGTCGAAGAGGCAGAGTTCCATCATATTGTCTTTAGCGCAGTTTCTTAGAAGAGTCTTTTCTCTGTAAAGTAGAACTTCCTCAATCCCCAAGAGATGAAATCTCCCATTGAGTTTATAACTCCTAGTCCTTACCAAAATTGCCTTCTTAGACAGATACTGTGAGTTGGATCCACTGTCCACTGCCCTGAACTTAACAAGCCCTTGGAAAGAGTGCTTTAGAGCTGCTGTCTTTGACGACACAGTGCAGAGAGTTTGCCAATTTGATGGCCACTCAGCGGTAGACAAGTAAAGTGTTCGGTCATATTTCCCAATTCATAGTCTTACAAGAACAGATCTTCTGTACGTTATGAAATGTATTAAAGGTCAATGGTTAAACCTCCCAATTCATAGTCTTACAAGAACGGACCTTATGCACATTATGACATTATACGTCAGCACTAGAATTAAAGTGCCTCTGACAGGTTGGATGACTCATTGAACTAAATTGCAGTTAAGATAAATATATTGTGAATTTTGCTAAAAATCATAAAACTTTTCTACTTACTTTACCCAGCAAAAAATTGGGCAAAAATGTACCTAATGTCACACTTTTTGTATTTGACTAATCAAAATATATGAGAGCGACTTTTTTTTTGTTGAATTAATGTTTAGTGCAAAAAGTATGGGTGGAGTTAGGGGGTGAAAAAGTCAAAGTGAAAAGTTTTTTGTGTGTGCAAATTCTGCATAAAATCTGACTGGAATGAGTATCCCTAGTGTGATGTCACTTCCTGTCCTTTTAGGCAGTGCGTGCGGCTGGGGAAGAATGTCTCGGACACTCGGTCTATCAGCACAGGAGCTCCACAGGGCTGTGTACTTTCTTCTCTGCTCTTCTCCCTGTACACAAACTGTTGCACCTCCAGCCTTGACTGCATAAAATGTATCAAGTTTGCGGACGACACAATCCTCGTCGGGCTCATCTCGGACGGGGATGAGTCTGTCTACAGGAGGGAGGTGGACCGGCTGGTGTCCTGGTGCAGCGGTAACAATCTGGAGTTCAACTCCCAGAAGATGGTGGAGATGATCGTGGACTTCAGGAAGGTCACAGCCACCGTGGACTCCTTTCGCTTCCTCGACACCACCATCACCCAAGACCTCAAGTGGGAGCCCTCCATCAGCTCCATCAAGAAGGCCCAGCTGAGGATGTACTTCCTGCAGCAGATGAGGAAAGCCAAGCTGCCAGCGCAGATGATGGTGCAGTTTTACACGGCCATCATTGAGTCCATCCTCACCTCCTCCATCACCGTGTGGTACGCTGGAGCCACAGCCAGGGACAAACAGAGACTACAGCGCATTGTGCGTTCTGCTGAGAAGGTGATCGGCTGCAGACTTCCATCTCTGCAGGACCAGTACATCTTCAGGGCTCTATGACGAGCAGGTGGGATCACAGCTGACCCCTCTCACCCTGGACATGGTCTATTTGAACCACTCCCCTCAGGCAGGAGGCTACGGTCCATCCAGACCAGAACCTCCCGCCACAAGAATAGTTTCTTTCCCTCTGCTGTTGGACTCATGAACACTTCAAAACACCTGTCACTTTTAACTGCAACTATTCATCACTCAAATTTACAGTTGTAGTGCAGAAAGTAACTGTAACTCTTGTGTACATAGTAATGTCTATTTTTCTTTTTTATACTATAGTAATTTTAAATTGTTTCTTAATGCATGCCCTTTGGATTGAATATATGTTGTTTTTATTATAGATCAGTGTTTTATGTTGCACCTTAATGCCGAGACAAGTTCCTATGTTTGTGAATTTTGTTCATTGACAATGGCAATAAACCCTTTCTGATTCTGATTTATACAGATATTTCAATGCTTTCTCCACAAATACCTACTCAATTGGTGTAAAACTATAATTTATATGTAAAACAGGTATAAACACACAAAATAAAGTCCAAATTAGAAAATTGTAAAAACCTGTCATACGCACTTTAAGTTGAAATGATTGTATGGTAAAGTAATACAAACAGATTCAAGTCAACCTATAGCTATCTCACTGAAATATCTTGAAAAATATGCATGCTTACTGTAAGCCGGGTCGCCCCTCCACAGATCTAATTTGTAACTTGACCTGGTGGCGCTACTTGCTCGTTTGTCTATAACTTTAATGCTGTACCATGGAAAAACGATACTAAACACATGCAGAATAGCAGGTGGTGTACTCTCCGGTAAAAAAACGCAACAATTTCAATGAAAAAGACAGAGCTGAGAAAAATACCGTAATAAGTAAAACCTTCATTTATCTCCTCCAACGTCATATTTTAATTGTTAGTTTACACGTAACTGCTACAGCTATTTTTTCAAAGTTACATTTAGACCTTTCTTCTTATGCCATACTGTATATACACACTGTAGTTGTTGTCAATATATTTTTTCCTTGTGTCTAGACTTGTGTTAAGGCATTGTCTCGGTCAATGTTACTGTATTGACTGCTCACTGCCTCTGGGTTCTTATTGATGCTGTATGCTTCTCTGGAAAAGGTTAGTGAAGGTTAAATATATACACTGTTTACCCAACATATGTATCTCTGGGCAGTGTGAAGTTAGACTAAATTCATATTTCTACCTTGTGTATGATGTTCGACTACATTTTTGACAATTAGAAAGTTCAAATTATGTAATATTGACAACATGAAGGTCACTTATAGCTGGATTTCAGAATGATGAAATATTAGGACTGTTGCCATAGCATTGATCATTTTTAACTATCAATGTTACGTTGAAAAAAGGGGGCAAATTACAGAAAATTGCTCCTCTTTCTGCTCCATTTCATTCATTTTTAATATGCTTTTGAAATGCTTCAGTCCTAGTCTTGATAGTTTGTTTTCTTTTGGGAACCTTAATGTGAAAAGTTTGAGAGCACGCAACTCATTCTTCCCGATCAAGCAGTGACACTTTACCACCTGTCAAGTCCATCCATTTCATTCTTGGCCTTCTGCAGTGTTGACTCATGTAGCCTTTAGGTTACCCATGACAGTTACACTCTGCATCTCATTCGGCCTATCTCCAGTTTCCACTTTGACATTCAGCTGGGGCCGGCCCCCGCGTGAACTGCTGCCCTAGTCTTGGCCCCCTCTGCAGCAGCACACGACCGACTTCAACACAAATGAACGCTGCCCAAAATAAAAACTCATTTGCAGAGTCTCGATCACTTCCACTCACTCTGTGGCACTATTGTTTTATGGGGTCAGCTAATCTGGCACCAGCAGAAATGAGCAATTATCTAATGCCTTCTTGCCTGTCTGTTACTGAATACAGAGAGAGAAGAGTCGGGGTCAGCGCAGGTCAGGCTATTTCTTGTGAAGCGGCCGTGTCACTTGTTGACAGTTGCTATATGGGGATCAGCAGCAGTTTTTATGAATAGTTTATTCTCCAAAATAATGAAGTCGTGTTTGATGCTGCATGCTGATGTGGCCAGAAAATAAAGATATGGTATGGTAAAGTTTATTAAATGTAAGTAAACAAAAACAACGTATAAATAATGTACTAGTGAAGCACGGGTCAATGCGCAATTTTGGTGTTCTCAGCCCGCCCCGCCTCTACTAAAAACGCTGTGTATTGAAATGCGGTGTAATTTTAATAACGGTTTTGATTCAGTCTGAAAAAGTACCTAAAGTTCTTAACTGAGGACAACATGTAGGATCAGCACGACTAATAATTATTATTACATGCAGTATATGGCTGTCAGCATTGAATAACCCGCCCCAACCTAACCCAAAGGCTAAGAAATGCTCATTGTATTGTCCTACCCACGGGTATCAGCAGGACCAATAGCATCACTATTGTATACGCCTGCCATTTCCCGCGGCACAGAGTTTTCTGAGGGAATCACACACGTTTAAAATAGACATTATTAGCCATCTTTAGGCTCATTTTGAACATTTCTGCTGTAAAATTGTATTTGCAATGAACGCTATTATCATAGCAGTCAAGTTTTTCCCCCTGTAGATTTTCATTTTTTCAAGGATGTTTTTAGTCCGAAGAAATTATTTGTTCAGACAGTTTTAGCGTGAAAGGGGGTGAGAGGGGGTATAACGGGTGCAATGCCCTTAACCACTGAACTACAAGCAAAGCATCCCTGTAAGTGTGTTTTCTAAGTTAAGAAATGTATAGTTAGAAATTGAGAAATACATATCCCAAGGTGACCAAAAGCACTTTTAAAAGCCAATTAAAGCCGTACACTCTCTGATCTTTTTCTGTTTCTGTTTTTCATGTTCTTTAATGCTTTGAAGAAAAAAAAGAAAATCTCAATAAAAAAAAAAAAGAAAAGCCAATTAAAGCCACAAGACTGCATCATAACTCCACTTCAAGACATTGCATTTACAGTGGGAAGAAGTATTTTACAATATTTAATAAGTATAGTTTTGTCAAACCTTTGGGAAAAGTTTACATGAATTGACTTTTACTCTACCCTTCCAAATAGGGATGTGCAAATTTGATGATATTCTCTGTTGACAGACAGACCCATTACCCTTCATTGTCTTTGTGAGGCTGGTCCAGGGCCAGCAGTCTCTCTCTGTGTGGGGCCCTGGCATATGCAGAGCTGCTCAGTGCTGCACTTTGCTCCTTGTTCTGTCACCAAGGCCCAGTGTGCAACAACAAGGCTGGACACCTCTGCGTTTAATCCGCTTAGAAGAGGACAAGGGCACAGCGACACCTTAACACATTTCACACAAACATGCATTGATATAGAGGCTTATTAACACGGCAACATGTGGAGGGGAGTTTTATGTGATATCATGGTTAATGTTGAAAGTAAGACTTGACATTTCTGCTTGTTGAACTTGGCCAATGACAAGATGCCACAATGTCTTAGGTGGGGCCTTTCTCATATCTTTCTATTCGCCTTATTCTGCCCCGCCTATTTTTGACTCTTTCTGCTACGGAACGATACTTGCGTTCATGAAAAGGAGAATGAGGGTAAATTCTTGCCGCTAAAATATGATATAAAGTGGGCGGCCTAAACAGCTTTGTGTCTGTGTAGAACATATTTGCTTTTGAGACCGGCAGCCCTATTTAAAATAATACAACAAGATTACAATAAATGGTGCCGCGACAAGTTAACTTCCGGAACAAGGTGGATATTGAGTTTCCATGTTCTGCCTGTGTCTGGGTTATTTTTTTTTTCTTAATACAACATTTTTCTTCCCTTCAAACTAAAATAACCAAGATCCTCGCTCGAGATCTGGAGATGGGTTCCCAAGCTTTGCACTGCTATTCATTTTAAGTTGAAAGATGGATCAAATGCAGACAAATGTCATACACAGCGAATTAGAAACTGCATACAGTACATAAAACTAGCTTATGGTACTTTTGTCTCCCCTGCTCCACAGAGAAAAAGAGAAGAATGTTCAGCGGGAATATCTCAGATTGACCGTAAAACAAATACAATGATGACATATTTTACAACACATATTTCTAATATCTATCTTTTTGAAATAGTCCATGTCACCCCTGGACACGGACTATTTGAGCCACTCCCCTCAGGCAGGAGGCTGCGGTCCATCTGGAACAGAACCTCCCTCTGCAAGAACAGTTTCTTTCCCTCTGCCGTTGGACTCATGAACACTTAACACCTGCCACTTTAAGAATTATTCAACCAATAGCCATTAATTCCTTCTGGCCAACTGTAACTTGTGTATTCAGACCAAGTCTATATTATTTTATTTGTAAGACAATTTATGCATGCTTTTTTGGGTATATTTTGTTACTATTATTATTCATTGTTGTATGTTGCACCTTAACACAAGTTCCTAGTTTTTTTATTCTGTTCACTGACCATGGAAATAAACCCCATTCTGATTCTGAATAAAAACGAAAATGAACACGTGCAAATGCAAATGCAGGTAAAATAAATCAAGGTACAGCCCAAAGTTAAAGCCCTAGTGTTCAGCATCAGATCTTTTGGCGGCACTAATCAGTCAGGCTACACTTAACCTAAAACAGAAAAATGTCATTGTGCTATCCGGTTCAATGCACTGTGTAAGTGTATGTTATCATGAAAAAAAATCAAATGAACTATTGAATCTGACCTGGTTTGTCCAATCAGTATTCTCCACTCATTTATTACCTAATGGACTATTAGGATATTAAATGAAAGGAAAACCACTGCATAACGTTCTGGGAATTCAAAAAATATATATTATAATGACTCAAGAAACATAAAAAAAAGAACTATTTGTATACTTGAATCCTAGAACAGACATACTGGATTCCGTGTCTGTTTCACATGCATACACACAAACCCGGGTCTATATATGTGAGCAAGCATACTAAACATGTCCTTTTAACTTTACCCAAGTCCTTCAGCCCTGTCCTCTGCTCAGCCCTCTCCTGCCCCTCCCCTTCCTCCATCACTCACCTTTCCTCCCCCAACTCACTCACACTATCCTTCTCTTTCCTGCATATTCTACCACGTTCCATCTTGTTCTTTCATCCATAGCTGTTACCAGGTTTCAGAATAACCCTGTGGAAAAAAGCAGAACTACAACAGATTGAAACTCGAACACTATCAATCAAATTTACTGAGAAAGATTGCAGTCAATAATAATATATTTAAATTGAATCTGTTAAAAGGAGACATATGATATTGCAATTTTCAAGTGCATTGAACTATAATATTACATCATATCACATTTTGTTCATTGTAAACAACAATATTTATCTAAAACTGATAAGCCCCGCCTCTTCATAGTGACATTTTATCAAGCAGCATATTTTCATTTATATGTTTTTATTTTTGAAAAGTGATTATAGCATTTTAGAACCTACATGTATCATTCGTAGTTTTATTTTTTCAAATAATCTCAAATAAATACAGGGATTTGGGCAGGCATTGGGTGTGGGTGGGAACAGGAAGTTCAAACATGCATGAATCAATCAAAATACAACTTTGCGTAAACAATGATGAGGAAACACTGTTGTAACAAATGTAATTAATTAAAGTTGATTTAGTAGAATATGTTCCGTTTAAGAATCCTTCAAATTGATGTCATCATTCTCTAAAACTGAGAATGCTTTAATTCCAATTAGACACATGATTTTTTTCTCTTTTTTTTTGCTTCTATGCGCTAATAAAAAAAGAACAAAAATAGAGCAGTTCAGTTAAGTTCAAAATAATTGTCCCAATTTGTCCATTGTTTTTTAAATGGGTCTATTTCTAAGTTGAGTCTTTGAGGTAATTTTTTTCAGCACTCAAGATGAACCTCAACTTTAAAGCTAGCATCTATAGTTTTTAACTTCATTCAAACTGCTTCACATACCTTGTTCTACGATCAGAAAACCAGGACTGAATTAGTTTAACTTGTTCTCATTTTACATGCGCATGATAGTATTCAGTAAAGCCTGTCCAGAAAAAAAGGGGCAGACGCTCTAATATTCTATTGGACCACCTTTAGCTTTGATAACCGCACACGTCTGTTGCATCATTTTTCACCAGTTAATCTTGTATTGATGATGGAGAGAGTGACCACTGCACAAAGCCTTCTCCAGCTCGTCCAAAACACTCTCACTGGGGTTCAGAGCTGTAGTAGATTAGCTTCTGCTTCTCCTTTAGATGTTTTCTCTGCTTGATGCCAATGATTTGACCATTCTCAAACATACAGACATCTTTTTGTCTTTCCACATGGTTGTTTCAGAAATGAGAAGCCGCTCACTGCATCAGTTGGGTTTAAATACCGTGTTGCAGCTGAAAGATCATCACCCATGCAGCAGTTGAGGACCTACTGTATTTGCTTCGTTGAATCCAAGTGGACAGGCACTGTATGAACAAATAAATGTTAATAAAGAGTCTACAGTGGTTGAATATACATGACATTGGCCATGACTTCTGGAAACTAAATGTGGGATTGTTAATTTAGCTTGTACCTAGAAGCAGCTTTGTTCTCATTCTCATTTCAAAGCTTAAAAAAAAAAAAACATGCAAAGAAATCATTCTGCGAGAGTTCTCAGTTTGTCTGTGGGCACATTTGCTTTTGTTTTGTCTGGGCTCGGCTGGTGCATGTCACTTAGGGTGAAGCAGCATGCCTTAAGCAGGAGCCCGCAGAGGCCCAGAGGCACCAAGAGCCAAACATAGAAGAGCAACAAACCATTTGTCGCCGACTTCATAACGAGGTTACAGCCATTGAGGGAAGGGGAAGACATATAAAGAGAGGTGGTGCTTGCCCGCCAGCCCAAATACAATCACAATAGCTTTTTTAATAATGTTCTTTTATATTCCTAAAAAAACGTGGGAACAATAATTGCCTTTGCCAGCCGTTCTCCCAGGCAAAGTAGCGTAATGGAATGATTGACAACGTGGCTCTCCAGTATTTTCCTTGTACCTGTCTTACAAACTTGCCGTCTCCCAAAACGATCCCTTAAAAGCTTGCATTTTCTTATTGGGAACAATGTGACTACGGGATGTTTTAGTTTAAAGCTCTTAGTTATATTTTGAAGTGATTTTGTAATGTGGCACTTTAGCTTGTGAATTAGCTCTTTGGAAGTTGAAGCATAGAGGAGATGGAGAGTTTTTATGGGCTACTTAAAAGAAAGAAAGAAAGAGAAAAAATAAATGTTGGTTCTTAATGCATCATTTCTAAAGGGATATATTGATTTCCTAAGCACTTAGACATCATTACTCATGCAGATATATTTATTTAAAAGCTAAAATCAGCAATTAAACTTCTGTAACATGAGGGTTGCAAGCAATGATTTGATTTTGAATTTTTTGTAGTTACATAGAGATTTTTGAAAACTTTCCAGGCGACCTTATCCCAAACGAGCCCCCATTTTCTCATGACGGAGCTCAATGCTTTCTTGAGAGTTTTGAAAGTTTAATAACTTCTAACATACTGATTGAATAAAGGATTGCAGTGTAACGGATGGTAAGTTGTAAGAAGATAAGTAATAATAAGAGATTTGTAAGCCTTTCGTAAGATGGCGGACGAGTAGGAGCACTTGGAAAATCGATGGGACCTTCTTGTGGTGAGGGTAGAATCATCACCACTTTGCCACAATGTCACCTCATCAGTTATTCTGAAGGTCCCACTGTCAGTCACCACAAATCAACCAACAACTCTCATCAACAAACAGCATAGTTGGCACATTAAAAACGCAGTTCAGATCTTTGTTTATTCTAACCTTGAAAAGTTAACATTTATCGTTCCTGGCTACATTACATAAATTCAATCTGCAATCAAGCATGTTCCACCCGTCAACAACCTCCCTTGATGAAAAATATGACCTTACTGAAAACAAAGTCGTCACTGCCAGTAATCGCGCTGTTATTGTTTTTGCCAGATTTTGCATGGTTAAATGGGTTTGTGTCACTTTCTTCCAGTTTGCAAATTTAGAATCACGTCACTAGTGTTGAGAGTTCAATTACTGTTTTTGTCCCTCTTGAATTTTAATAACTGGCAAACTGGCCAACTGAAAATGTGTTATTTCAGGTATAGCCCCAAGTTCAACAGAAGGTATTGAGACCAAGACAAGACTCTACGTTGATGGGTGTCTATGCGTCTTTATGTTGTAAACTCAGCGACCCTGTGCTAACTGTATTTGTCTGTCAAATGGTGAGATTAGGATTAAGAATTTGTTATACAAAATGAAGACTTCAAAGAGATATAAGCGCGAGTACAACAACTCAAATGTCGTCATTTCAAACTGTGCTTGGGGCAGCGGATATTGTTTGTGTGTCCTTGGCAATGGGCACAACACCTTTTAAAAGATTAAGCATATTTATCTTATTTTCTTTAGTAGAATAGTATTGTAGTTCCTTCTATATCAGACAATAAGGTAAGAGATCATGAATTGCCTTGACCTGTTTCGACGTTGTTGCAGAAGTGTGTCCCATGTGCGGGAAAGTTGGAACGTTAATTTGCTCGATTCAATGTGCCTGTGCCTTGTTTTCCCATTTCTTCTTTGATCCAGCCTTTGAATTTACAACCTTCTCCAACAATTGGCTGACTATGCCTCAGAAGAAGAGCTCTGAAGACCCGTCACACCAACTGTTGTGTGAGTTACTGTCGAAAAATGTCAAGGCAGTTACATGATCTGTTGCCTATCATCCAAAGAGACAACAGAACTAATACTTCACCCACTTTACATGTGTATGGATGTGGTGTATGCATGAGAGATTGGTGGTGGTTGAAGGCAGATGCAAAAATTGGCAGCCACACTTTGGTCAGTCTACCCCAGGACACCCGTGGCTATATTGTAATGCAACTTTGAGCGGCTGGATAAGTAATTGCGTGAGAAAACGGAATGCCTGTTAACCATTGATTCATGTCATGTGTCCCCAATCATTATTGCCTCTTACCTCTCCATACACCAACTTCAAAACCAGCATGCCTAAATTTTTCACACGATTTTGGAAAATGTTTCCATTGAAATTTTTACCTTTTGTGGTTCACCAGCTTCACCATCATGTCAAAATTTGAATCCTGAAACAACTCTCAAGCCCTCTAACCCAAGTTCAGTTATTGAAGAAACTGTGTTACGACACCACATTCCTCTATACTTTCCCCATACCTTATCCCATGCAGAACACACAATGGACAACGTGAATGAAATAAAGTAGTGTAGTAGTGTCATGAATAAAACATACAGGCAGTATATCACTCTTTCCGACAGCTAACGGTCTCTGTGTGACCCTGTGTGGAAGTTGGATGAAAAAGTAGCGTCCAAAGTAAACCCATGAATGCAGACCTCTGGGTAACACAGAAACCCACATAGAAAAGCCTGGGCTGGCACACACATTCAAAGGCAAGGCTCCATTCGCTGGGAGCTGAGAGCGCTTACCCCATGCTGTGGTATTATCATTCATATAGCCTATGCTGACCTGTGCCAACAGTGGATTAATGATCATAGGACATACTGTACGGTACACCCGCCACAATCCTCATTCCACGTGTGTTTTTCTTCTTATAGGACGTGGCATGCAGGATCAAGAAGTAGCAAAGTCAATTCAACTTACGTAAGTCATAAAGGAACCAATGGGAATGCAGTTGAATGTGGCGTGTCTCAGGTTATTTCCTCGTGATGCTTGGTCTCATTCCTGGACCAAAAGCGATCTGTCAATGGAGGTTATGCACTGCCATCATTTTCATAAAGAAAATTCCCCTCAACAATTGGACTGAGTGGTACTCTGTGGCATAATAATGTGCAGCACAAATGACAAAATGTGTTTCTTTTTTTGGTTTTGTTTTCCTCGTTTTTGTCCGTGGAAATTTTTGTTTGGCTCAAATTAACTTAAAATAGTAAAAAAGAAATTAAAAGTAGTTTCTCTGTTGTTGCTCTTACTGTACTTGTTTGCTAACAGTAGGGGGATATAAAGGACACTTCAACATGCCCAACAACAATTAATAACATCAACACGGACTCATATATTTAACTGTGTAAATGCGAGCGTAACCTGCAGTGTTCTGGTTTTCTAGTATTGTTTACTTGATTTTCTAATTAACTATTTGGATATTTTTATCTCCCAAGTTAGAATATTGGTGAGGTTTGGTGCTATCTTTCAGTGACAAACTACCGTCGAGAGCTGCAACCATTTTTGCCATTTTTCAGAGACAAAATATGCTAGTGCAGTTTTTATATTGAAACACGGACAACAAATAACACTTGACACAGCAAGAAGAATAGCAGTGCCTTACTATATTTGTGAAAACCATGATTTTTTTTATTTTATTTACATTTTATTTTTGCAATTCATTTATTACAAAAATCTTGTCATAATAGCTACTTGCATGTAACCTTTAAAATTTTCGAATACGTTTTTTTTTTACTGCAATTATGATTTACCCAAGGCTCCAAAAATATATTTAAAATTCCTCAATGTCTCGATACAATACATTTCATTCTATTGCCACGATGTATTCCTTTAAAAGAGAAGTCTTGAGTACTGCAAAACAAAACTTAGTGATTCATGTGGACAAAAAAACTCAGCAATCAGTGAAGACAGCGCGTCCCTGCCGGTCTGGGCGTATGAGCCTCATTGAGCTGATAGTATAATTAGCCATCTAATCATAACCATTGTTACATTTCTCTCATTCACTTCCTGTGCAGGGGGAAATCTCACTCCAATTTACATCATTAAAGTAATTGCCCAACACTTGCTAATGTACCATTTAATGCCAATTTATGCCAATCTAGCCGTCCTCCCTGCTAGCACTCATCTGCCATGATTAGCCACCGAAGCTAACGGAAGAGTGGAATGGCAGGAAACATCAATGCAAAAATACACATGCAGATATACAAAATGTGTCACAGCTATCTGAGTTATTTGGTTAATTTAGCTGATTAACGGGCAAATGTCACTCTTCCCTCATTCGCAGAGTTAGTATGGTGCAAGTGCGACACTTGATTACAGATTGTTACAAAGGCTTGCTGCTGAAAGAATTAGCATCCATTTGCACAATCTAAAGCTACAAACTGTAGCTTTAGAATTAGATTTTCCAAATGTATTTGTTCCATTGCTGAGATTTTTTGTGTCCATGGGTAACTTTTGGGTCATTCGATGAACCCGGTGACTTTTGAGTCCTCAGATTGTATTGGAAGGTAGAACTGATGTGTTTTAAAGTTTTTTATTTGCAGTGTTCTAAATGTGTTTGTAATTCTTTAAGAGTAAGACATATTTCTTATTTATTTTTTGTTAGAATTGCATATTTTTCTATGTCCGAGAATCTATTTTTGCATAATCTTACTTTGTTTCAAACTTTTTGATGTTTTTTGTTTTAATGTCAGAAAAGTGAACTGTTAATGTTCATGGTAACAACAATTGGTTCTGTCTTTTTGTACAAAAATTGTATTTATACAAAAAAATTACAGTTTCTTAAAATTGCACCATAATTTATAATGACTTCACTTGAATATTTTTGTAGGCAAAAAAAAAGCAAGTTCTCAACTTACAACAATATTGTAGCTTCTAAAGTAGGAGTCTTCAATAGGCGGCCCGCGGGCCAGGTCCGGACCCCGAAGCAATTTGCAGAGAATATACGCATATTCATTCATTGATCTGGACCCATCTTCCTAAAAAAAGCCAGCCAAATACTATCATAACACGAAAATGCCTTGAATATTGTCACCGTTGCCTAGAATATGCCGCTCACGTGCGGGGATGTTACCGGGGCAGCTGAAGCAACAGGCGCTTAGTTTATTGATCTCGACTGCCTAAAATCCCTTAACTATATAATAAAGTTTGTCATAAATACCTTGAACATTTCCAATCAATCTACTGCCAGAGATTTTACCGGCTTCTTTTTGAGGGGGCTTGTTCTTTGTCCTCCGAATCGCTCCCTGGTTCGGCAGAGCTGCCTAAAACCCATGAGTCCTCGTTTGACTCAACTTCACCTCCTGAATGAAACCTCATTGATGTTTTGAAGCATTGCCCGGGCCTCTTGTACGGGTAATCACTTCAAATTCATTTTACCTTTAGCTTTGCTGTGAAAGACACTAAAGGTGACGCAATGCTCGCGCTGCTGTTGTCCGCGGCGAAAAATTAATAGAGCCGTCAAATTGACGGGTGTGGGAGTTTTAAAATTTGTATTTCAGTTGAAATGCAATATGGTGATGATATACACAAAGGTAAAGAAAAAGTCAAGAGCCCATGAATCTGAAAGAGCAACGTAACCAGAGTAATTAGAAAACCGTCATTGACGGCCTTGGGAGTTCTAGTGTTAAAATAGTCCTGTTTTAGTACTGCTTTAGTCCTGTTTTAGACCTGCTTTATAGTTTATCCATGTTTTTATGGTAGATATGGTTCGTTTAGTCTCGGTTTAAACCTGCTTTAAACCTGTTTCTGGTAAACAGTGGGTTTTAGTGCTTTTGTCCTGTTTTTAGTCATGTCATATTGTTATGATGTTTTTACTTCTCTGAAAGTAAAGTCCTATGTTGATTTCTGTTGTTTGTGGATCTTATAGAGATAAAACATAAAGTTGTGTTGGGATTTTGTAGTCCGGCCCCCGGACCTTAACCCTTCAAAAAATCTGGCCCCCTGGAAAATATCATTGGAGACCCCTGTTCTAAAGCTTGTTCACACATTTCCTTCGTAAAAACAATATTTTGCCATTTTAACAAACACCAAACCATGAGCCACGTGAGAATCGATCAGCTGACCAAAGGACTTATTTTAATGAAAAAAACAAAGTCTTGTGGACGCACATGTACACTCTTCCCTGATGCTATACGCTTTTGTCTTTTGTGTTATCTGGTGTGTGCTGGTGGCAGCAGAGAAAAAGCTTTCTTCAAAATAAAAAATACTTCAGTCTCTAATAGCTTTTAGAGATTTCATGAGTTTTGCCAATTCAAAAGATTTTAATATTACAGTTTGTACATAACACATATATTCTGTGCAAAGTGCAGATGACTACTTGGGTTATCGCTTATTATTAACAAATTGTATATTTTTCCTGGGTTGAAAAAGTCAGAAGTGATTGTCACGTTGATTTACCGGAGCTGCAATTAAAATTACATAATTCGCAATCGAGACAATACTCGGCATGCATTTATCAGATAAGAAAATTGCAGATTGAGACCAATAATGTATCTCCTTTGTTAAACTTCAAGCTTTTATTTAGAGAGAGTCAATACTTTGTGCACTTATTGTGGCTATGGTAAAGCAGAGCAGTAAGCGAACTCCTTGGACCATTTACAGATGTTTACATCTCGTTTAGGATTACCTAGTTGAAGGACATTGTGCATGTTTAGTTCCCAGCTTCTTTAGCCTGAGGCTTGCAGTTTAAGATAAATATATTTTTTATTTTGCTACAAAATTGATCCCAGATCAATTTATCCCAGAATACCACATTTTTAAGGTTTATAATTTCACTTCCTGTTTTTAATTGATGACATCACACTAGGAAAAGACCCAGAAAAAACGCATCTAATGTCACAATGTTTTTTATTTAACAAATAAAAATATATGAGAGCAACTAGTGTTTTAGATTGTCAAAAAAGTTGTTTTTTTTGTGTGTAAATTCAGTATAATTTTTGACAGGAACAAATACCTACTCAATTGGTGTAAAACTATAATGTATATGTACTACAGGTATAAATACACCAAATAAAGTCAAAATTAGAAAATCGGAAAAACCTGTCATATGCATTTTAAGGTTAAATTATCCATCTTCCTCTGAGCTTTTAACAATACCAAGACCCTTGATGGTGGCAGGGAACACTAGTGTGCCTTAAGGAATTGCCAGTTGTGCCTTAAACCTCTTTATGTTTATCAGACATAAAAGTGGACAAAAATGAATAAATAAAGAGAATGCTATAACCCTCTTATTTTCACTCAAATCAACCATTTTGGAAATAATCTGGATCAGTTTGTACTCCAAGTCCACCGACAACAAAAAAAATAGAGGTCCTAAATCTCCTTTTAATAATATTGGCTTCATCTCTGGAAAAAAGAATTTGTCAAGACCCATTAGTCCAGACAGCAGCTTTACTCCTTATATTTACCGATCCCTCTGTGCATAGAGTAGCTTTTTACTAGTTACATTTAGACAGCAGATGCTAAAACTACAGCGTGTCACAGCTTCACAAAGAGTCTCGACATTTGTTTGAACTCCAAAAGGTTCAGAAACAGCTTCATTAGGAATTGGAGATGTAATAAATTGAGCAATCTTCTGAACCAGAAAATGCACAAATCACTAATCACTAATACAAAGTGACATAGACATTATTCACACCTATTTTTTTGAGTAATTTGATAACAGTCTTGATGATGATGTTTCAGTGGACGGTGCACCGCGGCAAGTGTTTAAAAAAAAAAAGAAAAAAAAAAGGTTGAAAACATAGACGAAAGCAGCTCTCTACAGCCGTCCATCTTGAATAAAAAGGCAGAGGCAGAGTGAATGTGTGCGACTCCCATGAAGAGACAAAGCGTGGGGTTAATAACAGAGCAAGTGGGTTGTGTGTGTCTGAGCCCCAGCAGCAGTGCAGACTCAGTGAGAGAGCCGATAATGATATCTGGCACTAGGTCAGCCAGGCGAGCAGGAGGCACACCCTAACCCTGAATGTCTGTTTGGAGGAACACATGCGCCTTGCGGTCAATTAACCTTGAGGACTATTACCGAGCGGCTGGTACTACACACATACTGAAGCAGACTGAACCCCAGGAAGTAGGAAGAGAGTAATTTAGTGATGACAGGCGTGACCCGGTTGCCCCTCTGCTGTCATTGTTTAACTGTAGCCGACGGGGCAAATGCTAGCTCCTCTCTTTTTGTCCTCACGCCAAGAGTAAATGATTGTTTAACCGGAGTTGTTTAAGTATCTGAGAATTATGACTTCCTGGGCTTTAAACCTTATGAGCTGTGCAAAGTTAGCAGTTGGCAATGAGATTGCATGTCGCAAAAGGTGTCATTGCATTGCAATCAAGTAGGGATGTCACGATTTCAAATTTTAGTGTTACGATTACTGTGAGAATGAATGATTTTTTCGCAATTATTAACATCATGACCAAAACAGAAATACAATCCAAAATGTTCTTTCCTTCTTGTTTTCACATTACCTATCCTCAATCTGCTTTATGAAATCAAACTTTTCTGGATGATTAATCTGACATAAACGGCAAGATAACCAAGAACTTTACATTTAGGTTTACTTTTTTGAGGAAATGCTGAGCAGAAAGGCTTCTAAAATTGTGACATTTCTTTAAATTTAACTAAAAAAGATCTAATTTCGTTTGAAAATTGTCCCTTTTTTACGAATTGAATAAATTTTTCTACTAACTTTACAATCTTGACATCCATAGTGTCAAGATTATTAGATTCATCGGTTATTATGATTGCATAAGGACTCAAAAATATTTATATTTTGTAAAATGGTATGAACAAGAATAGTTAATTGTTAGAATAATAAACTTTTAATTATGAACAAAACATAAATCATCGTGAACAAATTGTTTATTAAGATTAATTCAGGATTAGTATATTTTTTGTAACTGCTAGTTACTAAGTCTAAATCGGTCTTAATTATTCTTTGTTCATTTTGAATTAAGTGTTTGTTCATGATTGGAGGCTAATTTAGGTGTGGTTATTATAAAGTGGTACTAAAAATAAGTCATTTCAATCATTTCTATCTCTATTCTGTCAAGGGCTTATGAGAAATAAATGTTACTTTTAATTCAGACAGTTTGTTTTATGAAGCTGCTCCCAGTGGAAAAGTCATCTGTTAGATATTGGGAATGAAGAAACATGAATGGGAGGTTGGGAGGTGGAAAGTTTTCAGAGCTGCCACAGAGAGTTTGGATGAGTACACGGACACTGTGACGTCATACATTCGATTCTGTGAGGACAGCATCACACCAACACACACCAAAGTCACTTTCAACAATGACAAACCCTGGTTCACTCCAAAACTGAGGCAGTTAAGGCAGCAGAAGGAGGCAGCGCACAGGGCTGGTGACAGGGGGCGCTACAAAGGAAACGCAAAGTATGGATTTAGCAAAGAGGTGGAGAGAGCTAGATCACAGTACAATACGCGTCTGAAGCAGCAGTTCTCTGACAACAAACCCACCTCTGTGTGGAGTGGGCTCCGGCTTCTCACCAACGGACAAGTCCAGAGACCCCTCGCTGCGGACAACCGAAAACTGTCCGAGGAGTTTAACACCTTGTACTCCAGGTTTGAGGCCACCTCCCCCACTGTGGCCACTTCTACCAAGCCAACCCCGGTTCCCCCTCACACTCCCCCAACACTGGACTTAATGACTACAGACCTGTGGCACTGACGTCTGTAGTTATGAAGTCATTTGAACGCCTGGTCTTGCCCCACCTCAAGTCTTTCACCTCCTCCCTGCTGGACCTCCTGCAGTTCGCCTACTGAGCCAACAGGTCTGTCGACAACGTCATCAACCTGGCACTCCACTTCATCTTGCAATATCTGGACTCCCCGGGAACCTACGCCAGGATCCTGTTTGTGGACTTCAGCTCTGCATTCAGCACCATCCGCTCTGCTCCAAGACAAGCTCTCCCAGCTCAACGTGCCTGACTCCCCCTGCAGGTGGATTACTGACTTCCTGACGGATCGAGAGCAGTGCATACGGCGGGGGAAGAATGTCTCAGACACTTTTACTATCAGAACAGGAGCTCCATAGGGCTGTGTACTTTCTCCTCTGCTCTTCTCCCTGTACACAAACTGCTGCACTTCCAGCCACGACTCATCTCATCTGTGGCTCATCTCTGACTCATCTCTGACTGGGATGAGTCTGTCTACAGGAGGGAGGTGGACCAGCTGGTGTCCTGGTGCAGCGGTAACAACCTGGAGTTCAACGCCCAGAAGACAGTGGAGGCGATCCTGGACTTCAGGAAAGTCACAGCTTCGCAGCCTGCCAATTACCATAAACAGTACTCCCATCACCACCGTGGACTCCTTCCGCTTCCTCAGCACCACCGTCACCCAGGATCTCAAGTGGGAGCCCACCATCAGCTCGCTCATCAAAAAGGCCCAGCAGAGGACGTACTGCGGCAGCTGAGGAAAGCCAAGCTGCCAGTGCAGAGGATAAGGCAGTTTTACACTGCAGACTTCCATCTCTGCAGGACCTGGACGACTCCAGGACACTGGGACAAGCAGGTCGGATTACACCCTGGACATGGACTATTTGAGCCACTCCCTTCAGGCAGCAGGCTACGGTCCATCCGGACCAGAACCTCCCGCGACAAGAACAGTTTCTCTTTCCCTCTGCCGTTGGACTCATCAACATTTCTAAACACCTGTCACTTGAACACACAATTTAATCAATCACTCTCTGCACTGTCACTTTCTGCACTACAACTGTAAATGTAACTGTAAATAGTTTTACTATAGTATAAAATAAAAATAGGCAATCTAAATTGTTTTCTTTAATGCTTGCCCTTTTGATTTCATGTTGTTTTTATTATTGTTTATCGTTGTATGTTGTACCTTAATGCCGAAACAAGTTTCTATGTTTGTGAATTTTGTTAATTGACAATGGCCATAAACCTTTTCTGATCTCGGGATGAATTGTTTGGTGCAATAATAGTCTAAATAGAGAGTGTTTCTCACTCTCACTCTCATTCGTAACACAAATATTTAATTGAGGTGACTTGTTAGTACACACACTATAAATTTGTCTGATTGTAGTTTTAAATAAATAATTAAATAAACAGACACAAAAAAATAGCAACAGAGCCAAAAACATTAGATAAATACCGTAATATGTAAAAGTTTGTGGACATTTCCTGCACAGTGGCCCGACGGCCGAACGGTTATCACTGACAAGCACAAAAACTAAAAATGGAAAAATCACACAGATCTTACAAAACAATGGGTGTTTCTCAGTTCCCAGGATGCTTCCTCCAAAGGCTAGGTGACCCGGGAACTGGTTCAGGACAGGAGTAAGCGACGCTTGCTTCACGTGACTAGATCAAATGAGACAAAATTTGAGTACAAGAATAAACAATGCTCACACATATGGCAAACAGAAAGAGGCTTCTTAACATTTCAGCATTTATTTAAAATGTATAAAATTAAGGCAACGTTAACTATTTGGGGTGAGAAATAGCCCAAATAAATGTATAGCCTATAAAATCTCTGGCTGGTAACTTTATCTGATGCTCCTAGTGTGCAATTTAGATCAAGTTTGGACGACTCATTGAACTCAAATGGAGTTAAGATAAATATAATGTTTAATTTAAAAAAAAAAAAATATATATATATATATATATATATATTATAAAATTCTCACAGAATAGCAAAGGTTTTAGGTTTATAATTTCACTTCCTGTTTGTAATTGATGACATCACACTGGGAAATTACCCCGCAAACACTGAGAATAAACTCATCTAATGTAACAATATATGAGAATAACTTTAATTAGTTGAATTCATGTTTAGAGGGTCATAAAAGTTGTTTCTTTGTCTAAATTATGCACAAACTTTGACTGGAATGAGTGTCCCTGGTGTGATGTCACTTCCTGTTATTTTCTACAGATTTTTCAACATTTTCTCCACAAATACCTACTTGATTGGTGTAAAACTATAATGTGCATGTACATCAGGTATAAATACACCAAGTAAAGTCAAAATTTTAAAATCATACGTGTCATACGCACTTCAAAGACCTTGGCAGAAAAAGTGACAAAGTGGAATATGGAATGAATAAAGGCACAACATATATATTTAAAAAAAAAAAATCACCCTTGTAAAAGAGGTCTCGATCTCAAGGGGTTCTCACCTGGTAAAATAAAGGTTCATAAATAATGTATTATTGCTCTCTATGAACATCAAACTACCGCAAACAGGCAGCACTAACCATGACACATTATGTACGTATTATCCCATTATACGTGCAGCGTGTTGAATGCCATGCCTTCATCGTCCTGATTTATGAGCTGCAGGTTTAACCCTCGCTGGTGCGTGCGTACCCGCTGTGGGATGTGCATAAGCTTTGGTCGGAGAAGCTGCATCTTGTGACCTTGAATAAACCGGCATTTATCGTCCTGCGTCTGCTTTACCCTCTGCTCAATGTCGGGCTGAAGAAACGTGCTTACAGCTTCATGAACTTAGATGTGGACAGTATTTCTACATTGATTATATTGTATTTACCCAAAAGGAATGATTGCATTTTATATGATTTCTTTGACTTGAGGTGGGTAGAGTAGCCAAAATTGTACTCCAAAATAATAGTACTCAAATAGAAGTACAAAATAAGGGTCCAAGAAATGTTGCTTAAAATCAGGTTCCTTAGTAAACTGTTAATAATGCATTAATACACATTTGTTAATTGTTTGTGCACTTATAAGGCATTAACTAGAATTTGTAGATTGCTTATGATACCTTTTTAGAAATGCAAATAAGCCATCAACAAAAACAAAAAGACATGGGATTGAGCGTTAATAAGCTGCTTATTAGACTATTTTCAATACGAATGCTTTTAAATGCCTTATAAAAAAATAACTAGTGCTTATTAAATATTAAAACTAGTGCTTCAAAATGTTAAATTCTTGTAGTTTACTAAGGAACTTTAAAGTGTTACCTAAAAAGTTTAAGTTGGAGTTAAAGATTATTATTACTTCTCAAGTAAAAGAAACTGTCTGGACGTAATATCTGATTTATATTTTGAAGTTAATGTAAAGGGGGGACAAAATGTATACAATAATAATAAACTAAATCTTGTAGGATAGAGCCCCAAAATTAGAAAAACATAAATCAGTGCAAGAAACGGGACATTGCATAGAATCTTTTTCTCAAATAAAAACTGCACTGTAAACTTTATTATTATTATTATTATTATTATTATTATTATTATTAATAAGTATTGTGTTTAAGAAGTACAATTTTATTAAAAAGTTACTTAAGTACAGCCTTCCAGAAAATAAAAGCTCACTATTTTTGCTTGAATCTTGTAAAAGTTGTTCATTAAAATGCACTTTCATTACCAAAAATAAAAAATAAAAAAATATACTTTGCCATCATTTAACTCTATTTCCTTTACTTCCGCAATTTGTCTCTCTCCATTATTCCTCTTTTAAACCTTGGCAAGTCTCACCTTGTGTTTGGCCTGAGTAAATTTGTCTTACAAGCTCATAATTACACATAATTCAGGCTTTTACGGCCGCTCCAGCTTGGAGTACAATGCAAACCAAAGAAGTGCCCTGTGATTAGAGCAGAGGACCTCTTTAGCGTACCGAGGAAAAGGGCTATAACCTGAAGCTAACTTGTTCTACCGCTGAACAAAGGGGAGATCGGGTCAAGCCTGCGATAAATTAGACGAGTAACAGTTGTTTATTGAGAGTCATATAACAAATAACCGTCCAGGGCTCTGGTGCACCTCCCACCGGCCTCCGAATGACCCCAGACTGTATTTTAACAGGGCCGTGAAAAAGGGAACATAGAATCTACAATGCTTTAAAGGTGGTCCAAGTCTATGTTTATGTAGGCATGGCTGAGTACTTGGTCAAAAGGTGAAAAACAAACCCAAGAAAGCTTCGGTTGTTGTCATCGGGACGCTGTTTTAGACGGCTAGAACTGAATCTTTTTTCTACAATGGAAAACTCCTGGACGAATGAGGGATTACACCGACTTGTTTCTAAGAAAACCAAGACAGGCTGGATTTCTTGGAACATGTGAAGTAAAGAGATTCTTGAAGAAGACAGAAGGGAGAAAAACAGAGCAATCAAAATAAAGAAGAAAAGTGCCCTCTATTTGGCTTTGATAAAAAAGATGGATAGATTATTTCTTGAATCTCTTTAGTATCTTGTTTCTTAGTTGCAAGTAGGGATGTCACGGTTTCAAATGTTAGTGTTACGATTATTGTGAGAAAAAACATCTCGATTTAACGATTAGTCACGATTCTTGAGTCTGTGGCCTTTCTTTCATTTCCATCGTCTAACATGTTACTGTTCCTCAAGTTTGTGACCGGCTTTACGGAAATCAACGAAAAGAAAGACAAAATAAAGTTAAATGTAACAAAAACAGCCAGATGAAAAAGTTATTTACACTTAAGTATATTTTTTGGACGCTAGATTGAACTGAAAACACTTCATTTCGCTTCTAAGGTTTAGGGTTGGGGTTAGGGTTATTTAGGGTTAGGGTTATTTAGGGTTAGGGTTAGGGTTAGTCTTTATGATTATATTGTAACCTGAATAATCTCGATTATCGTTTAAGAATAAAATCTTGACATCCCTAGTGTCAAGGTTCAAAGTTGTTGTGAATTTGTTGTAGTTTTCACTAGTGTATGAGAACAATAATGATGAACCATCTTACTGTATTTTCCTTTCAAGTTATGATTTCTTAGTCAAATTTAATCAACCAAACTGAAGTAAATGGTAGAGTTTGTTTGGATTATGAATGAAACGATCTTGGCGGCAATACCTTTAATCACTGAGTAAAAATTACGAATCTGGACTTCTGATTTTGACATATTGACAATATGATATTGTCTTGATTACCTTTTGGTCTTTATCTGGATTTGTGATTTTGGTTGTTTGGAGATAATCAGTTTCACATTAACATCTCCATTAGGTCTTCAAGGTGTACTTCAAAACCTTTCTGGTTCTGTACTTTTTAAGACAGTATTAGATTAGTCAGATTAAGATCACATAATTTCACTGTGTTTGTATTTCTGCTGCTATTTACATAAACTATTAAATACCACCATGCTCTTGTGTTCCATGACGATGTGTTATTGTTGGCAATGCTTCCTCTGGCTCACAAACTTTGAATGAGGCGACTTATGTCCAGAGATTTCTGATGTGTTTTGACATATTTACACCAAAATAAATTGTTATTGCTTTGCTGCACCCAGCAGCGAGTCCGAGCCTGATTTGAGATCACTACAATGCCACACTCTTCGTGCATTCTATTTTTCTGTAAAGCTATCCGTGCGCAGACAGGGTCCTGTTTACACATTTATCTTCTTGCCTGTTTTACGTGATGATTCATTTTAAATTACATGGAAAAATGTGGTCCCGGTCCTGTTTTAGATGCGGTGGTACTTAGAAAGCAAAGCATGTGTGAAGCATTTGAAAGTCGTCCTATCAGTCACCAGGGGCTTTTGTGAAGTCCAATTTGACCGTATCGTTAAATAACAAAGAAACCATTACTCAGGCCATTTTCCAGGTAGAATATGTGATGCTGAGATCATAAAAGCTCGATTTAAAGCTCTAAAGTTGAAAAGTTGATTTTAACAAAGCTTCACTGTCTAGAAATTAAAACTGGCAAAAGTTTTAGTGCAATTACATTAAGAATTTTACTCTTTTGGGGCTAGTTTCAGGACACTATTGCATAGGTATTTCATATTTATATTCTATCATCTGTTTTAATGAACTGTAAAGCACTTATTCATTATATTTTATCTATGTCAAGCGCTTTACAAATAAAGTTTGATAACGACATGGATGAGCACTCTATAGATTAACACCTAACGACAGATAATCAGAGTTCAAATTCAAGTTTATTTTCCGTGTGCATAAATCAAAAAGTACCATAAGCCCTGGCAGACTCTCCACTGAATAAATTAGTGTGAGAGTGTTTCGCCCTTCACCGGCGCCATAGTGATCACCATAAAATAAGATAACATGACCAAACCAAACAAAGCTTTGCAGACGGATAAAGACTATAATTCACAGAGGCCCCCAGATGATAGGGGTGAGAGGAGAAAAGACTCACATTTGTGGCCTCAAATCGCTATTCAATTCCCACAAAATAGTATTCATACCCACAAATAAATGTATAGGTTCCCACAAAGTAGCCAAATCGTTTCCATGCACGTACTTTCCGATACATATAAAGCATAGCCATTATAGTCCTTCATTTTAAACCAGCGGTCCCCAACCTTTTTCCTCGTATGGACCGGTTGAAGGGGGCAGGGCCAGTCACAACAGCGTAAAATCCACACAAATCCTTGTTCTAAATATATTGTTACTGTCTTATTACTGATACTTCGTGTTTATTTGGCTCTATATTTTCATAGTAAAACACAGGGACATGGCAATAGACTAGAAAAACAAAAATAAAGTGCATTTTTAACTTTTGCTTCTGGGGCCCAGTAGCAGATGGCCCAAAGCCTGGTTTTGGGACCTGGCAAAGTGGTTGGGGGCCGCTGTTTTAAACAACTGCTGAGAGTGCGTTTCTTTGGGCCCTCTGAGATAAAAAGCCAGACTGGATCCTGAATAACGCGTCGTCAAACATGCCCTTTCGTCACAGGTTCAACTCAACATCGCAGTGCCAAGTTCATGAGCGCGCCGTCGCGAGCTCCATCACTTGTCTCTATGGATTGGAATGTATACACCCTATTTTCAAATTCATGGCAACAATTTGGCTAAATCGGGAGATTGTTTTAGCTAATTTATCCGGACTATTTGGCTAAATCGTCAGTATGAGTACTTTGTAATTTGAGGCCATAAATATTTTTCCACCCCTGACATTGTGTAGCCTTCATATTTAATCAAACATGCATTGAATAATATGAATCACTGTACCATTTTGATGAGGAAATACATTTATACCATGGCTAAAATCTCCAAAATACTGATGTAGAAACTTTTACTGGTCCTCATTTCTTTTTCTTTTTTTTCCTTTTTTGCTATTTTCTTTTTTATCAGAACAGATAAAACAACACATCAACAACAGAAAGGGGAAAAAAATAAAAAAGAACAAAGAACAAGCTGGACCAGGTAGAACATAAAACAAGGAGTAAAAGTAGAAAATATAAGAGAGTGGCATCAGAGAAAATGAAAAAAAAATTTAAAAGATGAATTAGAGCATATTGAGTTTTGAATAATTGTCCCATTTTGTCCATTGTTTTTTAAATTTGTCTATTTTTAAGTTGAGTCCTGAGGTTGTGTTTTGCCATTGTGCGTATGCCTGTTCTGATATATACTGGTCCATTTTTCATATTTTGTCCTTCACTTTCTAAATCACTTGTTCTTTCCTCCTTCTTCTTGGTTTCTATGAAAGGCACGGTGAACTCTCAGACTGCAGGCACAGTCCGTGATGTAAATTACAGCCGCATAATGAGGTTGTATATATTCATCCCATCTCTGAGCTCATTCTGGAATGGGGGATGTAGGTAAAGTTTGTTGGTATCCTTCAGGTATCGTCCCGCACTTGATTAATGGCAATGACGCTAGCAACATTTGCATTTAACATTTACAAAGTTCAAGCTACGGGTTCGGTAAAAGTATGATCCATTTCTAATCCTCACTTAGTGGCAATTTTCAGGCCGATTCCTCTTGCGCTGTACGTGTGAGCTCCGGTCATATCCGCAATCTTGTAACGTTCATCTTGGGTATTCCGATAGTTTTGCATTCAAGTTTTCCCTGCAGTTGTTCAGAAACTCTCCCCTAGTATATTGATTCATTTCCACGTGACCTATTTTGCAAAATCTTTTAACAATATTATGATTGTAGGCCTGTATTTAGAGTGATACACGTTTGACACTTAACTGACATCGTTCTGTATTTTCTTTTCTTGACATACGTGAGATTCTGCACCAATGTTGGCACAAATAATACATTTAAAAAAACGCTGCTCGCCATCGTTAACTGCAGCTCTCTGTAGTTGGGCCGACAGCCTGCTGCACTTTGTTGTGATGATGTTTACGGTGGCATACCCTAAAGTAGCAGTGGAAAATGGTGGCACAGTTTCTAACGCAGAAGTAAGCAGATGTTTTTTTATTAAGTTGATTACGTTTTTGATCAATATTGCAATGTAGGATACAGTAAAACATAATGAGCTACGGGTGGCGTTAATTAGAACTAGCACAACATGTCTTTAAATAGGTTGTGTTGGTATACTTGTTGAATTAAGTTAGTTGGATGAGTTGCTTGCACAGCCAAGACTGCACACTTAACCGGCACTATACAAAGAGTTGTAGTCTTAGACGTGTTGTGTTTCCGTCATCTTATTTTTAGCCCCATTCTGACATAATAGGGCCTGGAAACACACCAAACATCACATTTATAACTCTTGTTATGTTGAAAGGTGGATATGAAGTGAAAGATTAGGGTGCATTCACACGTCACAAAGTCGGGACAAAATCTGGAACTGAACCAAGACTAAGCCAGGACTACAGACGGACCTTGACTGGGCTCAAACAAGAACCAAACCAGGACATGGAACACACCTTAATGACACTCTTGTGACCATCTGCCTACAACGATTACCTGCGCTGGCGTGGACACAAGCGACGGACAAAGCCAAAATAATCGCATCATGCTGGTTGTCATGCCAAAAACCCTCCAGGCAGAGGAGCAGAGCGAAACAATCACCGTTGCACTGCAAAATCCGGAAGTTCAGGCAAAAAATCGGTAGGCAAACTAATAAAACATTCACACTGTCTAACATTAGAGGAGAAACTCAGGGAAGGTTTATGCGTGTGCACAGAGGGCGATTTGTTATTTCTAAACCACAGGGATATAAAACAGTTGTAATTTCCTGGAGTTTTGTATATATTTTGTTGTTACTGACTACTACTGATGTTGCATTATATGGACACAGACAATTATTTTCCAATGCCATGATAACAATACAGCTTACTGTAACCATTACTGTATTTTGGGGCAGATATGTCGTACGCCTCCACCCTCCACACAAATGTACACGGTGCACCTTTAACCATACATTACGATTGCAGGCTACATCTCAGAGATTCAAATGAGGAAGTTGTTTATTATGAGAACACTTGTCGTTGAGATCATGCTGTATGCTGTTAATGATCAGCTGGGGGTCAGTCGGTGGTCTCTTCATTCTTGCTGCAGCGATCAGACTCGCGTGCAAGGCTTGTTGTAGCTGAACGGCACTTATTTAGTGCAAATAAACATATGTTTCTCATTAGTAATCCTAATGACAACAAACGCACACACACATGGACACAGACAGCCAATCAAAAGCACGGGGGAGGCGGTCCATGCGGAAGATAAACCAATGAGGGCTGCGCATGGAGCTGAGCCGTGGCGAATCACATCGCTTTCAGCAGGGGGAATAACATACATCTGCATTGTTGCGGTACGTCAGCGTTTGTGTAGCACTTTGGCACAGATAGAGGCTGCAACCATTTGTTTGGTAGTAACATATCTAACATATCTGTGGTATTATTAAAGTTTAAACAACCTGCCAACTTTTGGGTACAAAAGACAGAAACAATGGGCAAAATATGACACTCATTTAAACATAAATAAATTTGACTTGAGCTAGTGAAAGTGATTAAGGTGAAGGACTGCGAGTGGTTCATTAGTTGGTAAGAATACGTGATTGAAAGCACTTTAGCGTCATATAGCTCACCAGGCTACACTATAACACAGAGGCCAGTTAGGTGTTCAGTCTTAGAATAGACCTAGCACATTAGACCGAGCACATTTAACAACACGGCATGCGCACATCCACAAGCAGAGGTGTAAGTGTGTCTCTTATCAGTGTCACGTCTTGAGGCTTCACATTTCCAATTTCACTCCAGAATTCCATCTCTTTGCTCCGCACTGTCAACAGAATTACAATGCACTTCCTCAGCTTCATCAGCATCTAAGAGCCTCGTCAGAGACATATAGGACAAGATACAGTCTTTAAACTACTTATAAATACTTGCATCCATTTATGTGAAAATATATCCAGCCATAATTCATGTTGTCATAACATAATCTGACTGTAACTCCTTTTTTCCTCTCTTTTGAGTCATGTATAACACCTACGACCATTCCCAGAAAATTTAATACAAAAGTAAAAAAAAATAATAATAACCAAGGAATACACTCAAATTTGAATATTGTTTTTAATTATGTTTACTTCATAAAATGTGTTGTTAGCAATAAATAAATGGGCTTTTAATGAAATACAAGTTTGTCTATGATTTGGATTTGTCATTGACCTGGTAGAAACCCTCTAAGCGTCTCAAAAACACAAAAGATTATGACATTAACAAAATTAACAGACACAATACATACAACAATTTTAAAACTTTAAAGTGGCACAGTGCTAAGCGAGTAAACAAGGACAGGTTAGAGACAACATGCAGACTGACTGTTTAACCGTTTCGGAGCAGCAACTGCAAAGGAACTGTCTTCAACCAGGACCCGGGCACTTCCAAAACCATCCGGGTGGAAGGCTCTGCTGGGACAATGCCTGATTAAAATGTCAGACAAATGGACTTATCTGGATACACTGGTAAGACGGATTGGTTTCTTCTCTTCCCAAATTAATCTCTCTGCTTACAAAAGGCTAAATTTATTGTCTTCTTGTATGTTTTGTAATGAACAAGTGGTTTGAGATAACAGTCTGTTCCTCCTACGACCATAAAACACCCTATACCAACCTTCACATTCATACTTTCCAGTAGTTTATTGCCTTTTTCCTTGAATTCCTTTCCCTGGCCATGTTGAAGTGTTGTTGTGGTAACATATTCAGTGTGAATATCCACACTTATCTGCTGGAAATGTCCTGCACTAAGGATGTTCATGATACAGTATCTAAGAGATCAATTTGATGCTTTCGCTGAACATCTGTGGCCGTGACTGGCTTTAATGGTGGCCTGTTTGGACATTTTGCTCACAGCAACAGACTGTTTAATGTCAGAGTATGGCTGCCTTGCTTAAACCAGCAGCTTCATATTTATTTTTCGGGCAGAAGAGCCTTTTGTGGCATCGAATCATTTTCTTGCTATTTGATTGTAAGCCTTTTACAACAAGCTTGCCATTGGATGAAATTGATTTTGCATCTTCGTTTCACAGTGAACTTCTCCATGTTCCTCCAAAATCTGACCAGAGCTGATCACTGTTTTGTGTCCTGGCTTCAACTGCAACATCAAATTCTTGAAATCATAAATTCCATGGTCCATTGGCCTTGTCCAGCAGAGTGTGCAAAGCAGAAGGAATGTTGTGATGTGATAAGTAAATACATGAATATTGACTATGAACTAACAAGGCCCGCACACATAAAAAAGACAACATTTAGCAATAATTAATAGATATCTGTGAACGTGACTGAAAAAACATAAACACACACACAATGCAACCTGCAGTGACTCATTCTGAACTACTTTTGTTGAAAATGACATTGAAGATTTTGAACAAAGGTCCTGTAATTTCCTGTTTTGCATTTTAGATTATCAACTCATTTCTGGGGCTCCAAGTTTCTCTGCTCTGCCCCTGGAAATGTCAAAGTATCAGAATCTAGTCTTGAATCGGCGACCCTAATGTTCAACGGCATGTGCTGTGTCCCCTGCACTACTACTGCTCGCACAGACCAGACCGGACCGGACTGTTGGAGCTATTGGTTTCTCTGTTCACACGATCATGTTTAACCCATGTCAGCTGTGTGGACCACGGCATGCTGGGAATCACGACTGACTAGGCTTCGAACCCCAGTCTTCAGTGTGCGAGTCCAATGCCAACGTGTTATACCACCAGAGCAAGGAGACCTACCTTTGACACAATAAAGGAGTAAGAACTAGTGACTTGCACGGGTTTCTTTTTTAAATATCTGCTCATACAATCAGTTGAAGTTGTGTCAGCTGTGACTGAAGTACACAGCGTGCTTTGTCAAACCGGCGCTCTGAATGCCGGGAGAAGTTCTGCTTAAATTATTTGAAAGGACGGAAACATAACGTTTAAAACTGTTTGAGGCGTTAAGCTTTGAATAAGTTGTTATAAAGCAACACTTTAAAGAGACACTTTGGCTATGAATAGATGAAGTCAATGATGAAAGACTTTTATATGTTAAAAAAAAGACATTAATAAGCACTAGTTATTTGTTTATGCACTTATAAGGCATTCACATTTGTAGATTTCTAATAATATAGTAATGATAATGCAATGCTCCTTAAAAATATTCAATTACTTAGTGAGGTGTAACTAATGGCTCAAGTTCAGCCTCTAATGACTGACACCACCCTACACTAACAGTTCATTCACCCATCCACAAGTGACGTAATAAAAATGTCCGAGCCTCAAGCCACTTCCTGTTTCCACTTCCTGTTCCGCCTGTTCCCGATTTCCTCTTCAAGAGGTGGCGAGCTGATTAGCCTAGGAACCTGGTAGGACCTTTCTTTGATGTTTTATACTGAGAACAGAAACCCTCAGTTGGATTCATTTTGTCCCCACTTGGATAAATTGTCCCCCCATTGAACTGAACTTGAACTAACAAAAAGTCCAACCTTTTTTATTTTTTACTGAACTTTCAAATGCTTGAACACAACCTATGTCAAAAGGGTCTCTTGAATATTGGTTGATTGATTGATAATTATCATTTAATCATATTTCTGTGTTTGTTGCCCTTCATTCAGAGCGTTATAGAGGCATGGTTATGAATGCTCTATAAATACTGTACTAAGAAACTTTATTTTGAAGCATTTAATTTTGCTTTGAATAAGTAAAAAGCAAAGCAAATAAAAAATAAATTTCTTTTTTTGTTGAAACATAGCGTTGCTCAAAGCTGCCCAGGTAGAAATAGTGCCATACTTGATAAACGTTCATGTGGGGACATCTGTGGAGGACAAATTAAGCATTTCTAATAAAGCAATGTGCGTCATGTGGGCAACACTAAGCCAAAAAAAGCAGGGGACAGAATTGTACTGCCTGGATAAAAATACTGACAACTGACTATTATGTGAATAGTTTAGCATGAGTGGTCCAGGATGATTTTAAAGATCTGAGACGATGCGAGTTAAGTACAAACAGAAAAGGCTTGGATTGTACAGGAGACATTTTGTTGATCTATGTCACACTATATGACAAAGAGTGTCTGGAGGGTCTGCTAGTGTGGTCCAATACATTTGGTTTTCCATCTGGCGGATCACTAAGCACGGACAAAATGTATGATCCATGTCAGCAAAATTGTTAAATTGAATGAATAGAAATGAAGGTTTTGTGATTTCTGTCATGTCTTTGTGATTTTAATGCATTTTTTTCCTGTTGTGTGACGCACTTTGAATTGCCTTGTGTACGAATTGTGCTCTACAAATAAACTTGCCTTTCCTTGCTTGCTGCAGCTGCTGCTACTACTGCTACTTCTACTGCTACTTCTACATCCAGTAACAACCGTAATACCTCTACTACCGCTCCAAGCATTATAAACCTCTGCCGCCACACAAATGTAGCTCAGTCTCCAGTCACTAGCATGATGGTTAAACTGATTTAACATCGAATAAATGCATTTCAGTTATATTTCCATATTCTTAAGAAAATACTAATTTACTGTAATTAATCATAAGGTAGAGTTGAGCAGAAAACAGAAGGTCACTGTGCTTCAGTGACATTTGTAGCTTGTTGGTACCTCAAGTACAGACCAATAGGGGGAAAAGAGCCTTCACTTAAGCTGCTCCCGCAGCTCTGAGATCCTTTCATTCGGAATAGAGGTTATGTGAACTGCTCTCACTGAGAGCTTTTTGTTCAATAATAAAAAATAAAAAAAAGAACGATGCGCAAATGCTTTCATGATTTGATCTTGCCACAGGTCACCCTTGGAAAAGAGATCTCATTATCAATGGGTTTTACCTGATAAAATAAAAATGGATAGAATAAAAAGTATTACTCATATTACCTTATATACTGTACTGTAAAGTAAGGCAAGTTAGTAAGTCTCCTGTAAGTCTTAAAAGAGCATCTGCTGACACTGTTATAACTTGTGTTTATACATTTCTACTTCTATTTTCACATACAGAAAATGGAGGACACAACATCATTAACGTTTTCTTCTTGCTCATCTTCACACCTTCAGATTTCATGACATCTGTACTTTCTTCTTGCCTGTCTGCGTTCTCAAATGCAAACAACACCTCTGACATGGACAGCAAATTATAGAACACCAGCTGTTGAAACTAACAAAGCATATGGACACCTCTGGGACATAGAAAAATACTTTTGTCTCATTTAAACCTTCGGTAAACGTTGTTAGTGGCATTGGCTATGAAACATTGCTTCAAAGATGAGGCTTATAGTGCTCAGCTTTTTAGTTTGCAATTCCAAACTATACAATTTGCTGCCACTTTTTTAGAACCAGGCTGGACAAACTTTACAAAGTATTCTCAGATGCATTGATTTACTTTTGAGAGGCAAAGAACAGCAATTTTGGGAATTATAATCATAATTCATTGGAAAATATAATTGAATATGATATGAAGTACTCTAGTCAGATCTCAGAAGCTAAGCAGGACCGGGCCAGGTTAGTACTTCGATGGGAGACTGTTGGAACACCAGGTGCCACAGTGGGGCACTAGAGGAAATGTTGTTGTGTCCTTAGGCTAGACACTTCACCCACATTGCATCGTAAAGTGATTTGATTGCTTTGAATGTGGAAAAAATAATAATAATAATAATAATATGTTTTGGTCCAAATGCGATAACTGAATTCGTTCTGCCACTAATTAGAGATCATTTTATTGTCTGAAAACCAGGAAGTTAACTGTTAGCATGCTAGTTGTTTGCGTTAATGTTGTGACAAAACTCACTCAGCCCCCTCAAAAGTGTGAAAAGTGCTTATAACCTCATTGGGGTGCATAATTGGGATGGTTGGAATATGTGAGAAATTGAGGAAAAAATGGATTTCCGTCAGAGCTCGACTTTCCCCTCTTTCATGCGCCATACCTAGCATTTGTCACCTACTCTTAATTATTGGAGCCTCATTATAGTCGCAAATATCTCATGGTCCAGTGGGTGAAGCCAGTCCCGAGCCTCAGCAAACCTGCCAACTGGCCTTGGGGTGCACAACAGGAACAAATCTCAATAGTATTTTGTGATTCTCACAGATCAAATTTCTTTCATTCCACCAGAAATGTGCTAATTTGTGTTGGTAAATATCTTGATTCAAGTAAAAGTGTAAAAAAAGGGAATGTGCTTCTTCTATCTATATCTGATTTTCATATGATATACTTGACTGTTGAATACAATTAATTTGCAGCTGTAACAACCAGTTTTCAAAAGTTTGAACAGAATACATTTCCAATACTCCAAGACACAGCACTGCACACAGGAAGATGATTAAAATGGTTTTGTCACACCTCTGTCTTCAGCGCGTCATCCCGCTCTCGCTCCACACCTTTTCTCCGGAGCTCATTAAACGTCTCGAGGTAAGAGCGTGCGATAAGCCTTTTCTCAAGTGTTGGAGAGCGCCTTTGCTGAGGGCTCTTCACCTCCATGACACTATCAAGTCCTGTCGATGCTCTTCTGTCTGCTTCAAGTTTGGCAACATCTCAGTTGAAGAGCTGCTTATCACCAGTCACCATATGCTCACGTGTCAAGTTCAATTTACTATAAGCATTTCCAATAAAAAGGATGTTAAATATTTTCTTAGATTATCGGGCATGGTTTTGTGTAAGCAACCTGGAACTATTCTTAATCAGATTTTTAAATGTTTTTTATATATAAAATACAAACTAATACAAATGTTGCTTGATTTGTGCTTAAGAACTGCAGAACTGATCATTACATTGTTATGCCATTCTGAAGCCAGTCGTGGCTGGAAGTTTTAGCGGGTAATGAGGAGCCATCTTCCGTTTTTGGAGTCGATCAGGAGCGAGGTTGGTGACTGTACACGCCTCTTCCAGTTCAGGCCGCTGGTTTCCAGGGGCGGGCCCATAGCAATGCGTCATGCTAGTTGTAAACCAAACCTGTTGCTGCCTTGGGAAAAGAAGGTATCTGGTCAGTTATTATATTTCATATCTTGAGTCACAAGGACAACGTCAAAGTAAAAACACCTGGATCAAATAGAGCATTTGAAAACAAACATTTTAAGTATGAGTCAAAAAAAAAAAAAAAAAAAAAGTATGAGTCAAACAGCAACAGTTACAGAGGCTCAGATGTTTTCAATGGAAAGTGAATGGGAGCCAGACCTGAAGCCAATTCGTGCCCATGCTCACTTAATATTTGGAATGCGGGGGCAAGCGTCTTAGCCATGTACACTTATATTTCAAACAGCAGATTGTCATTTTGGTTACGTAACATTTGGAACATTTGTGTATGAACCGGAGTCCAAATTTTTCAATGACTCGCAGGTAAAACCCCCATTACGCACCAATCTGCCGTCTACTTCCTATTAAGGACTCAAAGCTCCCGCAGAAACCAACATCCAAACAAGATTGAGTGCGACCAACTGAAGCATGTGCATGACACGGCATCTGAGGAAATCGTGAAGGAAACAAACCATTAGCTGCTATGTCAGCCTTGGAGTCAGCAACTCTTCCATCAAACACAACAAAAAATATGATTCGGTGTTCGTTGCCATGTGAACACACGCTCCTCTTCTCTCACTTCCCTGCCTCGTTCCTCTCTTTCACCCTCCTTTTCTTCGCATGTTCACGCCATGTGTTCGGTTTGCTTCTATTTCTTCCGAGTGAGTCTGCGAGTTCTGTAGGGTCAAAAGTTTAGAAGTTAAAGAAAAAACTGAAGCCATGCGGCCTTTGGATTCCGAAAGGGACAAAAGAGCCAAACTGTGTGCAGTTTTTAAAAGTAACAAGCCCTTTTTGATGATGCAAGGAGTAGTACAGATACTTGAAGTTGCAATCTCCCAGTTAATATATTTTCCTCCACTATGGCCAGAGTGCTTCTTTGACGAAGACGTTCGCCGGCGATTACATATTCCAAAACTTCCCCTGGAAGACCAAACTTTGTCCTTCGAGTGCTGATGACGCTCTCTAGATCAAACAGACGCGCTGCAGGCGGATTGGTGTGCACTAGGGACAAGGCTGAGTGAAGTTACGGGGTGAAGGTGAAAACAGAACATTTCTGTGCACTCGAGGCTCGAATGCAGGACCATACAAGATTATTCAAACATGCCTGACTCAATCAAAATGCAAGTAATTGAAGGAAGAACCATTTAAAACCTGCATAAAAGCTGTTCAAATTTGATTTAGAAAATTATTTTTTCTTTTTTTTTCTCATGCAGAGTAGCACGCCCTCAGTCAGGATTTCGGTAACCCAGAAAAAGCTTGGCAGGAGCTTGGAATAGTGCCGCTGCTCCTCCACTGAAGTGGCTTGGACATTAGTTTCAGATATCACACAGATGCCTTACTGGATAAAGGTTCTGGGACATGTCCAAGAAAGAAGAGGCACTGGGACACATTGGAGGAAGTTTCCGGGCTGGGGAAAGGTGGTGCCAGAGAAGAGGAAGAATATGGATGGATGGGCCTGAGGAACATGCAACTTCACCATTCCAACCCAGACCATTTATGTTGTGAAAATATCCCATCAAACTTGCTCAATACAATAGTAATTTTACTCTCCATTGCTAAAATCCACCTACTTTCATTGGTTACCTGCTCGTCTACGACTCAG
Source organism: Chaenogobius annularis (assembly GCA_015082035.1). Taxonomy (NCBI): domain Eukaryota; kingdom Metazoa; phylum Chordata; class Actinopteri; order Gobiiformes; family Gobiidae; genus Chaenogobius; species Chaenogobius annularis. Next base: position 2,629,766 of record BJKM01000011.1, on the reverse strand, counting down.
AGGAGCAAATGCCTTAAGCGTTTTAGAGTTTGAGCCTTGTCCTGAAATGCTGTTGCTTGATTTGCACCTCTCCTGCGCAGCTCCAACACACAATCACCGCCAGGTAAGAATGTGACACTTTCACAAATCACTCTGCTCTCCGATCGCGTTTCAATATTCACGCTGAGATTGGGTCTGGAGGGAGAGGGAAAGCACAGCTGCAAAAAACGCAATTTGTTTACGTGCAAGCCAACGTACTGTCATAGAGGGAAGGACTATGCATGGTCTATTCATCATTTCACATTCATAATAGGTTGGAATCTTGGTCTGATTATTTCAGAATTTCATAACATGGGAAGGTACCAATGTTTCTTTATGGTTGAGGTACATTTTTGTTAGATATCGCTATTTTCTACTGCCATCTACAGTTCAAGCCTTAATCACTGTACGCCATTTGTGTTCTTCTTGTGGCAAGTTACATCTTTATTATAAACCATGTAGAGATATCTTCATTTTGACAGTTAAATAGGAGGCTCTATAATTAAATGTGTAGCTGCTGTTAAGTTATGTGCTCTCAAGGAAAGTTATGTGCTCTCGAGGAATGTTTTTGGCACCACATAAACACAGACTATTATATGAATAACGTTCTTCAGAAAAGGGCTCTTTTGAATTGGTGAAGGCAGTTTTTCCAATAAATATAGATAATTTTGACACCCTTGGCTGACCAAAAAGAGAACGTCTAGATTTGTTACGGGAAGGTTGTGGTGTTTGGAGGAAATATTGTTATGGGAATGTGTTATCAACATTTGATAACGCATTCCCATAAAGAAGAAACCTAGAAAAACAGAAAGAACATCTAGACCCCATTAAGAAACTAGTTTGTCGATAATTGTATTAAGATTCAGACTTTCGGTAACTGCTGAAATGGTATAGTTGCAATTAGCAAATCAGAAATGAGTAATCTTATGAAATGCGTGTGATTTTAAAAAAAAGATATATATTTTAATAGTTCTCTCAAATGCTAGTGTTCCTAAATTGTGCCTTCTGAACATAACATAAGATTTATTTGTCCCACAATGAGGAAATACCAGTTGCAACACCCAGTTAAGTCATCATTTATTTTTAATGCAGAAAAAATGTCAGCCCTGTTTTCGATGATGTTTTGAAGCCAACAGGATACAATCTTTCTCTTGTATTCAGCCACTAGTGAAACACGATCATACTTATATTCCCAGATTTAACAAGAATGATCAAAGCTCGCTCAGGCCCGTCACACAGAGCTCCGACATAGTGAAGGAATGCTAGACTCTGTAATTATCACCCCATGTGGTTCGCCTGTGGCCGTAACTATATTGCCAATCGTGCTTGTTAGCTTTCTCCAATTTTCTCCCATTTTTCATGATTTTAGAGCAACATGACACAAATGTGAAACAATACCCATAAAACCCATGACGACAAAAAATGAGGGTAAATACTGTGTATCAACATGTTGCACCTTTTCACTGAAGAAAGTTCCTAGTTTGTGAATCTTGTTTTTATTCACTGATGATGGCAATAAACCTTTTTCTGATTCAGATTATCAATACACAGTACAATAATTGTTGACCCCCACAGTAAATAAAAGGAATGCCGTGAAATGCCATTCATCCAGATTTCCCTCTCCACGCACATTTCCTCTAGCTCCTATGGGGGGATCCCGAAGGCTTACCCAGGCCCTCAACGTATAGGAGCAGCGGCTCTACTCCGAGCTGTGACAGAGCTCCTCACCCTTTCCCAAATGGAGCTGTTGGGAGACAACACTGGACTCTCTGGACTGTGAGGTGCTGGTTCAGGTTTGTAGCTGTCACTGCTCTGGGATGCTGGCCAGAGCACCACTTGAGGCCCGGACAGATAACTGGACCGATTGAAACCACGAGGAGACGCAAAGAAGGGTTCAGGAGCTTTATTGAACTGAAGAGGTCCACACAGGTCGCTAACACGTTCACTGATCCCCGACAACAATACTACTAAAACATTAAGAAGAGCGGGCTCGCTCTTCGAAGCACATTCAATGTCATAAAGCATAAGGATGTCATACGGCATGTCATGCAAAACATAAAGGACAGGAATGCAGGCGACATCGTAAAGCACACTGGGCATACAAGCGTAAAGGACAGGAATACACGTTACATCATAAAGCATGATTATCATGGCCTGGCGGGAGCGCCTCCTACTGGATGCTCCGCTAACTACAAACTCATGGGAACACAGAAATTACGGGGCCTTTTGTACAGAAGCGCCTGGCCACCCTGCTGAGGAAACAAATGTTGACCGCATGTGATCTTGTCCTTTTGGTCATTACCCAAAGCTCATGACCATAGGTGAGAGTAGACTGACCGGTAAATCAAGAGCTTCGCCTTGCGACTTCTTTTTCACCACAACAGTCCGATACAGCGACCACATCACTCTAGGTGCTGCACCGACCCACCTGTCAATCTCACGTTTTCCATTTGTTTATGTTGATCAAAAACAAATCATTTGGGTATCAAGATATTATATTAAACATAAATTATTTAAATGGTAAGGTGACTACTATAAGTATTTAAAGCCAACATACATTTTCTGTGTAAATAATTATTAGGTATTATTTTATTTCATTTTTTTATATTGATCCAAAAAGAAATGAATACAAACAGTAATTTAACATCAATTATTTTAAGTATATATTGTATTTTCAAGTATATTTTGTTTAACGTTTTGTATGATCTTTTCTACTGCACACTTTTTTCGAACAAATGAATCTGATTATTGCTCTTTTCACTACATGCTTTGTAACTTGTAGCTTAACCTGCAACTGTTTTTATCTTAATGATCTTAAGGGATTAGTTCTATTCCCATTCTTAGTATTTAAGATTACTTCAAACTGTGGATGGGTTCACAGTTCTTCATTTCTCCACATCTATTTTATAAATCATTTTATTTTTTTCTTCTGTGACACCTGTCAACCTTAACTGAAGCAGAACCTATTCCACCCAATTCCATCATGGACTTGTCTTTCAAAATGGTGTCTCATGTGGAGTCGCTGTTTCATCCACCCATCGACATGTTACCAAGCGTCCTCCAGGGGCTTCTCTGAGTTCAGTTAAAGAGATTGAAAGCTGCTGCTATAGGGGGCTCACAGCTTTCAGTGTTTAATATTTTAACACTGAATCCAAAGTGTGCTGCCATGTGGCCCCTCTACTGTCTTTCTTTCATTCCCTTTATCTCAGAATACTGGCCCTTTTTGACAGTTGTTCCTGATTTAATCTTTAACATGGATGGTAACGATCCTTATTAGCATGAGTCTTAACATGCTTTGTTTTGTAGTGGTTACAATTGTCAATGTGAAATGCCATCAAGAATATAAAGAATAAGAAAACACTGGCTTGTATTCTAGTCAATGTTATTTTAGACTTAATCTGAAAATTGACAAATTTGACAGACTATGGACTAAATGGGACGTTTATTTTGGACTTGGTGTGCCTTAGTTTCATTTGGATGTCTTTTATAGTGTTTTTCTTTTGTTTGCTATGTTCTCTCTGGTCTTGTTCTGTTTCATGTGTTTTTGTAGAATATAAAAATTTTTTTTTAAAAAAAAAACACTGCAGGAGTGTGTCCAGGGAGCGGACAAAAATAGTATGGATTGCTTTTAAATCTGATTGGCTTGTTCATTTGTAAGATACTAGAAATACAAAAATAATAAAGTAAGTAATTTTATATAAGTAAAATTGTTGCAAAAATGAACAATTTCACGCAAACATTTGTCTATTCATTCATTTAGTCACCAAAATGGTAAAAGTTTACTTTAAAATTCTCAGTTTCAGTTTACATTTCAGTTAATGGTAGGGAATATATCATTTGTATGTTAAATTCCACAAACTTAACCTCTCTGTGTCCCCAAATACACAGTTTAGAATTTGCAAGCAGCTTGTCAATGAGTATAGTGAAACTGCAAGATGAATCCCATCAAAAGTATGTTTACTGACCTCCATCCTTGACTACACTCAGTTCTTTTATTAGTGTGCATTTTCTCCCAAAAAATCTCTTGTTTAAACATTAATTTAAGTCAGCTATGTTTTAACTGTCAAAACTTTCTTGCACGTAAATTGTCCCTGCATTTTGGATGGAATTTGGTAAGTTATTACACATATTTACCACAGGTACTGTCCCACCAAACAATGTCATAATATGAAAAATATGAAAAGTTATCATTCACTTCAGAAAAGGTAAAAAATAAAAATGTGTCTTAAATGATTAAACAAGCTCTAGTAAACCACACTATGCTCCAATGTCATATACTTTCACTATATATAAAAGCAGGAGTTTTATTTACTCCGGATGTAAGTGGCGCACATCAGTGGCGTCCTGTGTGGAGGGGTGGGCCGGTTGGACTGCAAACAGGGATTACAGTTCATTACAAATACCACCCACTGCTCCCAGCACTCGCTGCCATTTAATAAAGAGCCATCCTCTGAACCGATTTCATAAAAACAGGTACGCCAAATTATGCCAAGAGGCTGACAAGAGGAGAAACAGCGCCGGTGTGAAGTCGAGAAAAGAGCGCCCCCCGCAGACACAGACACTTCTGAAGAAATGCAGTAAAGAGGTAAAACAGATGGAATGGAAGCGAACTATGTTTCTCCATAAGGTCAAATAGATCTTGTACTTTCATTTTTTTTGAGGGTGAGGTTAAGATGTCTTTCCATCAATGTCCAATTCATTTTTATTTATTTTTTAAAGTTAAAGGCAAGTTTGTTTGTAGAGTAAAATTTTAACACAAAGTAATTTTATAATACGCATTAAAATATCAATACAAGCAAATATTATGGATAATTGTTCTAAAATGTACTTCCTTTCACGCACAGTTAAACAGAACAGTTTCGAGTCTAAATTTGAACATTGTCAGAGTAAAGAATCTTCAGTTCCAGCTGCATAAAACTGAAACGCTGTTTAGTCCTGACTCTTGCACCAACAGGAGGCCGGTCCATGTTTAGTCCTGACTCTGGCCAGCAGAGATGGTTCATATGGCACTAACATGTCCGAGATGTACTTTGGTGCTAGGCCATGGAGAGACTTGTACACGCTTTGAAGTCTATTCTCTGAGCCTGAAGCCAGTGCAGAGACCTGAGCACAGGACTAATGTGATGGTACTTCCTGGTTCTAGTCAGAACCCGAGCAGCAGCGTTCTGGATGTACTGCAGCTGTTTTACAGTGAGTAGAACATTACAGTAGTCTAACTCCAACCTAAAATGAAAACAGGTCCATGGATATGATGTTTTAATAAATGGACAAAAAAATTTCTATAAATGAAACAAATGCTAAAACTGCAGAGGGCCCGTAGTTTGAGAAACCCTGGTAACTGGAGACAAATATATACATATACTTAATTGTAAGTGAAGTGGTATGTAAAGTCAGTGTAATATCATTGCTCAGGTCTCACTAAGATACACAGTTTGCAGGGGGGTTTGAACCATCCATCCTTTTGTGTGTGAGCATACAGTCAAACCCATATGCCACTGTAGCACACAGTAGTTGCAGTGAAAAATCCACATTTGAACATTTTCTCCATATTTTCTATAGCCTTTATAAAACTGTACTAATGCTCTAACTTAAATCTTAAAGTGCTTTCACCTTTCCTGCTTGTTTAAAACTGGCGGTCTTAGTAAGTTCAAGGGCACCGTGCTCTGACGCCCTCTCGTCCCAGACCTGTTTGGCTGAGCTCCTGCTGGGTGCTGCGTTTGTCCATTAATCTCCCAGTATGCTGACAGTAAAGCGTCTGCCTCAAATCCTAATGCTTCATCTGTGTGTGCCCCTGACGCCGCTGATTAGAGACCACTGTAATTGGAACAGTACAAAGGGCAGCCCACATTTGCTCAACTTTGATGAATATGTACCATTTATAGTGGTAAAATAGTGATGTTATGAGCACGTTTCACATCAATCACCTTGCAAAAACAGAAAAAAGTAATGCAGAGTGAACACTGACTTCCTTGCGGTTCGGGATAAGCGTGGGGTACTTGTAGATTGTCTGTTACACCAACGTCACTGCTGTCAGTATTTGACAAACACCACACACAGAAGACTTACACTGAAAACCTGACCGGCGGACCTCCGTGTTCCGAACACGCACCCGCAGTGTGCCGACGTCAGTGTAACAGGGCACATTGGTTTTAAGCACTGTCGGAGTCTTGCGGGACCCACCGCACCTGCACTGGAGTCAGTGTACACCGTTTGTTATGCATTTATTTTTATAAGAGAACCTTTATCAGAAAGTAGAGAAGGGAAAATCACAAATCCACTCATTACAAGATGTGCGTTTTTCATTTTCCTCGCTATTTCAGCAAAGTTCGAAGCCTATATTTCACAATCAAATACCACATTGTATTCCTAAAGTACAATTCTGAATATGTATTTTCACTGTCTGTATTAACTGTAATACATCACAAGTCTGGTGATGCATGGATTTATGTGCGCAGCTAGACACAATAAAAGCATTTATTGTGGTGCCTGGATGAGCTTGGCTCAAGCCATTGTGGCGATGTGCATGTGCTAACATCTCAGCAAGGAGTGGAGCTGATTTCCATACATGCATTAATTTTATTTATATTTTTTTGCCTGTAGCACCCTTCAGTGGCTCTTGCCCGTGTTGACTTCCCAGACTCATCTATTCTCATTTATGAAATGATGTCAAAACTCCATGGCAACCGCTCCTCCGGTCGCCCTGGGCAGGCTAACCAGCACCAGGTTCCATACACAAATGCAGGCCATTAAAAGTAACACTGATGGTGTCCGAACATTGTGTCCAAGGCATTTTGGTGTTTCTGTATTGAAAAGCTGGTACTTGTGAGGATAAACGGCTACTTGCTAATATGCTATTCTTTATAGAAAACATGTATATACATACATTTCAAAAGGTCCAATTACATTACGAAGTTAAATTTCACAGACTTTTACACACACACAAGATTTAATTTCTTGTCATTTGAACGCTTTTGTACTTAAACTAGAATAAAGGCTCAGATAGATTTGGTTGTCTATAACCAAATGGTTGGCTCCAATCAGTGAATACTGCTACATTTACCCACCTTATCTGTGTGAATCTGATGAGTGACAGGTGTGGGCTGTAGAGATCGTTTGTGCAGACTGTGCCTCGCGTCAGGCCCATGGAAGCTGTGGCTACAGAAGTCTATGTCAAGTAGTTTGCGCATTTTGGAGAAGTTATACCTTCAAACCTAATATAACAAATGCATATATGTTTGTTATAAGGTTTGTAAAAGTTAAACTACCTTACAAATAGACTCTATCCATGAAGCAGATTGAGTTTCTCCTCATGTACTTTTGGTGTGTGTGTGTGTGTGTGTGTGTGCATGTGTGCGTGCGTGCTTGTGTGTGTGTGTGTGTGTGTGAGAGAGTGTGTGTGAGAGAGTGAGCACCAGCGCTGCCAGCCATCGGGGGATTAGGCTATTATTGATCCAAGTCGGACACAGTATTTACTGGGATAACGCTCAAAGCTCCGTCATCATAACTGTCTGAGAGTGCCGTCCAACTTAATGAAAGTACTCCCAAAATGTCAAGTGGTTAACACCGTGCGCACATCCAAACACCCCCCCCGCTATTAGAGTAATTGTCAGCTCACCCCACCCAACGACAGGGGAATGTTTTTATGCACTGAGTTCAACTCAATGCAGAACAAAGTCATTTGGCATTATCTTGTTAGTTATCTTAAGTAATAGCTATTTAAATATAATTTATTCAAGTAATTACGTTACTCCCGTTTGCTGCTTTGCTGTTTCATGTTAGCGCGCCCATACCATCTTGAAAATCCTCTTGTCTCAGTGTTGGGCTTGTGTGAGTGAGGGGTAGTCAGAGGGGTCAACGGTGGTCGCTTCCATCATTATACCCCAGAACAGCTATAGCTTACCACCACTGAGAGCAGAATGACTAATATTATAATAATTAATCATAGATCATTATATATATTTTTTTACCTGGTTGTTGATTTAATAAATACATTTGGATGGCAGGATGGATACCTTCTCCTCTGGTAGAAACTAATAGGAAAAAAAATAAGTCCATATTATTAGTTAGTCAAGTCCATATTAAGTTGTCAATGTTTGGTTTTATCCAGTGAACTAGAGTTGAGTTCAGGTTTTAATACTGTAAGAACAAAATCAACTCATTATGACACATTTTGGCACAAGGTCATGGAATCGATTCACGATGGGGAAGTACATAGGGACCTTTCTGTAGGTACGGATAGGGCCTACGTCGGGACCCGTACCACTAATAATATTTACAACAGGCTCATCCCCTCAGTGGGACTTAATAACATCAGCCTGTTCAGGGACTTCAGGTGGAAATTAGCACTCGAGCTATAACCTGATTCAATGCATCTCGCCTGAAAATGTCAATGTATATTTTGCACTGTCCTTGTCTCAAAAGTCTACGCACCCAAGACATTTGACTATCAGCAAAGCGAATGCGGAATGTTTGGACGTAGGTTTAAAGTACAGCAAAGTTCACCCTACTCTTTCATTGCCCACATATCATTCTGAACCACGCTTGACCGGCGCCTCCATCCCATCCACAATGTTCCCTCCGTCTTCTGTTGTTCTCAAAATTCATTATTTCATTCACTTTCAAAGAGAATGGAAAATTAACTTTGGCGGCCCATTCAGAGAACACATCAAACACTTAGTCCTCCACTTGGTTACAAATTACCTACTTCCAATTCCCACAAGTTGAACCGCACATTTCTAGTTCTTTAACCTTCTGTGCCTTCTAAACATTTGTGTACTCAGGCGTCACGATTAGAAGTTATACATTTTGGCGAATCAAAGTCATTCAATCACTTTCTTTGAAACTAATTTTGCATGTTCACTCTACCGTCGCTGCTTGCACTTCTCTTCCACGTGTGTTTGCACAATTTGCCAAAGCAGCTTCCAAGCCACATTGCAATTAGGAGCGCCCAGTAAATCCTGCAACGTGCCCTGGAGAATAAAATGCAAAGAAATACCATTTCAAAGTTTATTAGCATTTCCTATATTGTTTGTTCAGTGTTGGTGCAACTTTTTGTCTTATTTTGCGACGTATGCATGCCTCTAATTGCCTTGGCATCTCTCAAGCAAAACTGAGCCAACAAAGCACCTTGAAATTGAATTGAGTGTTGGAAATGAATGGAAGGAGGAGATTCTCTTTAGCTTACAGCATTGCCATTTTCTGGCTCTCTCTTTTTCTAGTTGGTAGGTAGGATTAGGCTTGGCACCGCAACAGACAAAAAGGAAGCGCGTCTGCGTTTGTGCGGGGAATTCCGTGCCAGCGTTGTCCAGGAGTCAGGGCAGGGAGGCATTTAAAGGGGCTTCAATTAGTTCAACCCAAACACAAATCCGGCGTTGCGAGAGATTCCAGGTTTATACGGGATGTTGAAGGGAAAACGACAAAGCAGACGAGGAAATAGAGGCTCAGTCCCTTCCCTGTCCCCTGATCCTGGCGTATTCGTCCACGCTAGGGGGGCTAAAGGGGAGCCTATCACAGCTGGAAGCTCTCATCCCGACCGCGTACTGGGGTTTTTGATGATACTCCGGGTTGTCGTGGTCAGTTGTGAGTGAAAGGCTATTTGGCTCGATGCTTGCTGCCATCGAGGCTTTTGAAATGGGATAAAAACGACCTTTGAGCAAACAAATGCAGCAATACACATTACTCAATTGAATTGTAGGTACGGAATATATATGGCAGACCCGTCTTTACCCATTTCAGCTCAACTGTTAATATTAATAATTATCATTAACTGGAACTGTGTATCCCAGCTTCACTCTTCAACCTAAAACATGTGCAATAATCAGAATCTTGCCTCTAAGATTGTCCTGACCGAAGCTACAGGCTGTGTCGCCATTTATTTTTATTTGGTTGACCAGAATAAGCCTTCATTATACTCTTTCTCAATATAATATATATAATTCACAATACATGATTGTTTCATTCCCAATGCTAGAAACAATTTATTTATATTTTAATCGGCTTAAAAGGTGCTATGCCTTCTGTAGTGTTTTTTTTTTTTTTTTTTAAGTTTTTTAGTTTTTTTTTTTTTTTTTTTTAACACAAAATGATATGAGTCAGGAATAGTGCTCGGAATTTATTCCCAGAAGTGCAAAACAAAACAATAGATATTTACAGATCAGGACAACGGATAGACAAAGCTTGGTTGGCTCTGGAGCTAGTGCCTGCGGTGCACACAGCTCCTTCCTGGAACACACACTCCTCTGTGGTGCTAGAAATCTTCTTTTTATAGTAGGAGGCTCCTCCCCAAATCAATTACCAGGAAAAATCTAACTTTCTCTTCAAATAGAAACATTACACTTTCATAAATAATACAATAAATTCCTAAATATATTTTTACACAAAGCTCCTTATATGTGTAGTGGTTCAAAGCAAAAAAAAAAGGAAAATGAATTAATTTCACCAAAAACGGCGCGTTACGACCACACTTGGGACATCACACACGTGCTCCAACATCGACGCTATATAGTTCGGAAGTTCGCGGAGTTCGGGCAAGCCCCCAGCCCTCAAGATGGCGGCCGATTCAAGTCAATGGCTCATGTCGCCAGTTAGCCTTTAGCATTTCGGACACTGTGGCCCGGATGTTATGTAGGCTTGCGTACCATGTGATCGCTCTGGCCAATCACAATCAGAGCGAGAGTTACTAGACCTGTGCATAGGCCAGTGCAAGATAAAGCGAAATATTAAAAACGGTTTTTAAGAAAACTGAAGTATTTTGAACCAGAAAAAAGTGAACGACCCGATAAAAGGCGTTATTTTAGTCCATAGTGCGCACGGAGTGAGGAGTGAGGCCGCCGTCACTCCGGAATCATAAAAGCCGGTTCACTACTTTTACAACATTTACAATACATCAGAACATTTGCTTATTAACGCAATTTAATTACTATACTGTATACATGGTGCTAAACTGTACGTTTTGTATATGTATTTACCAAAATCTATTTATTGTCATGGTGCTATCCGTTAATATTTTACTGAACATTTTGGGAACCCCTGCTCTGGGTCATCTACACTTGGCACATCTGCCAAATGCATCATTCTGCAATATGTCAAATGTATTCAGATGACAAGTTTATCTATCTACATGCAAAACATGCTAAAAGTCATCAAAAGTATTTAGGCTGCTGAATGGGTAAAACTGGTAACAACACAATACATTCCATTTCCTTGCTTTCCTTCCGTAGCATTTCTTCCGTTCTTTTGTTTTGCATTCATAAACATTTCAAGACAACACTTCTGAGTCGTAGATCCACGGCCTTCAGGTCCACCGCCCTCAGGTCCATGGTGGTCATTAGTTCAATGATTTGTTCTGTTATTAAACTTATGGATCCATAGTTTTACGCCTGTGGCTCATTCATGGCACTTTGGTCCGTTCACATCACCTCCATGCGCTGATTGGTCTGGACAGTTACCGTTCTGACAAATCAGTGCACAAGCCGGGCTAGAGCGGCGCTCTAGTGAGTAGTCGAAGCTAACGGCTTAAAATGTGTTTTAAAGTCAACTGAAGAATTTTAAACCGAGAAAAAGTGAATGACCTGAAAATACGTAAAGAATTGCCGCTATACCCGATATTTCTGCAAGCCGTAGGTGCCCTGTCAGCCGAACACGAGCAGTTTTTTGTTACGTTGCGCTCTAGGGAAAAAAAGCTTTCTGGGTCGCGCACATTTTTGCGCTGCAGTACCAATGGACTGGCCACTGGGGCCGTTAGCGACATGTTTAAGATAGCAATACCCTAACCAGTTACAATAGATCCATGAGTTTCGGGTTGGCCGGCGGAAACATGGAGAGGACGACGGTAACAGGGAGAGTTTGTGAATTTGAGATAGTTATTGCGAGGAATTGGTTTAGCAGCAATCAAGTGTGCACCCGTGACTGCTACGATGGCTTTGGAGGGGACAAGGAATGGCTATTGGACAGGTAAAAGAAACGCCTGTACAGGTGTGTGTGTGTGTGCGTGCGTGTGTCTGCGCCATGTCGCCCCGGACTCCCCGCGCTGGCTGACGAAGCTAATTCGTCACACCTTTTTATATGTATAAAAAGTAGTCCAGTTTTAGCTGGCCGCAGTGTCGTGAGTTCGACTCCTGGCTCCTACAATATGCTGCATGTCCTCCCTTCTCTCTCATCCCCATTTCACTCTAGGCCTGTCCAATCTAGTAAAGCCTACAGGCCAAAAAATCCTTTAAAAAAACATCTATTTGTGTGAAAATTGTGTGCCCTTAGCATGCTAGTTGTTGTTGTTAGCTTTACCGTGATGGCATATAATAGAAAATGATTGCGTGGAAGGCATTTGGCAAATACAATACATGTGGACTGCTGCAAAGAGTTTAAAATGAAGTAGTTCTGAGTTTTTAAAAGAGAAAAAAAAAGAACCAGTAATTATAATCAAACATGCACATGGAAAATAAGCAATGATCAGTGGCAATGCGTAATAAAATAATCAGATATTTGTTTCTGGTTATAATTTAGATTCTGGGCTACCTTTGTTTGATATATATGTATATAATTTGGTTCCAGATACATAAAAAAAATAAAAAAATCATATCCAAGTCAAAACAGCACACCACCGGATATTTTTAAGCGTATATGGTAAATAAAAGTGCCCCAAAAAACCCTTAATATTGTTCTTTGACATGCAATTACTGAATTTAAGCAAGCAATGAATCGCAATTAAAATAATGCTTCCCAACACAGATTATGATGTATGAGAACCTGCTGGCAATAATAAATGCAGTGTCAATACAAGTCATTAAGTCGGGATTGTGTCCCGGTGGGAAGCATGCCGCTGTGCAACTTGTGGCTCTCACCCGCAGTGATTTGAAGATATGTTTGTCCCAACGCATTATCCATCACTGTGAGCCACTTGGAGCCTGCATAGACAGGTCTACGGGGCAGAGGCAGCGAGGAGGAAAGCAACGAGTCTGACAGATTTACTGAAGGAGAACGGGAACGTGATGGAGATCTGCGCTAACTACCCACACCGCAACATTAGACCAGGAGGCGTCTACGTTCGGATACTCTCCTGGGGGAAGAAGACATGAGGTGCAGCAAAAATAGTGTCAAAATTAGCATGCTGACATTCTGGCACCTCCAGTCAACAACTCCATCAACGTGTCGGCAGATTTCATCTTGGAGCAGTGGAGCTTGTCTGCAGCTTGTTTACCGAGGCTCTGTTTCTTTTTCCATCTCTATAATCTATAAAAAGTGTGTGTTGTCAGCCATGCAGCACACAACGAGGAGGGGCTCTCATGTTGTGGACTCTAAGTTAAGTTCTTTGGCTTTTTAGAAACTCTTCATTTGGTTTGAGTTAAAATTATGATGACTATTTCAATATATAATATAATATACAATACACATTATACAATATAACGATACAGCTATGTTTCGACTGGCATTAGTCCCCCGGACGTCTTGAGCTGTTTATGTTAATGGCGGCCTGCGTTTCCAAGCAGCTGATGTCATCCAAACAACAAATCCAATTTAAATCATACCAGAATTATGCTTTTTCTTCATAAGGCTGATTTCAGCAATTACATTTTTTTTTTTTAATAATTCCAAGTTTGTGGCGCTGTGAGACGTGGCTGAAGCTAGAGGGGTGCGTACCTATATTCCCCGGTACCGAAGTTCCCCATTTTCTGTGGACGGGGGAACTACAGTGCCTCATATTTAAAAAGGTCCAGGTATTTCCTGATGCCGCTATTCCCCACACCGAATAATTGGAGAACAGCGGGAAACACAGGTACATGCACATTTACAGAAGTCACGCTTTTCCCCAGCGACTGACGCATTAGCCTATGGGCTGTATTTGTTCAGTTGTTGAATGCAAATGAGAGGCGTTAATAGTTTAAATCCCACCTGGGGCCGCTTCAGTTGTGAGTCTTAATCCATGCATGTTGTTGAGTGTAGGCATGTTGTCTTGAATCTCCTCAAATTATAGAATAGGCTCCTGGTACAACCACATCCCCAATAGTTGTGCATAAATGTATGGTTTTACAGCATAACAGAGCAGCAGCATATCCAGCCACGGTCCAGGTCCCTTTGGTCCCTTTGTTGCACGGGCCAGAGACTGTGCATCTACACATGTATCCATCCAGACTCTCGCACTTATCAATTGCTCCACATGTTCCTGAGGGTTTGTTTGTGGATTTTCAAACGATCCACAAATTGCAGTGCATTCAGAGAACGTTATGTTGAGGTTGTGTGTTGGAGGTCCGGTCCACGTACGTGGTGCCCTGATTCACGCACAGATGCCTACAGTAGTAGTTTAACCTTTTTTAAGCTGCTTATATTATTATAACATGTTCTGAATTATTACGATATTTTATGCCTAGTAAAATAATTTAGGCCTATTAGTTGATTTACTAAGCAATATATTTTCAAAAAACTAAAAAATGAATTACTACAAAAGCAGCTGTCACAGGCCTTGATTATTTAACCAAGCATAGTTTATTATTCGATTTATAAGACATTTTCTTTCGTTTGCCAAACTAATTCCATGTTTATGTGGTCAAAATGCGTCCGGTCTTCTCCCTGTGTCCTGTGGGTGCCAATGCCACTATAATTACTAAATGCACGCATTCAACAAAGGGTTTGTCTCACATTTGTTCCTCCCTCTGCTCAGTGTTGCCATCTCAGTCACCGAGCGTGTTTGAGCCAAACGTGTGCTAAAACGCAAATCCCTGCATGTGCACAAAGCAGACTCAGATGGCTATAGGTCATTGAGCAGAGAGAGAAGCGAGTGAAAGACATACGGTTTATTGAATGCATTTGGCCCCCACAGGACACAAGAAGAAGCTCTACCCTGACTAAAGAACATGTTAAAGTGTTTGGTTAATGATCACTTCTGTGTCACTCCATTCACTTTGGAGATCCATTTGGACACAATGGGCAAATTATGCATGTGTTTTGTGGCGTGAGTTCTAAACAGAGTTACAATCATGTCGGAAACCTGATAATGGGCCATCATGGCCATCGATGGCCCATTATCAGGGTTCCCGCCCTGTGGGCAGGGCTTTCACAGAGTAGGATATAAACCTGAGTTCTCAGACTTCTTTCACAGATTGAGAATTACTCTTGGATGAGAGTCCAGATGACTACAACTGAATCTATAAACAGTTGGACAAAAACAGGCTATGGTGACAATTTGAAATTGTATTTATCCAACCCAAAGGATACAATACTTATACACACACTTATATACACACACATACATTATATATATATATATGTGTATGTATATATATATATATATATATATATATATATATATTAGTGTGTGTGTGTGTGTATATATATGTGTATGTGTGTATATATATATATATATATATATGTGTGTATATATATATGTGTGTGTAGTGTGTGTGTATATATATATGTGTGTATATATATTATATTGTGTTTGTGTATATACTGTGTGTGTGTGTGTGTGTATATTTATATGCGCGCAGGGCAAAGATACTTTTTTTTACAAAATAGGAAAGCTGTGCATCAAATAAATTTTAAAAAGCAATTTGTTGATATTAGCCCTTGAAAACCTGTGGTAAGTACTGAACCGTGGTGCAGCGTGGAGCCGAAGACAGGTGATCAAATCTGGGCATGAGATCGTGCATACTCCCTTGTCTCTGCTTTGGAAGCCTCTAATACCGAAATCCGAGCAGTCAGAGGCAGAGGTGAAACCACAGTCTGAGGCTGACATACAAACATTTCTCTGCTCAGCGGGACCGTAGATCGGCTTTGCGGCTGAGCGGGCTTTAGTGTTGCTTCCCCCTCGAGTGACACGTCCACGGCCGCTGCTGCCTCGTCCCGCACAGCAGGACTGAATAACACGATGCTATGGTGTAGCCTATAGCCAGGGGGAACATCGGTACCTTACACGATTGAAAGGTGAACGGGGAACCCGGGGAACAGCGGTACCGGTGAATATAGGTACAGGGGAACATAGGACTGAACCCAGCTTGAGTTAACAAGAAACAACGTCCCGGTTTATAGTATGTTTTTTCTTTACTTTTCTAACTCCTGTTCCTCTATGCTGCGTTTTCACATATCTTTATGTAATACATTGGTTTTGAATAATATTAGATGCTGGTTGCTGCCCGGTGGTCGGGTGGTTAAGGTACAGCACACATGTGCTCCAAGTGCAGCCGGCAGCAGTGTCGTAAGTTCGATTCCCGACTCCGACAATTTACTGCATGTCCTCCCTTCTCTCTCATCCCCCATTGCACACTCTACTTTCTTGTCAATACAGCCAAATAAAATGATCATCACTGGACATACTGGAATACAACCTCCATGAAACCTAAGCTATATTACTGTCAAATCCTATGCAATTTATTTTTAATTACTGGGCTGTAGCAATAATGAAGAAAACCATGACGCTGGCTAATTTATATGTTGTTTTTATTATTGATGAGTGTTTTATGTTGCACCTTAATGCCGAGATAAGTTCCTATGTTTGTGAATTTTGTTCATTGACAATGGCAATAAACCCTTTCTGATTCTGAATTTCTTCTCGTGAATAGTGATGCTGACAGGTGCACCTTTGATATCCAGCAGACTGCCAGATAATTAACTGAGAAAATTGTTTATAATTAGTGTTGATAAATTATATACATTATGAACACTCTATAGCAGTCATAGAAAAATAAAAAATTATAAACAATTTATTTTTAACCCTGCGACGAGCTGGCCACTGTCCAGGTTGTACCCCGCCTAAGGCCCAAAGTCACTGGGATAGGCTCCAGTCACTCACGACCCCTAACGGGAACAAGTTGTAGAAAATTAATGAATGAATAATAAACTACACATTGTAATGCCTGAGGTTTTGTTTCTTTTGAAAGAGAAACATCTCACAATTAGATCAAAAAATAAATACTGCATCATGTAGTACGAGTTCAATCATATTTTTTGGTGATATATTCTAGGACAGGGGTCTCCAATTATATTTTCCAGGGGGCCAGATTTCTCCAGGGGGCTAAGGTTCGGGGGGCCGAACTACAAAAACACATTTTTATGTTTTATCTCTATAAGATCCACAAACAACTCACAGTGGCGCAATTCAACAACAGAAATCAACACAGGACTTTACTTTCAGAGAAGTAAAAATGGAACAATGTCACGTGACTAAAAACAGGACAAAAGCACTAAAACCCAGGCAACGCAAACACTGTGTTTACCAGAAACTGACTAAACAAACCATATCTGCCAGAAAAACATGGATAAACTATAAAGCAGGACTAAAGCAGGGCTAAACCAGGACTACAGGAGGACTCAAACAGGTCCAAAGCAGGTCCAAAGCAGGTCCAAAGCAGGTCCAAAGCAGGACCAAAGCAGGACCAAAGCAGGACCAAAGCAGTTTTAAAACAGGTCTAAAGCAGGACTAAAACAGGACTAAAACAGGACTAAAACAGGACTAAAACAGGACTATTTTATAATAAATGCCATTAGAACATTTGGTTAAAAAATTATTAAAAACAGTAGCTGCCAAAAAAAAAAGCTCACTTTGCATTTAGTTACAATCCTGACACATATTCAAGGAGAAATTAGCTTCTGAATTTAGACGCGCCTAAAGCAAAAGTGCACATGTCCCAGGGCAAGACCACAGTCCACCTTTCGTAGCCCGACTCGAGGGACAATCCGCACATAACGCACAGCGGTCTTGCACTCACGCAGACCTTTCAATCCAACGACGAAGTCCGAAAAACATGCTTTCCTCCTGTGCCACGGCGCATAATGTTCTTGTTAACGAGCAGACTTCCAAACACGCGGAGCACACGGTCCTTACGCATGTACATTTACACCAAATCATAAATGAAGCTGTTATTTACTGTGTCTGCAGCATCGCACGTGTGTGCTTTGACAGAGCAGTGTTTCAGAGGAAGTGGGGCTCTGGCCCACCAAGACCAGCGGCGGAGCTGCAACAAAGCAGTGCAGAGTGCTGCGGATGCGCCACGGCGCGAACGCGCCCGAAAAAAATAAATATATATATTATGGGAAACTAGGCCAGACCAAATTGCTTTGAGGTCCGGATGTGGACCGCGGGCCGCCTTTTGGAGACCCTTGTTCTAGGACTACAACCTGAGGGCATACAAATCAACAAAATGTCAGATGAGTGTTTGGAGATCAAGGACAAGGAGATCTAATATCATTCATTATCAATAGTGAAAAATGTTGCTGTGGTTAAATTGTGGTTAAAAGGTTGAGGACTAAGGGATCCTAAAAAACACCCCTTGAATCACAAAATGAATTCATAAACTCATTGATTAATCAGTGTATAAATAAATAAATAGATAGGGACGTTCGCAGTTCTTATCTCTTCATAAAATGTAGACCACTAAAATATAGTTATGTTTGCATGGTTTGAAAACAGCAGACAACTAAAAAAATGCCACTGTGTTAAAGTAATTGTATTGTTATTTGCCTTCAAACATGTACTTGAGTACGTCTGCTTAGGCATCGCATGTTCGAGAAACAAGCCTTAATGAAGCAAAAAACAACTCCAGGCATCTTTTTGACGAGCGAGCAATGTTAAAAGTGCCATGGTTAATAGCTCAAAAACATAAATATTGCATAGTGTGCGTCCGTTAGGTAAAGTTGAAGAACCAAGTCACTCTCTATACTCCATGCCCTGTATATGTATCTCACAATATCTCAAAAAAGTGAACGCTGCAATAAAAAGTTTGTCTGCATGAGTCATTGAGTTCTGTAAGTTTAATGCTGGCTACGGGGTGGGTGTTGTTTGCGCATCACGTCGTCTGGTCCAGAGCTCAAGAGTTGAATAGAGAAAAGATAGATAGGTCCTGGCTCGCGGTCTTACCTTAATCCTTTTCCACACGTTTTCAAAAGCACTTCTTCTCCAAGACCCAAAGAAGCATGGAGGCATTCTTTTGTTACCGGCAGATTACCTTTATATAAACAGGTTTCACAGACGGAGGGGGGCAGAGTTTTCCTATAACTTTGAAAAGGGGAGAGAGAAACGAGAGATGAATCGTGGATGGAGAGATTTGAAAGACGGGACTGTTTGGATCGGAGGTTTTGTAAAGGGAGGCGAGCGGAGGAAAGGGGACAGGGCTTTGCGTCGGTTCGGATGGGAGCCAGTGGAGCAGCTCAGAGGGGTAAGCTGCTTCTGCATGATTGAAAGGAAGTCAGACACGTGCACGTTCACACAAGCTCAGAGGAGAAAAGACGAGGGAGAAATTTGCAACCTGCGTTACGCAAATGAACTCATCGACCTAAATTTTGTGGACGGAATTCACCTGGACAAAGGACTTGCAACTTGATGTGACCTGCTTTAGATGTTCAGAATATCCAAGTTTCAAAAAGTGTGCTTTTGTTTGCTATATCGTTATAATCTGCGATACCTGTTGATATTTTCGACATTTGAAATGGCAATACTGGCTAAAACAATCAAGTCCGCTTACGTCCAGGATGAAAACTATATATATGATGCGTCGCCCTTCGGATTGCTGCAGTTCACGACAGCGTGTAGCGGATTTTTCCATCCCACATACTATTTATTTTCTTAAAACGGCGACAATCGCGGAACGAAGTAAGTAAAGATCGGTTGGCATGTATCGGTCGGGAATCTGAAACAGGGATTTGCAGAGCAAGGCGTCTTGTCCGCAGAAGTAGCATGAATCACTCGAAATACAACTTCGAATTGTTTAGTTAAAAAACAATTATAATCTGGTTAAAAGCTCCTAGGAGTGGATTTTGCATAATAGCTTAGTTTGTTCTTATATATGCAATTTATAAATGACCAACAAGAGCTCAGAGGAGAATGTGTGTGTGTTGGGGCCTTTTTGTCTGGTTTTTTTTGGTATTGTGAAAATGTTTTGAGCAACTCTACCTGTTCCAAAGAAATGTCACCAATGGGAAACAATACAGTAACTAACACTGCTGAAGTCCAAGTGCGTTTTGATATCAACTCCAACTCTCAACAGGGAATGGGCAATTCTGTTGTGACTTTTATGGGTTATGCAAGTTACAGATGTGGAGAGGCAAGCTTGCTCACAGCAAGAGCAAGAATTATTATTTTATTTTTTTTAAGGTAAATGCCAGCTAGATATAAAAGCTATAGTGTGATATTCCAGACAGAGCTATAAAGTGTCCATGAGCAAGTGCCAGATCTTCCCCCAGAAAAGGTCGCATAGTGCAAACATCTTTTTACATTTTGTTAATTGTTCATGTTTTAAAAAGGCCTAGTAATAGAGACAGGTGCATTGACTTCCTGTTCAAAACTGCTGGACTGATGAAATGGTGACATTTCACTGCAAAAAGCTGCAGATTATGATTTACATGTACTTCATTTTGAAAAGATGCAACATGACATTTTAAAACTCTAAATGTATCACCCAGAGTCTTAACTTTTCAAACAATAACAACTAACTACACGTTATGTGGGCGGGGATAGGGGGTCGGTGAAAACAGGAATTTCCTGAGCACTTGAGCCTCAGTTGTAGAACAATACAGGATTATTCAAAAATGCAGGGATCAATCAAAATACAACTTTGCGTAAACTGAAGATGAGGAAACACTGTTGTAATGAGTTAAATAGAAGATGATTTTGCAAAATAATTTTAAAGAAATTGCTTTTCATAAGCATTTTGTTGCAGTTTACACAAATGGTAACATTAAATCAATAATAATACAAGGATATTTTGCCACTAACTACATTTAAATGATTCTAGAGAGCAAATCAGGGAGCCTAAGGACATAAGGGCATGAAAAAACATCTGATTCTATCCCCTTATGTGCTTATCTAAAACGCACTCACCAGCAGATGTACAAACATAAAAGTCTACATGTGACCGGCGCTGTGCACTGCAGTGTGTGGATTAAGCTCATCCCACAGCCAGAATTTGACTGAAATTAATGCAAACAATCATTTTCAAGAAAAAGTCATCAGGTTTTGGATTGCAAGAGGAAAAGAGGAATGTGACTTTGCACAAAGAAATCAAAAGCGATGGAGCTCTGTCACGCCTCTGTGCAGTGACGTTCTATAATTGATTTAAACACAAGCAATTACTTTAATTCCATCTATCTTGTGCGATAGGAGCTGCAATAGCCCATTAGTGCTGTCATATATTTACCCTTTAATGGCGTGTTCATAAAAAGCTCAAATCAGTCTGTGGGGACACAACACTCGTTCATCTGTTATATTTTTTTATGTTTTGTGAGTAGTCTGTCAAAACATTTCTCATCTCTGTCCTTAGCTTTCCACGCTATTTTTCACCTAGTTAAACGTAATATTTTAGCAACAAAAAGTGAATTTTGTTTCTGCAACAGTTGTTATTCAGTAAGTGAAATAATAAATTATAGAAAACAAAATGTACTTCATGAAATGTTGAAGTTGAGATCATTTTTGCGCTTGCCCTCCAGTCACATGATGTGTATGCTATGTCAGGAAGGAGTTTAAAATGACATGCTGTTTCTCATTCAACAATCACACAGACACATTTTATACAGTGTACAAGCAAGGTGGGTGTAGTGTTTGGAAGATAATTGTCATCAGTCAGATTTTGAATTTTAAATGCTGACAAAATCCTCACTGTTTCATTTTTCACCCAGATAAAAAACATGTTTGGATTTCAGTCGCTGAATTTTTCAATACACAATTGAATTTTCCCCCCAGTTTAAAAAATGAAAAATTCACCTTTTATATATATTCACTGCATAATAAATTGTAAAATTAGCAGCAAAAATACATGTTTTTTCAGCGTTACAAAATTCAAAGTGACAAATTCGCCAGCATTTTAAGGCAAAATATTTAACTTTCTGAAGGTGGAATTCTCCATTTAAATACAAAGGTTTTATGCCATATTGTTTTATATTATAGTTAAAGGAAAAATATTTCCATGGAAACGAGTAGAAGGAGGCCCCCCAGGCCAAGTACGAGTCAGATTTGAGGAGATGCAAGCACCCTCACAGTAAACACAACTTTTTTGTGAATTAAAACCATCAAAATAAAACAAAAATTCAAAAATACATGCTTTTGTTTTAGTCTATTGCTGTGTCTTTAAAGTTTAAAATCTGTTGAAACAAATGATCTACCATAGTCTTGCCCAAGGATACAACAGTGCTGGGAAAGAAACCACTCTCCAAGTACATAAACGACTTAAACGATTGCTGTTCAAACCGACACATTTTATTTTGGATCAATACTGTTCAATTTCTACCATTTTTGAATTTCCCATTTCAAAATAAAAATCTAATGGCTTGAATGTACACACATTAGTTTAATCTGTATTTAAATAAAATGTATTTTATCTAATTTAGTAGACTGGATTGTGAATTGCTTTTCCCCAGGAACAACGGGCCAGTGGTGGAAAGACCGTAGAATGAGCTATGTGAGTCTTGTTGAAGTATTCATGAAAAGCTGAGAGTGAAAATGGAGAGCTGGGTGAGGAGCAGCCATTGTTTTTGCTTTTATTGTAGACTGAATTATATTCATTGACATTCACTGATGAAGCAGCCACCAGAGGAACATCCCAGCTCGACTCCAAAATGGGAATACTGTTCTCATGTCTGAAAACTGTAATTTCCAATGGGCTTTCGGAAAGGGGGAACAAAGCCTTTTTTGTTTGTGCCATGTTAGCAATTTCCCCATGCAAATTACATAGAGTATAGGCTCAGAAACAAGAAAGGTGTGCATGGACGGTTGTTTCCATGCAAATTCTTCAAGAGTTTCTATAGTCTCAAAGGAAACAAAACAAATGCTAAACCCATTTGGTAATGTACTTAACAACTGCTTGATTTTGTGGTCACCTTGGGAAATGGAAAACAAAACCAAACACTTCAAGCACTAGTGTGATGTTATACTACTACGATGTAATCCCTCAATCATCCAGGAGTGGTCCATGGAGTTGTAAGGGCCTGGACATTTTAGAAAAAACAATTTTAGGAAAAAAAAAAAAAAAAAACTACCTGTGAAACCTGTGACTTCTTGAGATGTAAAGGTTAACGTTTCTTCATAAATAAAATCAAAATCATATCTGAATTACACTTTTTTTTTAAATCATGAGACGATATGATTTCTCTCTATATGTAATGTATATATATGCACTGGAAATATCATTTTGATCTTATCGTAAGTGTCGCAGCTAATGCTAACGTGGGCTATCGCTTTGTTCTGTCTTTGTGTCGGCTCAACATATAGAGTTACCATCACTGGAAATATGGTGGTTTATTACAAGACCAAGTGAGCATTTGGTATTTCTATTTAAATCTGCTTCACTGTATCTGTGCTCACTCTTATCCAATCATCTCGCTCAAAAGTGTTCCGTGATCCAAAGTCAACCAGACCACTTGGTAAGCTAATACCTTATATAGGCTGGTAAGGTACATTTAAGTGATATGCGATCGAAAGTGAACCACTGGAACTATGCCTTTAGTGGAGAGTGAAGGAACAACAGCCTACTGTAGCTTTTAAAGCAGGGGTGTCAAACTCATTCGTGCCGAATTTCGATGCTCAGGCCGGGTCGCGGGCCAAACATAACATAAATAATAAAACAACTAAAACTAGATGCTGTGCATGACAGGATTACATTGCGATGCTAGTCAGACTTGCTCCCTCATCACTGATTAACCATTACAGGGCTGTTAGGATACAAAGAAGAGTAGTTTCAAGCAAAACTGTAAACGGCCATTATCAGACAGTTCCACCCGGTGGGCAAGGCCTACTCAGACTAGAATAAATACCAGAAATCTCAGACTAGATGCGTAGATTGAGCTCCCGTTAGCTCCTGCTAGCTTTGCAGGTGTCTTAGCTGTTGCCGTTGTGTTCCGGCTCTCGCAGCAGAGACAGAAGCCTCTCCATCTTTGCCGCTTCAGCCTCTGGCTCTTTGGGTTGCTTCTGGTGCTTCTTCCTCTTTGGCTGCTTTCTAGAGACAGTTTGAAGCTGGACATGTGTCCTCTTTCGTCTCACATGCGTCAGGTGTTTCTTGGTTGTGATTTGCAGCTGACACAGAGCCTGGTACATGTTTGAACTCAGGTCAAACACGTGGATCATCCTGTCTGTGGTCACGGCGGAGAACACGGTGAAGGAGTACGGAGTCCAGGACACGTCGCCCACAGCCGAATACAGGTCAAAGGTGAACATGGGGGTGCTGATGGTATGGTCCCAGATCTTCACAGTCCAGTCTGAGCTGCAGACTTTGGAATGTAACTGGTTCCACTTCACAGAGTCTACAGGCATGACATGAGCATCGTACAAGTCCAGATACTGAACCGAACACTTGTAAATCTTTCCTGTTTTGGTTCCCATGAGGTAAAGGTGATCGATTTGTTTGTGGAAGTCGAAGGACGTGAGACAAGCATTGATGTTCTCGCCCTCGGAATTCACTGTCAGGTGGATGATGTCTGTGCGCACCAGCTCATTCTTCACCAGAGTCCAGCAGACAATACAACCATCAGACGACACTGAGAAGAAGTTGTGGTTGTTGTTCTTGTCATCGTTTTGCCATCCAACCTGCCACACGGGGTTGATGTGCATGCCCGTCTTGGCTTTGGTCTTAAATCCCGGCTTGGAACTTCTCTCTTGGGGGTTGAACACGGCCACAGAGCCATCGTAGAAGCCGACCGTTGGGGGCTCTGCTCGTGCACATCCACGCACAGCACGCTCGACCACGTCGACACAAGTACTCCGGGTACGATGGGTTTTTCGGCGAGTAGAACAAGAGCAGACCACGCGACTGACAGTTAAACTCATATGATCCCATTCCAACAGCAAAAAGATCAGGATATTTCTTGTTCTAGCAGAGGGCAGGGACGGAGAGTTTCTTGGCCTTGTCAAACTGAAACTTCCATAGCGGCAGCAGAGTTCCCTCTGGACGGACATTGTCCACCAGGTCCTCGAAGTATTTAAAATCCTGGAGAATTGGATCAAACAAGTTCTGGTTCACCATCTGGAGTCTGTAGTTTCTCTGGCACATGTTCCTCTCCAGCCTCCTCAGCCACTGTGTCCTTCTTTGGCTCTGAGTCTCCGAGCCTCCTCTGAGTCCTGGTGCAGCAGACTTGGAATCAGAACAAAGTGAACTGCGATCTGATCCATTTTGATGGGTTTGAACGAGGTCCCCTTGTAGCTGTCGCGTATGATGTTGTCTGGAGCGTGAGGGTTGTTGACAGTGAGGATCTTGGTGAGCTCTTCCTTCAGCTCAGCATCAGAGAGCTCCTGCTTGTTGTTGGGCTTCACTGCAGTAATGTGGTCTCTGAGGTCTGCAGCCTCCAAACTGTCTCTTTTCTTCGCTCCTTTCGTTTCATTTTCCTTTTGTTTTCCCTTTTGTCTTTGATTGTTTGACACAGGCATTTTGCCGCTTAATGTCCCACTCTCCCGCTTTAATTTGAGTTAAATGTGAATTAAAACCTGTAGCTGTACATCTTAGTCTTTAGACTTTATCCTTGATGTTGTGTTTCTTCCAATGGCGGTTGGCAGCCAACTGAAAAGGTGCATTTACCACCACCTACTATAGTTGTGCGTCTTCAAAGTATGCTTTACTCTATACAGTAAAAAAAAAGAGAGAGAGAGAGAAAGAGAGATAGAAAGAAGGAAAGAGAGAAGGAGAAGACTTTATTCTTTAGACTTTATTTTTTAGAGTTTATTTTGTTCTTTAGACTTTATTCTTTAGACTTTATTCTTAGACTTCGAAGCCCTGCGCCTTAATTCAGGTGACTAGATTGAATTATCTGTTGTGTTGTTGCTTGATGACGTCATTGAAATGATGTCATCATTTTAATGATGTCATGTGTGAAAAACACTTGAGTTGAGGTGAAGCCTAATTTAAGGTTAGACAGTTGCTCTCTCTCTTTTTTTCTCTCTGTCTCCCTCTTTTTTACGGTATAGCATAAAACACATACTTTGAAGACATACAACTACAGTAAGTAGCGGTAAATGCACCTTTTTTTCAACAACAACAATGTTGGAAAGTCTGGTCCATGAAATGTGCAATGTTTACGTGAATCTACTTCAGAGTAAGACAGACTAAACATCACATTAGACAAATGTTTTGAACTGCTGTGTTTTAAGAGGCTCTGTTAATGTGCAGAGTTTAGCCGGGTAAAGCTAACTACTGTCGTGCACAATGGTAAAGAAAGGTAAAAAAGAAAGCTCAACTCCAACAAAAGAAACATTTGATGCACTTGTAGTAGAATGTAAAACGCCACTCACAGTTGTTCTTCTGCTGAGGTCCCCTGAAGAAGACATCCTGATAAAAGCTTGTGAAGCCATTCATGCACTGGCTAACAGAGGAGATGAAAACAAGGTTTCACTCCTGGGACTTGGGGCCTTGGAGCCTTTAAGTCAGCTCATCAATCATGGAAACAAACTTGTCAAGCGCAACGCGTTCATGGCCCTGGGCATCATGTCCACCCACGTTGAGGTGAAAAAGGCCTTGAAGAAATTTAACATAATTCCATCCATTATTGACAAGCTCTCTACTCAAGACGACACAGTTGTTCATGAGTTTGGGACCCTGTGCTTGGCTTCACTGTCTGTGGATTTTGTCAGTAAAGCACAGATCTTTGACCATAATGGTTTGGTGCCTGTGATTCAACTTATTTCCAGTCCTGACCCTGATGTTGTAAAAAACTCACTAGAGATAATTTACAATCAAATTCAGGATTACCCAAGTCGCTCAGCCATACATGAACTTGGAGGCATACCCCACCTTCTGTCCCAGCTAAAGTCAGAATTTCCTGTAATTCAGCAACTGGCTTTGAAAATACTCCAGAATATCACAACAGTTAAAGACACAAACATTACCTTGATGAAAGAGCAAGGATTTGAAAAGCTTTTAGATGTTCTTAGGCGAAAGGATCTTCACGACCTTCATTATCGCTCCTTAGACATTGTTGCAAACTGTTTAAATGATAGTGCGTGTTTCCAGCTTATTCACAAGGGTGGAGGTCTGGCCAAGCTGATGGAGTTTATTCTCAGTCCAATACTGCCAGAAATCCAAGCCAATGCTGTAAAATGTATTGCCAGAGTGGCTCAGAACTCAGAGAATCGCACCATGCTTCATGAGCAAAATGTGGAGAAGGTTTTAGTGGAGCTCTTCTCTGTGAGTGATGATGGAGTAAAAGCAGCAACGAGCCAGGCTGTGTCTGCCATGTGCTCCAAACTTGCCAGTAAAGAAGTTCTCAGGGAGCTTGGTGCAATATCTGCACTGGTAGGGTTACTGAAATGTAGGGATTGGACTGTAAAGAGGGATGCAGCAAGAGCACTCTCTGATCTTACGCACAACAACCTCCTTAATGTAATGGCTGTGTATGAAGCTAGAGGCCATGAGCATCTTGTCCAGCTGCTCACAGAAGAGTGTCACATGACTGTGGCCAATTCTGCTGCGACTCTGAGCAACATGGCAGGACAGGAAGACATCCGCTACAGTATTTTATCTCAAAATGTTCTGCCAGCACTTGTGGAGTCTCTGAAGTCCAAACGTTCTCATGTTCAGTCCAGCACAGCGCTCTGTGTGGCAGCATTGGCATGTGACACTGCATCAAGGACAGAGTTTCAAACTGCTGGAGGTCTTCCACCGCTGGTCAATTTATTGGATTCTAAATACAAAGATGTTCAGAAGATGGCTTGCTTAGCTGTCAAAGCATGTGCCTGTGATGAGCCATGCGCGGTGGAGATGTGTGTATTGGGAACTTTGGAAAAGCTTCAAAAGATCAACCAATTAGAGAACCAAAGAAATAGCTTTAGTGACATGGCAATGACAAGCCTACTGAACTCCAACCTGTCAGTGAAATACAGCCTGATGGGCTTTTTGTCTCCCACTGACCATGTCTCTGATGGTTTTTATGATGCGGGGAAGACTGTGGCAGGTCACAGAATCCTATCTCTGGAGGAGCACCTCTGTCAGCCTGTCAACCAGCACCCGGCCATTATTGTAATTAACACTACAAAGGATGGAGCTGAAAACAAAATGGATAGGGATAAACCCAAAGACAAGCCCCTTATTGAAATATATTATAAGAGTTTGAATGACTCTGCGCTGGGGGCTTTAGTTCAGGAGGCCAAAGAAACGGTCCTGCTTATAGATGATAACATGGAGCAATTCTCTACATTGGCCAGGATGGTGAGCCAGGCCATGGGTGGAGCGGTGGACAGGGAAAAGATACACACATTTGAATTGACACTTGACATCAGCGAGCTCAAATTTCAACTTCAGTCAAATGTAGTTCCTATTGGCAGGATAAAGAAAGGGACGTACTACCACAGAGCACTTCTTTTCAAGTGCCTGGCAGACTTTATTGGACTGAGCTGTTCACTTGTCAGAGGCGAGTACAACTGGGCCTGGAACGAGGTGCTGGTGTTGAATAGACCCACACAGTGTTATGTTGTGGACCTCATGCACAACCCTGGAAGTCTCCTGAAAGTCAACACACCGGCTGCAGTACAATATCAAGACATATAAGATTACAAAAATACTACCAATAAAAGTCATCATATCTAAAGAAAAAAAAAGAATGGACACCAAGAAAGACCGACCTAAATTAAGAGAAACTGAACATGCAGGCCATTTTAAGTGCTACTGCCATGCACGATGAGTTTGTAAAAGAGCTTCTGGTGTCCCACGGAAAGATAAAGTGTATATAAAGCGTATATAACGCACCTCTGTCTAAAATAGACCAAGATAAATAAATTCAGAACTTTTCCACCTTTTATGTGACCTATTCCAGTTTAAAAAAAAAACAACTAAAAATCTGTTGACTAAATCCTTTGGGGACGGGGTTGGGGGGGTGAAAATAAAAAACAAAAATAACTAGATGCTAGAAGCCATTGCGAGTGACTGCGTAATGCATGGACATGATGTCACCAATCACCAACATTTCACCACTCTAAGAAATAGGGAAAATTGCAACTTTGACGACAGATACCAAAAAAACCACAAGACAGAAGAATCAGATTATGATTATCTACAAAATGAACTTTGAATGATGAAGATCGGACAAGAGATGCGACCTGTGATACATGCCGAATAAAACGTTTCTATAATAACTAGATTCTGTCCAATGGCAGGAAGCCATTGTCCCATTTTTGTCATTCAAAGTTTGTTTTGTAGATAATGATCGTTTGACTCTTGCTTTTACTTTCAGTATCCCTCAGTCTTGTCGTTTTTTTTGGTATCTGTTGCAGAAGTTATCTTTTTCATTATAAAAAAAACCAAAAAACGATCAAACATCAGTGAACCTCACCTGGCATGAGTGATCTTTTAAAGGGAATTAGATTGCGCAGATTGCAGTGCTAGACATCTGATTTACTTCACCTTCTAATATGATCAAAAAGGGTTCTTTGAGACCTGTTTGTGAGAAATACACTTTATTATAAAGCACTGCACCTATAAAGTTTACAGACAATTACAGTTATCTTGACAAAATAGCGAAAACGTGTCTTCTGACTAATGTAAATCTGATGTCAGAAGCTTTTTACATACATAATAAAAACCTGAATATAATTGGTTTAACTTTAGTTTGGGAATTTACTTTGCTACGATCATCATTTCTAAGCAGTCAATTGCAGTGTATTTGGAAAAGTGTTTGTGATCATTTCTCTTCAATCACTCTCGCCAAAATAATTAACCAATAGACAATACACTGCATAAAAGGTATTGAACTGCTATGAGACAATGGTTAAATCATTCCTCAAGTAAAATCCACCATAATCAATGCAAAAACACATTAATATGAATCCTTGTAAATCCAGTAAAAGGCTCTGTTTTTCTTCTGCCCTCAATTATTTGTACAGGTACTGATCCAAAATCTCTCTTAGTTAATTATGACTTCTATGTGAATTCTGGAGTTTAATGGTGCATGCTGGGATAACCTGACGACATCTGCAGTGCTATTGCATAACCTCGTAACTTTGCATTTGTGTCAGCGTTAACATCAGTCGTTCTTTAATTTCATATCCAACTTTAGCAGGTACTGAATATGAGTGTTTTCTTTTGCCCCTGTTGCTTAACCTGATCGTTGCAGCCTCTCACCCTCCAGTATCTCTCGCTTCTTTCTGTACTATCTATACTTTACCGCATTGTTTGGTGCCCTGAAATATGAAGAGAAGCGTGTAAATGCCGCAGATAAGCAGACAGATTCATTGCATTGAACCGTGTGCATTTCATAGTTTCAACTTTTCCTTTTCACTCGTTATACGGGCCTTGTTTTATTTATTCTGCCTCGGGCTGATAATGCTAACAGGAGCTCCACGCATCCCCACACCTAGAAAGAGATCAACATGCATATAGAGAGATGTGCACAAAATAGCAGGAAGACATGTGCCATTATGTATGAACATATATGAACCAAAAATGCCACTAAATTTCAGAAAGTGTTTCATTCATTATTTTCCACTGATCATCCTTGAGATGCTTCTACAACTTAACTGGAGTCCACCTGTGGTAAATTCAGTTGATTGGACATGATTTGGAAAAGCACACACCTGTCTATATAATAAAGGTCCCACAAGACGTTGGCAAATGTAACACACACATAAACAGCAACCATGTGTCTGTCTACTTATGTCAAAAGTCTTGGTTTTATTTTCATACCTTGTTAAAATGAATGAGATAGAATGTTTGTATTGGCCTTGTATTGCATGTGCAACAATACTAAACACGTCACCCCTGGAAGGGTCTTTAGCTTCCTTTCCTGAAAAGCTAAGTCAATACCACGTTAATTACTGCAGTCAATAAACATTGATTTATCTGTAAAATGCCCTAATTTGACATGAATCACTTAAATCAAATCCAACTTCTGAGTATTTTAGAATTACATTTTAACTACACCTGAATCAAAAGTTAGAACCAAAGTAAATGTAGTAGTAAAGTAAATAAATAGTTGGATGGACTTTTAAAAAAGCTTAAAGCTTTACAAAGCTTGAAAGTGATTCAACTCAAACTCAGTCAAGCATCAAGTTGCACTGAAAGCACACGTCACTTACACCACTACAAACTGTAAACTGGAATTGCCTCAGAGGTTACTTAAAATAAAATGGTCTGGTCTTGTTTATTCAAAAGTTTGGTATAGCTGTAGATGGACCAACACAGGCTGCATTCTCACTTGTACACTCGCCATATCAAAGCTGGGACTAGAGCACTAAACCTGGACTGATGCAGGAATAGAACAGGGCCAAACTTAGTCTACATATGGTCTCGGTTTAAACCAGGACCAAAAAAGGACATGGGTAGATTAGTTCTGTATTGCATCTGTATTCTTTGTATGTCATCATCAGAGTTTTAGCTGCCAACCGCCATAACAACACAACAACAAATGAATTTATATTTGATACATTGGTCAGAGTTATTGAACCATTCCCATAAAATTCTAAATTCCAAATCGGGTGTGTTGGCTTTTTTCTTCTTTTTTTTAAAAATGTACCATGGGATGCTAATGGGTAATGTGTGCTTTGGTGTTTATTTGACCAACCCGTGTTTCACAGCAGATAATTAAATGCATGTGACCCAGACAGATGACCCGGTACATGAAGTGCACTTTAGGAGCTGTTGTCGGGGAGCTCAGTGTGTGCCTCACTTGTGTATAACACCATTGTATAATGTTTGTTTCCTGTTTTATCCCTTTTTTTTTTTGTAGACTACTTCAGTAGAATGGTTGGAGAATGGTTTTGCTGCTTGCAGACAAAGAAAAGAACCCCAAAGACAAATGCCCTGTTCAGTTTTTTATTTCAACTCTCCACTGAACACCATTTTTTTTTTTTTTGAATGAACAGAAAATTGGTTCTTTTCTTGCACTGTCTCTGTCCTTAAGGCTTGGGTTGGCCTGAACAACGCCCTCTGCTGGCAACAGTGGGGAGTAAATTATTTTCAATGACAAATTTGCACCGTGTCAGTGTCTGAGGAATACGACAATTAATTTTAATTTAGATTTAAAAACTGGTAAATTTTGTTTTACAGCAGTCCAGTTGCTTTTTTTATTTTTTTAATATACGATGAAAATTACAGTTAGAGCAGAGTAATAAAACATATTTACATCACGCTAGAGAAACTCAGAATTCCGTCCAATGATTTGACATGATGCTCCTGCAAGAAATAATTATCTTTTTTTTTTTTTCTAATTTTCTGAGCCATTAAACTTATGTTTCTCATTTGTTTGTCTAAATAATTTCTGTGTACATCAGGGGAGTTTTTGGGCCAGTGTGCAACTTTGGTGCTAAGTAACAGTCATGGAATTTCTTAGTGCGTATCATTATTATCAGGAAGTAAAAGAACTTCTAAATTGGGATAAATCTGTTAAAAAAAAAAAAAAAAAAAAAAAAAGCTAAATCTTAAACATAAGTAATTCAACCTGTCATGGCAGTTTAAACTAGCACGACGACTATATTTAAAAATATATATATATTCTAATATGTCACTTTAGGTCTTCATCACTTCAGTATTACTAAAAGGCCGACTATTTGAAACAAATTCACTCATTTTTGACATTCAAGAAATGGAAGTCAATTATTAACCTGTCGATTGATAAATGTGAACAATGTATATCTTTGAATGTCTTTCTCCTTGTGCTGCTGATGGCCCTGTGATCAGGTTTACTGTAAAAAGAGCTCAAATCTAAATATGGACTAAGTGATGGTTAAATGCATACAATGCCAGCGTTTGAATTATGTATACATTGTGAAAATTGACATTCCGATATCAGAACCTTGGACAGTTCTACAGGAATAAGCATTATCACAACTTGAGGTGCATACTGTATATTTAAACTTTCCTGGGGAGGTCCACCACCACTTATTCAGATTGTTGTTTGTGTCTCAATGCTATTTCAATCTAAACTTGGCACAACCTGCGATTAATATTCGCATGCCTTCATTTTCATGCACATGCACAGCTTTCGAACAGCTTTTTTATACGATGACGTTAAGCTGAGGTGGCCACCTTAGCGCAGCAATCAGAGTGCTCTTACTTTCCTGAAGACGTAAACACTTATCACATGCAGACAGTACGCAGCGGTCACATTTTGTCCTGCTTTTTGCAAAAAAGTCAGGTACTCCGGCTTTAAAAAGGAAATGAACTAAAATAATACAAATTTAAGGAGTCAATTGTTTTAGTATACATAGTAAATCAGACTGTGAAGCTATTTAACGTTAATAATTCAATTCAATCTAGGTTAGCAATAGCATTAATACAAACTTACTTTTTTTTTTTTTTTCAAATAAACACAATTAAGGCTGAGTGAGATTTTTGGACATTTGCGTCCACCAGAAGTACAAAGAGCCCATTACTGGCTTTACAAGCTTCTGTTTCCACAGAGACCAGCAGGTGACTTTTTTATTCTGGCAATACAAACACTAATTTGAATAATTGGAAGATATTCGGCCGTATTTTGCCCCCGGCGGTAGCGTTAACGTGGGCACAGCAGAGCTCACACCTTGAAGTCGGCACAATTGATGACAACGCAGGGCGTGGAATTCTAAACAAGAGGTGTGATTATGCCAAAATATGAGGTGAAGTAAAGCAAACTGAGGGCGCGGTCTGGCACATTCTGTGAATGGCCAGAATTGTAATTTATACACTTCAAAACTAATTAGTTTTAGATATTTTCCTCAAGCATAAATGAGCAATATTAACCTGAGTGGGTTTTATATTCGAGGAGAGAGCGGAGCAGATGAGGGGAAACTCCCCTCTGTCCAGCTTAATACAGGACACACGGCGCTGCACTGCGCTGATGCGCAGTTGTGTTTTGACGCACAGGTCGGGATGGGCTGCGACAAGACGGTTATAAAATGCTGACCGTGTCTCGTACGTCCGCGCTCCGCCTGTAACATCGCATTTTGCTGCATCTAAATTAGTTTCTTTGTTTGAATCTTTTGTATCTGAATATGTGACTGATTGTATGCTACAAATGCTTCATGTTTTATTACAGAGAACACGTCTGCAAAGTTCCCATTTTCTCCACTCTCCACAATCTCTCAACTGAGTTGTCGGTGATAATAATCTCCCATAGCAACGGCGTAAAAACAGTTTGGGATCACGGGGGTCTAACTGCGGTGCCTCTGTTAAAGTATGAATGCCAGAGCTGAAACGAACTTTGTTCTTGTTCTCGCTGCCCTATAGGTAAACAAACCTCTTGCTTCTTATGAAGTATGAATTGGCCTCTAAATCTCTTTGCGCTGTGTTGGACCTGTTACTGCGCGATCTGGGACCTGCAGACTCATGTGTTCAGCTTGGAGAGGAACGTCTGTTTGTAAAATTTCCAATAAATCCCCACTGTCATATCACATTCACCCACAATCTTTGTCTCAGTCTGTGTAAAACTGGCACAGACTGACAGCTCAACACTTGATCCGCACATAAAATGAGCTGACCACAGCGCCCTCTGGACCGCAGCATCCCATCGAGCACTCGGGTCTGGTTAAATTGGCACAAGCCCAGCCTGAGGACATACTCCGCATTGTGCAAAACAAATAAAGGTGAATTAAATAAAGAAACAGTGCATCTGCATTTCAATATTTTATTTATTTTTAATTTTAGGAACTCATTGAAAAACAGGAAATCAACCCGTTTTATTGCTTACTTCTTTAATTGCCTGTATATGAGACCATGACCAACATCTCCCACACAGGTGGTGCTTTTGAATGCCACAGTTCTCAGTCATTGGATCAAACACTATCACCATATATGGATTGGCACCATCCCACTCCAGCCTCCAGCGGCCAAGTCAAGCCTCTTTCTGCCAGCGCTAAGGTCGGCAAGACAGCAAAATCGCGCCCTGACTCCGCCCCCTCGAAAAGGCTCACATCAACGCTACCGCCGGGGGCAAAATACGGCCCATTATGTTTAATCATAAGCAAAATACCATTGTCAGAGATCAAAATTCCCAAACTTGAATTAATGCCCTAAAGTGGAACATTCTCAGCAAAGCATGGCCTTCTCCATGGAGACAAGCAGGAGGCAAATCCCTCAATGGAGAAGTTACATAGAGAACCTTTTGAAATAAAACAAGGCTGAATAAATGCACCATGTCTCTGCCTGTCCATTACCCTTGTGACAAATTAGCATTGCCAGTTTTACTTAATGTGTAATGTTCTTTGTTTTGCAATTAAAAGAGCATTTGGCAGTCATCTCTGTGGCTCAAAGTTTCCTACAAAGTAATGATACTTACAGTTTGAGACGCACTTGGCTGTGGTTAAGATAAGCTTTATAGAGCTCCTGCATGAGCCTCACTGATAAGAAACAACAGCACTAAACATGACCGATGGAAAGTGCAGCCGTGACAATACATTTAAACCCCTCCACGCCAACAGCACTGCAAATGATAAACATTGGGTTTGGCAAATAGAACGGCCTTTTCTGTTTTTGTGTTCTCTGGATTTTAAATGGCAACACATCAACTGCTGGGGGAAGCTGAGGCCTTTTTGTTTCATTTATAGTAGGGTCAAATTACAGTACATGTAAATGTACAAGGCAATTACTAACCAGACATGTTAGTGGACTGCTATAGGCTTTGTGGCCATAATTTATTGTTAATGACCAATCCCATCAGACCTCAGAAATTAAGCAAGGCCAGACCTGGTTAGTACTTGGATGGGAGACCTGTGGGAAAACAAGGTGCTGCAGTGGGGTGGGTGTGGCTCTACTGCAAACTGACACTTCACCCACCTATTATGAAACGAGACCACACTGTTTCCTGGCTGGACCATGGAGGAGCTGCACAAGCCCAAACTGCTGATTAAGATATTGCGCCAATCCGAGCTCGGTTAGAGGCCAGCACTGAGCACCCTCCATGGACCACAGTCTCCCCATGCAACCGTTTGTTTGGCATTTAGAAAACCCACACTACACCAGTCAGACGGCCAAGTTGAACATTTCAATACCACACTCCAAAAGATCCTGGCTTCCGCCGCGGAACACTGTCACTGGGATTAGGACTTGATGATCCCATATGTAGTTATGGCATACAGAGCAACCAAGCACAGCATGTGCAGCAAGTGGCTTCGCACCAAACTTTGTTCGGACGTGAAATAAGTGAACCTGTAGATCTGGTGGCCGGCCTGCCTCCGGACTCTGAACATGCACATTCAGCCACAGAGTAAGTGCAACAAATGCGTGAGCAGCTGGATCTGGCTCATCACATTCACTCGAGACGTGTGTCACAGGTACAGAGTGCTTCCTGGAGAAAGGGCTGACAGTACAGTACACTACAGAACAGTAGCGCTGTCTGCTCATCCCAGGGGAAGGATAGAGATTGTTCTCTAGCTAAATACTGCAGGAATCAATCAAAAAAACACTTTGGGCACATATACGAGGTACCAATAGCACTGTAAGTATTTTGCATGATAAAGGCCCTTTTTAAAGGTTGAATGGAGGATTTTTTTTTTGGGGCGCGTTTTGACTGTAATTGTTGGTAGCAGGTATGCTAGCGTCTTTTATGCCATTTTGTTTCGTAATTTTGTTTTTTCATGTGCATTAACTAGAGCTTTGAAAAAAGGAGCCATGTGGATTCAGACATGGATGATGATCCATCGGCTCTTCAAAGGGAAAAAGGCAAAAGGCAAACACGTACAGCCACACCAGCACCAAAAAAAAAAAGACTGGCGGCTGCAGGGGCCAAACCAATGTACTCAGTGAGGACCATGCAAGAGTCAGAGCTCTTCATGAGCAGAGAATGGAAATTGAAAAGGTAAATATGCAGGTTAATTTTGATAATACACTTCATGTGATTACACTAAATAAAGCCACACTTTTTGGATACAGCCTCCATATTGTACTATTTGCTGTCTCAGGTATAACACAGTTGGAAGAAGACCATTTTTTATTTCAATCAGAGGGTAAGCACATTTTAGTTTTGTGTGTGTGGTCATTTAAGTCATAAAACCAATGTAACCATTGTCATATAATTATCACATGAACCACAAAGTTATAATGAAATATAATAGTAATATAAAAAATACTTCATGCTTTAATTATCTAATTAGCTATTTTACATAGTTACAATGTACACAGGCGACCGCAAAAGGATGAATGAAAGGCATATTGCTGAGTCAGGTTTGGGATGGCATCTTCTGACATCCTTCTGGAAGCCATCAATTGTGAATGCAGCATTGCTGTACTCGTACTCTTTATGAGGGAGCACAAAGATTCATGAAATAATACATTCACATGGCATTCTCAAAATCATTATTGAATTTATATAGCACCTTTTCATGGCACCCCAAAGCTCTTCACAGTGCATTATTCATTCCGCCTGTGGTGAGCTACTGTTATAGCCACAAAGACACTGGGGCAGACTGACCGAAGGGAGGCTGCCATACTGCCATCAGCCCCTTCAACCAACATGGGTGTCAAGTGTTTTGTCCAAGGACACAATGAGCAATCTCCGATCAAGGCACTAACGCCCAGTTTTGATTAGCTTCTGAGATCAAACAAGCATCAACAAACAGGTATGACATTTAACGAACAAAAAAGACTTACTGACGTGTGCTATCTGCATGCGTCCGCGCTCCTCAGTTGATGTGGTTGTTGTAATCCAAACCAGCCAGCCAGATCCGTGCTTTAGAAACGGACAGGGAGAAGCAGAAGCATTTGGAGGCATTCGAGAGAATATGGACTCAAGCTCTGCAGTGGATCTATTAAAAAATATATAAACTTTTTTGAGAAAACGGCATTTGAATACAAAAAAATGTGAATAGGGCAATTGCAGCTGAAAAGTTTACCTGAAAGAGAGATACTTTCTTCTAAACAATTTCCTGGAGTCGATGGTATGCTGCCGAATCCACTCCTCATTCCTGCTTTCCCCCTCCAATGGCTCATGACGGCATGCATCGAAGTGCCACTCAATGTACACCAGTGACACGATGTAGAACTCCAGTCCACAGGTCCTGTAACCGAACTCATACAATAGATTTGCAGTACTAAATGTAGGTAGTTTACAAGTCGAGGCACCATAAACTAATGCAGTCAATATATAAATAATTTTGAAGACTAGCCATGAAATCTTCATGACTTTCTGCTTCCTTGCAGCAGTACCAAAAATGGTTGCTAATGTCTCTGTTCAAACTTAGAAGCAGAGCACAATCCTTCTCTCTTTTGGCCTAATGAAAACATAATTCGATTATTGACGTCTGGGTAAAGGATTATTACTTCAATCCAAAAAATACATATCGTCATAACCTTTTTACACCATGCCAAATATCCAGACTGTGTTTAACACCACTGTCTTTATATTGGCCGCTGTCTGTAAACGAAGTTGATAGACATTAGTATTTCAATTTTATTGCAACGCTCTGAAGTACTTTTGTCATCAGGACAACTTTCTAAATATGTGATCTAAAAATGCTGATATATGAATGTTGGCATCTGTGCAAAACTCTTGACGTTTTCCAAGACCTTGCAAACATTTTCCGTCATCTTGACAAAACTCTTCATAGCCAGAGCTAGAGTTGCCTCCTGTCTCGCATTTGTCCTTGTTGACTATGGAGATAATCTTCTTTGAGTAATTTTGAGTAATAAGCACTTTATTTTTTCCACAATCCTCAATGGTGTCCACACAGAACAGATCCTGGATTTTGTGGAATGTTGTTGCATTGATCATCACAAAAGTTATTCCCAGAGAAGAGGATGTTGACGCCCAACATAAAATCTCTAGCAAGCTTTCCAAATTTGAAATACCTCTGTGAACTCCACTTCCAAACTGTGTGTTTGGACGGACCTGTGCACATTGATGTGATTGCACACTCATTAAATGAAACAAAGACCATTGATTCAACAGGGAGTCAGTAGAGAGACTCGAGCATGGGTGTAATGTGCTCTCTTCTTTTAGTTCCTGTTAGTAATCTTGTTGTTGGATTTTGAACCAGTTGAAAGCTTTTCATAGAGTTTTTAGGGCACGCTGCGAGCAGGGAGTTACAGTAGTCCAGGGGTGCCCACAATTTTTCAGCGTGCTAGCTACTTTTAGATTCAGCAAAGCCTAAAGATCTACCTGTAGATTACTTTTTTTAATAAACAGCGATAGAAACATAGATGTGCAATATAAAGTTAATTGACTTGACTTGACCCATTCATACAGATGACTATTTTGAAAATAAAATAACTACACTAAATATTAGAAGGTTGAGCTTATGATCACCTCACTTGAAGCTCTCTTTAACTATAATATTAGTTATTATATTAGTTATTATACTAAGACAAGCTCCATGGTAACACTGGGAGGTGGGGCTTCAGACGTCGAGAAAGTCAGCTTTCCTTTGGGTCGCGTCAATAACAAACTGCTCTGCGAAGGACAGAAACAGCGCTCAGAGCGTAATCCTACCTGTCTCCTCCTGCTCCTCGGCCCGACTCCCTCTCCTCACTCTCCTCCCTCATGTGAAAATTCGGCGCTGAGC
Source organism: Chaenogobius annularis (assembly GCA_015082035.1). Lineage (NCBI taxonomy): Eukaryota > Metazoa > Chordata > Actinopteri > Gobiiformes > Gobiidae > Chaenogobius > Chaenogobius annularis. Next base: position 2,590,390 of record BJKM01000011.1, on the reverse strand, counting down.
TGCTGTGGTGTGCTCCTGCCGAAACTCAGTGTGCACTGTGAAAGCAGAAAAAATAACAACTGTAGGCTCATCGCGCTGATTGTAACTCATGGTTCACTCACGCTTTTGGGGACCTCCATGTGCGCACCGTGTGATACACTCGCTCGGTGTGTGTAAATACTATCACTTAGCGCCAGCCAATAAACTTTCCTTTGGTATCAACTGCCTCAAAGATCGAATGCCACTGCGTCCAAGATCGACTGGTAGATCGCGATCGACGTAATGGGCACCCATGAAGTAGTCTAATCTAGATGTTACAAACGCATGGACAAGTATTTCAGCATCGCTTATAGGCCAAATTTTTCTGATTTTGGCTATATTACGCAGATGGAAATAGGCTGGGGGTGCACGGTGGCAGAGCGGTTAGAGCTCTCGCCTCCCAAGAAGGAAATCATGGGTTCGATTCCTGGGCGAACATTACATCACATGCGTTCTCTGGGTGGAGTCTGCATGTCCTCCCCGTGTTACCGTGGGTTCTCTCCGGGTTCTCCGGCTTCCTCCCACCATCCAAAGACATGCATGTGTTAGGTGAATGAGTGTGAGAGTGAATGGTTGTCTGTGTGTCTATGTCTCTGTGTTAGCCCTGCGACGAGTTGGCCACTGTCCACGGTGTACCCCGCCTAAGGCCCAAAGGCACTCCAGGGCTCCAGTCACCCGGGCTTGTGACGGGAACAAGCGGTAGAAAATGGATGGATGGATGGATGGATGGATGGATGGATGGATGGAAATAGGCTGTTTTACAGACTTGATGTATGTGCGCTTTGAATGAGAGCTCCTGGTCAAATAAGACTCCAAGGTTTCTTACGTTTCTTATGTTTAGGGCCTAGTATACTGACCTACTTTTTTAAGGGTTAAGAATCAGATAATTAAGTGTCATCCAGGTTTTGATATCCTTCACACAAGCACTAAGTCTGTCTGCTTGATTGGTCTGATCGGGTTTCATTGATAAATACAGCTGTGTGTCATCTGCAGAGCAGCGGAAGTTAATGCCATGATTTCTGATACTGTTACCTAACGGCAGCATATAAAGAGTAAATAGAATTGGACCGAGTACTGAACCCTGTGGCACACCGTAGGTTACTGGTACCTATCCGATAGGTAGGATTGTCCCTCTGACACCTACATCACGTTCTAATCTCTGCAGTAGAATGTTGTGGTCGATGGTGTCAAACGCTGCACTGAGGTCCAATAGAACCAGGATTGAGAGCAGTCCATCGTCAGCAGCTAATAACAAATCATTTATTACTTTAACTAGTGCAGTTTTAGTGCTGTAGTGGGCTCTGAACCCTGACTGGACAACTTCAAATAAGTTATTGTCCTGTAGATGGTGACAAAACAATTTCAAGAATTTTAGAGACAAAGGTAAGATTTGAAATAGGTCTGTAGTTTACCAACAGGTTAGGCTCAAGATTAGTTAGACTGCATGTTTCAGAATCAGAAAAGGTTTATTGCCATTGTCAATTAACAGAATTCACAAACATAGGAACTTGTTTGACCCGCGCAGATATGCCCGTCATGTGCAGACGCTTATTGCAAAGACAAAAAAAAAAAGAAGAGGCACGGGCCAAAGAACAACATGAAGCCATGCTGACACTTTACGCTTATTCTGGCCAACCGGGGGGACCGCAACAAAACCAACATGGGCGAGGAAGGGGACACGGGAGACGGGAACGACGGAGGGGTGAGTTTTATGTCTGCGGACAGTTGGGATATTTTTTGCCCGAGACTGCACAGCCACAACATCGGACCTTACTATTTTACCTGACAACAGCCTCCCCAACATGCCGGCACAGCAGCAGCAGTTTTTAGCCCTTCCCGCCCCACAATCGCAGCATGGAGGGTCGGCCTGACTGGTGGGGGAGGAAGGGAGCAGGTCGCAACAGATACAACGGGCTCAACAAGACACTCACTGGAACAACACCCACAACCACCCCTGCAGGAGGATAACATGCACCTGCATGGAAGGAGTCCACAGTGGTGATGGGGGAGTCTGTCATGGTGATGGGGGGGCTGGGGGCTGTGACTTTCCTGAAGTCTACGATCATCTCCACTGTCTTCTGGGCGTTGAACTCCAGATTGTTACCGCTGCACGTTTTATTTGTTGTTGTTTTTTCAAAAAATGATGACGTGGAACCTGATTGTTGAGCCACTTATTAACCCTGATTTGATTTTCTATGTAGATGGATTTGCATCTCGAGAAGGTCAGAACCGTGTTGGCTTTGCTGTATGCTCTGAGTGGGACGTGGTGGCTTCAGGCCCACTGTCCTCACATTTCTCTGCACAGGCTGCTGAATTGGTGGCTCTGACAGCCGCGTGCAAACTGGCGAAGGGTCAGTTTTTCACAATATTCACAGATTCTCGCTATGCGTTTGGTGTATGCCACAACTGGGCTGGGTTGTGGCCGCACAGGAACTTTTTTTAAATCAGATGGTAAGCGTATTCTAAACTCCACACAGGTTGCAGAACTCCTGGAGGCGTTCTTGCTGCCATCTGAGATTGCTGTATGTAAATATCAAGCTCACACAAACCGAGACGACCCAATCTCAGAATCAGAAGGGGTATATTGCCATTGTCAATGAACAAAATTCACAAACATAGGAACTTGTCTCGGCATTAAGGTGCAACATAAAACACTGATCAATAATAAAAACAACATATATGAAATCAAAAGGGCATGCATTAAGAGACAATTTAAAATGACATGAGAAAAATAAAATGGGCATGAGAATTACTGTTAAATTTACAGTTGTAGTGCAGAAAGTGAGTGGTTGAATAGTTGCAGTTAAAGTGGCAGGTGTTTAGAAGTGTTCATGAGTTCAACGGAAGAGGGAAAGAAACTATTCTTGTGGCGAGAGGTTCTGGTCCGGATGGACCGTGCCTGCTGCCTGAGCGGAGTGGTTCAAATAGACCATGTCCAGGGTGAGAAGGGTCAGCTGTGATCCGACCTGCACGTCCCAGAGCCCTGGAAACGTACAAGTCGTGCAGAGATGGAAGTCTGCAGCCAATCACCTTCTCAGAGACTACAGCGCATCGTGCATTCTGCTGTTTGCCCCTGGCTGTGGCTCCAGCGTACCACACGGTGATGGAGGAGGTGAGGATGGACTCAATGATGGCCGTATAAAACTGCAACAACATTCGCCTCATCTGCACTGGCAGCTTGGCTTTCCTCAGCTGTTGCAGGAAGTACATCCTCTGCTGGGCCTTCTTGATGAGGGAGCTGATGGTGGGCTCCCACTTGAGGTCCTGGGTGATGGTGGTGCCGACGCTCATCTCCACTGTCTTCTGAGCGTTGAACTCCAGGTTGTTACCACTGGACCAGGTCACCAGCCGGTCCACCTCCCTCCTGTAGAAAGACTCATCCCCGTCCGAGATGAGCCCGATGAGGGTGGTGTTGTCCGCAAACTTGATCAATTTTATGGAGTCGTGGCTGGCGGTGCAGCAGTTTGTGTACAGGGGGTAAGAGCAGAGGAGAACGTACATAGCCCTGTGGAGCTCCTGCGCTGATTGTCTCGGACACTCGGACTTTCTTCCCCAGCCGCACGCACTGCCGCCGATCCGTCAGTAAGTCAGTGTTCCACCTGCAGATGGAGTCGGGCACGTTGAGCTGGGAGAGCTTGGCATGGAGCAGAGCAGGGAGGGTGGTGTTGAATGCATAGCTGAAGTCCACAACCAGGACTGAACTGAACTGAGAGAGTGGTGCATGACTATGCATCGATAGGGAGGAGTAACTGCTGTGGGACAGAATTTGTTTACGGAAGCTTTTACAAGTTATGCCCAAAAATGTTTTCAATCTTGTGCTTAAACAATCTTTGTTTAAACAACAATCCAGGTAGAGCAAAACAAATCCCACAGGCAGCCAACCCACCACCAGAAAGACTGTTTGCTCATATGCAGATGGATTTAATTGAATTAACTCCATGCGAGTGCAAGAAATTCTATCTGGTGTTTGCCGATGTTTGGTCCCGGCATGTGGAGGCATTTTCATTCAAACATGCCTCTAGTAATGCAGTGGTCAAAGCTCTGATCACAGAGATTGTGCCACGCTGAGGCATCCCTGAAAAAAATTCCAGTGACAATGGCAGCCATTTTGTAGCTAAGGTGGGGGAGGAAGTGGGTCAATTTCTGGGTGTTGATCTCCGTAAACATACCTCTTATTATCCCGAATCAAGTTTGGTGGAAAGAAGCAACAGGACGATCAAAACAAAACTGATTAAAATATGTGAGCCAACGGGGCTCTACTGGGTTAAGTCGCTTCCACTCGTACTAATGTTAATGCGAATGCGAGTACAGGCAAGTTGTAAAATGAGTCCATTTGAAATTCTGTTTGCTCGCCCACCTAACATAGATCTCCACCGACCTCCACTATGAGATCTGCCAGATTCTTCCCTGTGTGATGATTCAATGTTAGCTTATTGTAAAGAATTGGATGCACTGTTGTCCTCTATTTCTGCACTGATGAAAACAGCTCTCCCAAAAGCAGCTGAAGCTGTACTTCCATCCTGGTCCGAGAGCCAAGGCGCAAGCACTGGAGGTCGAAACGCTGGTTAGGACCATTCCAAGTTCTTCTCATCACGGACACCGCAGTGAAAGTAGCCGAACGGGGTACTTGGGTTCACGCATCACACTGTTGAGCAGTCTTCAGCTCACCCGTGGAGCTCGACAACAACACAGTTGTCTGTCCACCCATGGGTCAGACACAAGGGCCGGCCAGCTGCAGACTGCCGTGTCAGTCCCATCACTCCAACCTCTACCACTGAGGACGTCGTGGGACCTTTGAATTGCAATGATCTCAAACGCTTGAGAGCAAGGGCCAGAGCAGGTCATAAAGCCCGACTCGCACCAGAGCCCACTCATCCGGTGCTCCGAGCATGTGGCACTCCGCCAAAACCCAGTGCAGTTTAAAGCTCTGCGTCGTTTGGTAATCGCATCTACACAAACACGGTCTTTATTATTTATATATACGGCTCCTAAAGCACATCCACGTGCTCTTCAGGAGCCCCCCCCCCCGGAGCCTAAGAGGTCTAACCTCAAATTTTGGCATTATTGTAGTAATCTTGATTCTGTTCTCCTGTGTTCTCCCGTGTTTATTCAAAGTGATTGGTAAGATCGTATCTGCTCAATACAGTATGTGTCTGTTCAGGTGACAGGGCCAGATAAAGACGCTTTCAAGCAGGACACGGGTTACATTAGTGATTCAGACGATGATTCAATCATTAGGGGAATGAAACCTTAGAGAGTGGAGGAAAATGTAACTAGTGTAACTGTTTTAATTATTTTATAGACTATTTAGAATTTACTGATTAAAGGGGGGAAATAATAATTTAAATTAGGCAAACTAGAGACTGAAGTCTTTGATTATGTGAATTTAGCTTTATTTAACGGAAATAAGCTTGGCCTATCATGCGTCCGCCTGTCCACCCGAGGGAGTCAGATCTCTCCTTCACTGTGGAACTCCTCGAGGTTTCAACCTTTTCCCAAAGAAGTTTGGTAGTTTTCCTGGCCAAGAGGGAGGGTCTAAGGACATAGGAGCAACACGAGCATGCTAGATAATTGTATTACTACTTAATATTATTAAGTTTTATTGTTGATTTTTATTCTTATTCATTTTTATTTTTATTAGTTATGCGCTAATCTTGCGGTAATGTGAGGATGAGATACTCAGTGGATTGTCTCATCCTCATCCAAAAAGGATGTGTATGGTTATTGTTCTGGGGGATGAGGGATTGTTGCCTTTGTCAGGAAAAGTGATTATTTACTGTGAGTCTCTGTTCAACTCTTTATTTCTTGGTACTCCTTTACAGAAATTCCACAACAGTTTCAATTAGCACGCAGTGAATGATGGACGTGTGGGAGCACTAAACAATTGTCCCCGCCACGAGGATATGATACTCTGATGTGTCGCCAGAAATCCTCCATTCAACCATCAACACTCGAGGTTCACCGACTGCATCACACACAACACACATCGCATTTTTATCTGATGTTGACAACCAGTACAACCAGGGAGAGCAGCAACAGCAGCAGCACAGCACTGACACAGGCAATGAGCAGCATTGCAGAGGGACGGCTGTGGATGGACGGTTCAAGCGCGGGGAATAACGACCCTCCCGGGAGCAGAGACAGCTCAAATGTCTCCTGCAGTTCTATGCGGCTGACCTCACCCAGGGGGGTCACTGATACATGATAGTAGAGTCTGACGATGGAGCGCTGTTGTGAGTAGATCTCACATTGGTACGTGCCCTGGTGTTGTGGAGTTGTGGAGGGGATAGAATAGAGCATGTCCACTCCAGCGGTCACCTCTATGAACTCATCCACCTGTTGAGTATTTAACTCTGCTGCATAACGCCACACAGCCTGGAAGTTAATGGGTAAGTGAAACGGCACTTTGCATCGCATGTGGATCCTGCTTTTCTCCATTACTTTAATTTCTTCGACTGGGCAGTCGAGGGGAAACTGACACAGGTCATACTTGCACGTATCGCAATTGTACACAATGCCAGTCTGGAAACCACATGGGGGGTAGCATTCAGATGGTCTAGGAAGTTGGGAAGCTGCTTCAACAAAAGTGTCTGCCGCAGTTGTAAACCATTCCTTGTACTTAAAATCGTAAGAAACTCTCGGACGGAAATGATTAAGCATCAGCTCAATCTCTTTAGTTATTATATCGTTCAGCTGCTGATCATATTCTTTTCCGACTCTAGCCGCCTCAATCACTCGCATGTTCTTATTGAAAAGGGTGTCCAGAGTAGTGTAGCATTTATCAACATCTACGCGCTCATTGACAAAATCGACATAGCCAATGCAGATGTCCAGCTTGTCTTGAGCGGTAATCAAGCAGTGAATGCAGCTCTGAGTGTAGCCGAACAGCAAATTAATTAACACCACCAAACCTAAAATATCCAAAGACATATTTTGTTGTTCAAACAGATTCATAATCTGTTGTTGTTGTTGTTGTTGTTGTTGTTGTTGTTGTTGTTGTTGTTTGGCAAGTGCAACCGCCATAAAACACCACCAAAGAAGAATGCCGGTAATTCAGAAAAGTCAAAAGAACAAAATCTAAAGAATTAAGTCTAAAGACTGGCGGTATTGTAACACTATGGATACCAACCCCGATAAAACGCCACCAAAGAAGAAGAAAAAAAGTCTAAAGAATAAACTAAAGTCTAAAGAACAGAGTTGAAAGAATTAAGTCTGAACTATATGAAGTCTAAAGAATAAAGTCTAAAGACTGGTGGTAATGTAACTATGGATACCAACCTCCATGAAACACCACCAAAGAAGACGAATAAAGTCTAAAGAATAAAGTCTAAAGAATAAAGTCTAAAGAATAAAGTCTAAAGAATAAATGATGGGCTTTAATTCAGGTTTGCTTATTTCAACCAGTACATCAATTGACGACAGCCTAAGGGAATTCGTAGCCTGCATTACCATCCACCCCAGCATGTGCAGTAACCCAAATGAAGGAGACCCTCACATCCTTCCTGACAGAGAGAGCATCAGATAGAAAATGCTATATAGAATATTCTGTCTGCAATCAGATTTTCCTTATTTAATGCTTTGCAGTGCAGAGAGGCTGTCAGAAGCGATCAGAACGTTGTGACATTGTAAGGTAGACACAGCCCATTCCATCGCTAACTGTATTGCTATGAGTTCCATGGGGAAGACAGAGAGATGGCCTGTTAACCTCTTCTTGACTGCTACCTCAAGGTCAGGTATGAAAAAGCCAGCGCCTGTTCGCCCACTCTCGGGATCCTTAGATCCATCAGTATAAATAATCACACCATCCGAATGCTTATCGATGAGCTCTTGAACAATAAGATGTGGCGCTTTTTCAGTTTTTCCTTTAAGCTTGCGATTCAAACTAGTACCACAGGAGCCGGAGTAAAGTTCCAACAACAGCCCTACCACAGATATGCAAGGCTTGGGCTTGTTCTACATCAAGTTTCGGCTGAAGACATGAAAGCAATACAGCCATAATCAATAGCTGCTCTCATAATAGCCCTGTAAATATTCAGGAGAGATTTTCTGCTTGTCCCGGCCAGATAGACAACGCAGCAGATTATTCACCTTTTTGAATTTATCTCTATTTTATTAATGTGCTGTTGCCAATTAAGCTTTTCGTCGAAAATGACTCCTAGGAATCTCACTTCCCTGACTTGTTCAAGTACTTTCCCATGCAGTTTAAGAGAGACATTCTAATGCCGATTAGAAAAACAAATCACTTGGGATTTCTGTATGGACAACTTGAATCCCCAATTCGGAGTCCACTGCTCCACCTGCTGTATTGCTCTTTGCTTTTTTGCATTTTCTTCTCTCACCCACAATGCGCCATCGTCAGCATAAACATTTCTTCCAACAGAGTAATCCACATCTTTAAAGATGTAATCTATCATGACATTGAACAGAATAGGGCTGCACACACTTCCTTGTGGGTTTCCGTTTTCTACCTCATAAACCTCAGAGTAAACTGTGCCTACTCTGGTTTGAATTTTTCAGCCAGACAAGAAACTCCTTATCCAGTTAAACAACTTTCCCTTCACACCACACTTATGCAACTTATACGGAGCCCTTCCTTCCAAACCATATTGTGTGCTTTCTCCACATCAAAGAGTACTGCAATAACTTTTTCTTTGTTAGTCTTGGCTACTTGGACTTCAGATTCCAAGCACAACACAGAATCCATGGTATATCTGCCCTTGCGGAAGCCACTGGTGAGTGGAAAGCAAATTCTGATTTTCCAAGAAGTAATTCAACCGCTCGGTAACTATGCGCTCCATGGTTTTCCCTAGTTGCGATGTCAAGGCGATCAGCCTATAGCTTAATGGGTTAGACGGGGTTTGCCTGGCTTCAGGACCAGTACCACAATAGATTGTTTCCATGAAAACGGAACACATCCTGTATCCCAGATGAGATTGACTTGATTTAAGAGAAGACCACATGTGTTATCAGCTAAATGAGAGAGTGTTTCAAAGCACACCTCATCTTTACCTGGAGTTGCTTGTCTTGCCTTTAGAAAGCGCACCTCGTAGCTCAAATAGACTGAACGGGAGGTCAAGGTCATCTTGAGTTGAAGGCTGGGGTTTAATCAAGTCAACATTCTGTGCCAGAGTATTATCCCTGCATTGCTTTGCTGCAGGCAAGAGATTGTCAGAACTGTGCACCGACACAAAAGTACTAGCCAGCAGCTCAGCTTTATTAACTGCTGACTGCTTCAACATTGTTCTTCACTAGAACTGGCATCTCATAACTGCGCTTAACTCCACTCATACGCTTAATCATCACCAAGTCGTGTTTCTCTTCCAATTCTGGAACAGTACTGCCTCCAATTGGTTCTTTTGGCCGTCCTGACAGTTCTTCACGCTATGGATGCCCTCATTGACTACAAGAAAGCTCGTGCAGTTGTTCGAAGACCCTTTACCTTCTTAAACGCCTTATTCCTTGCCCTAATAGCTTCACCACATTTTTCATTCCACCATGGCACCTGTTTCTTACGGCCACTACCTTTACTCCTTGGAATTGTGTCTTCCGCTGCCTTTGTGATGAGTAAGACTATTGCAGTATTTAATTCATCCACCTGAGTCAATTCTCCTTCACGCAACTGAAAGCCATTACTTGCCAATTTCCACCTCTGGATTTTTGTCCCTCTGCCCACGCAGCTTTCAATGCCAACTATAATGCATATGGGATAGTGATCACTTCCAAAAGACAGATTACTAAGAACTTGGTTTCACTTGAAACTAGTAACAGGCCTGAGATGGGCCATTTACATCCTATTGTACACTGACTTTTGCTCCCTCCTGACTGAGTACCAGATTAGCATCAGATTGCTCCGCGTGTCTCCAGGGTTTCAGTAAACTATTATAAACAACCGGGAGGTTGAATCTTAAACCTCCATTACGGTTTAAGGAAGGATTCTCTTTTTTAACTAATTTAACCCATTTTAGGGCTGTTAGTCGTTTCAAGTGAAACCAATATATATTATACCAGAGTAGGATATAAAACCTGAGTTACCAGACTTGATTCACAGATTGGGAATGACTCTTGGACGAGAGTCAGAACGTTTTGTTTTTTTCTAAAACAGAGTCCAGATGACTACAACTGAATATTTTTCTTCAATGGAACACTCCTGGACGAATGAGGGATTACACAGACATATTCAACAAAAGCAAAACACATTTTTTCCAAACTTCTTCTCCCACGTGATTATCGAGAATGGGACAAGTTTGATGTAGAGAAAGAATGAAATGATCGACATTATCTTTAACTCCACCAGTGACACCCCTGCTGTTGTTAACACAGGACTTTCCAAACTCAAAGCTATCTTGGATCCCTCATTACTTTCCAAACAGCAGCTCATCTTGGCCACACGTGAGAAGGACACAGACAAGGATTATGAGGAGGCCATTGAATACTATTCCAGATGCATTTCCATTTTGCCAACAGTTACAGCTCAGAATAACAGAGCTCAAGCAGAGAGCAAACTGAAATCCTGGAACAAGGAAAGACTGTGAGGACGTTCTCAATATGAAGCCGGGAAATATTAAGGCTTGTCTATGTCGAGCGATTGTGTACACAAACACAGGGGACATGGACTTGCAGCTGAAGATCTGAGGACAGTGCTCAAATAGGAGCCAAAGCATCCTGCCGCTCTGCAACTTCTGTCTGAGACTGAAATGAAGTTGCAGGAGAAGGAAATGACAGAGAAGAAACACAAATTAAGAAAGGTGGACAGGGATGAATCTGATGCAGAATTGGGATTTTTAGGTTTGTACACAACTAATACGCAGTCACATGACTTTGTCCTGTTTTGAAGACTAGTAAAAATAAAATATATAATATTTAAAAAAACAGAAACAAAAATGTTTTAAAAATGACCTGAGATGAGTCAGTTCTTTTCAGCAAGGACTTCTCAAACTACGCACACACGAAGGGTGCAATCTTCTTTTCCTCCACCAGGGGACAGCAACAGTCTGAACTGAACCCAAATATGTTTGTGCTGCTGCTGCTGGTGGCCTCCCCTATCCGTGGAGTGAGGCCCTGTCTTCAGTGTGAGCTCACTCTGAAACTGATGTGTGACAATTACGTTCTGTCTCAACCTGATGCGCTCAAACAGATTGAGCTCCAAAAGCTTGTTGATTACGTTGATGTGACTTTCAGAGAGACCAGTCAGTGTTGCATGGGGGTCGTTGGCTTCACATTTCTTTACAGAGCTAGAACAGAGTACCAGAATGAATTTGATCGCTTCTTGAAAAGTACCACTGGATCAACAAATTGGGCCATTCAAATGATGGAAAAGGACCGGGAGACAACTTTATATCTGATGGGTTTTGTCCTATATATCTGATGGGTTGTGCCCTAATAAGTTTGGACTACTGATTCGAAGGGTCATGGATTGCACCTCCTGCCTTCACAGGACATACACTTGCGCCTCCCCTACTTGACAACAGGACTGTGGAGAGGGCCAAGTGATTGCAGAGGATGCAGGTCAGGCAGTGTTGGACTGTTTGGAATGTTTTATACGTCCTCAAAACATAATAGATACACCTGTTGTTCTACCTGTCGAAGCAGTTTGACGATTTTTACCGCAAAAGACGTGGGATCTATAGGGTGGTTCAAACAACACGAGTACATAGAGAAACTGAACATGCAGGCCATTTTAGGTGCTACTGCAAAGCACGATGAATTTGTGAAAGAGCTTCTGGTGTCCCACAGAAAGATATCTGTCCTTGTCCACAAGATGATTCTGGTTGAAGTCTGGAAACACGAAGTCTTTTCCCTATTTTTATGCCAACTTCAAGACTATAAGCCCCAAAACACATTTCAACATTAGATAGTGATCCACCACAAGGTCACCATAATAAACCTACTTGAAACAATAATGTTCCATAAGGACTCATGTGAGGCAGCGTAGGACTCTGTTTTCGACCTGGTGGATTACTGCCGTCGTAAACTCACTCTACTGGTCAGGAGTGTGACCAGGAAGAAGGATGCAATGCACCAAGCGCTGACCAATGTCGACGCAATTGGTGTTTCTTCTATAGAGGAGCTGCAAAACCAAAATACTGCTCTGGAGTTTGAGATTTTACTAAAGGCTCGCTCAGTCCTGCATTATATCAGCGGTCACACAGAAAGTATTAATGTTATAAACCGCTTGCTCTGTACCCACAACATCCCCTGTGTGTTGGTTCAACTAATCAACTGCTGTCCTTGGAACCGTTGTAAAGCGAAACAGTTTGAAAGGTACATCACTGGCAAATGGCACTGACTGAAGTTCTGATTGACCAGCTGCCAGTCCTTGTGCATCTGCAGCAGTTTCTGGCTCATCTCGCTGTCACTTACCCAGCCCCTCCGAAAAAGGGACTTATACTGGAGCAGATACCGGTCATGTGGAACTTTATTGTGACTGAAAACAAGGGTAAATACAATACAAAAATATGCTCCATGTGTCAGGGAAAGTGGTACTGTAACAGGGAATGTCAAGTGAAGCACTGGCCCAAGCACAAGAAAATTCAAAAGGAAGTGCTCGGAAGATGGTCCAAATGAGAGCTCTTTAAATCTTAATGGCCTCTAGGACATAATGAATGTTGGCTGGACATTCATTGGGGTAAGGGGTTAGGGGTTGGTTTAAAAATTTAAAAAAAGCCGTTATATTTTTGACAGAGAAACAAGACCGCAGGATGGAAGAGGCAAAAAGAAAAGAGAAGCCATGCACCTGCAGTTCAACACTATAGCAGGGAAAAGGCAGAAGACTCTAGGGGCAAAGGCAATTTGGTAGCAGATTGAGGAGAAAAGAAAGCAATTTGACACAGAACAAGCTCCATACAAGGAGAAGAGAAGAGAAAGGAGGCCATAGAAAAGACAAAGACTCAACGACACTGTTAAGACTTTTGATCACAATTTTGCGGGTAACTTACTGGCTACAAATCTGCTTATTTTAGTTACCACAAGGTATAAATTAACTATTATTAGGCTTTACATGGTTACAGTTGTTTAAACTCAACTCAAATATCAGATGGTATTAAATGTATATTTTTATTGATATGCAGATTTTTTATAAGAATTTAAATGACCTGCATACTAAAACCAAGCGCAGTTACGACTAAGCCCGACATCAGGGTTAGGACCAATTTTTAATTTACAACCAGCTGATTTATTCGGCTCCATAGATTAAGCAAGGCCTGGTTAATACCAGGTGCTGCAGTGTCGTGGGTGTGGCTCTACTGCAAACTGACATTTCACCTCTGTATGAATGTGGTGTGTGCGTGGGTGGTGGAGGTTGAAGGAGCCGATAGTGCAGATTAGCCTTGCTTCAGTCAGTTTGCCCCAGGGCAGCTTTGGCAACAGCAATAATTTACTACCTCTGAATGAATGACTGTATAAAGCGTGTTTGCGTGTCCAAAAAGTGCTATATAACAATTGCAGTATTAGACACCATCAACATTCAAAGGGTAAACGTAGATAAAAAGGACTATTTAGTATGCTATGTAATCGGGATATTGAATCTATGAACTGATGTAATGGTGAAATGCAGAAAATATAAACATGTATTCAAGTCAATGCTTTGATAATAATTCATTGAATCTGATCTTGTGTTTAAACATTGTTATGAACTACTACAACAACTGTTTTGTAAGAATGGCTTTCAGCTCATAGCACCACTGTTTTCCATTGGGAAATTCTATCTTATTCCACTGTATTAGCCAAACATCTATACGCTAATTATAGCATGTGTAATATGTTTTATGCACTCATTGATGAGGCTGTTCCGCAGTCCCTGTTCTCTGAGAAGCACTGTTGATTTATCGCTCTCATATCTTCATAAAGCCCATGAACGCAGATACATCTTATTGCTATTTCGAGTTATGCTAATATTATTTACTAATCCTCTCACTGCTTTGTCCTCATTCTTTCTCAGGCTAAAAAATATTTATGACCAAATGTGATATTTTGAACAGTTATTATAAGGGTGCACTATGTAACTTTCCCGGTAGTGTGGGGTGGACGCACTGCAGATGTAGATGTTGTTGCTTTGACTTGAAAGTTCTACACTCAGGCTTAAACTTATCTTGCATGAGTGTTTGTATTGCTCAGAAATACCTGTAAAATTATTAAGTCTTGTTATGGCGGGCCAATCTCTCCACAGACCTGAGCTGGTGTGGCCAAATTATCTTCATTTTTCAGATAAACCTAATGTTTAATTTTATTCAGGTAACACATGCAAATATAAGAAACAGCAGGGCCACAGCAAAGGCAACACAAGGGGAAAATGGCATTGAACTAGGCATTAACTAGAACTAATTACACATTTTAAAGGATAACACCAAGTAATTCCTTTCTGCTGGATCAACATCTCCCCCTGTACCCTTTGTACAGTACTGAACATTTCTGGTAGAAGATTCCCTGCATTCTATCGCTTTGCTTGTAATGTTCCACAGTGTAGTACTAAACATTTCTACCTTGCATTGATGTCACCCTCTGTTTGAGTTCAAGCAAGTTGCCAATTTTAAAAAGGCTTACCGACTTTTCTTGGCTGAAGGCTACACTTCAGCAAATAGTCACATTTATACTGCGCCCCAAACGGCCAACCTGTGGGAAACATGCAGTCTTACTGCTCCACAGATCTGACCTGTAACTTGGCCTGGTGGTGTCACCTGCTTTTATCCATGGAGATAGGCAAGTTTAATGCCATACTGTGGAACAATCAGGTAGCAGAATTGCCACCAGAAAAGTTACATCACCTTTAAATAAATCACAATATCTTAAAGAAAAGACAGTGTAGCTTTATAATAAGGCATAGTATATACAGAGCATTTACGAATGTTAATTAACCATAAAAACAAACATTAGCTAATCATTGACAAAAAACAATAATTTACTAGTTCATGTTGTTATTTTGTTTAAACATGAATACATTATTCTAATACATATGAAACAAATGAAGGGGCTAATGTCAAACACTCAACCTGATACTGTATGCCCTTTTTGCAAAATCACATATGGGTCCTTTTTGTCCACAGTTTGAAGTGACATGTGGAGTCAAGTTCTCCGACATCTCGCATGCTCCCCCCAAGGCCCCCACTTTTCTCTGACTCCATCACTGCGCACTCACCATTGTGCTGATAGATTATAATGATCTTTAATTAGATCTAAATATAACGAGATGCACTCAGAGCCATCAGGCCCCACTCTCTGTGAAGACATGGCTATCATTAGAATGGATAATAGGCAGAGAATAAAGGGTTGAGCAAAGATTGAAAGGCACATTTTTGATTATTTTCCATCTAACAAGGATGTCTGACAAGGTGATTGGAGCATTTTTCACCAAATTCGGTCATAATTGAAAAAATCTACTTTTTGCTGCATCCATACATATTTTTGCTCAATTTTTTTGTGTACAACTTTTAGCTGTAAATTTTGTGTACATAGTAAGCCTACTTTTATTGTATCCTATAGTAAATTTAAATTGTTTTCTTTTATGCATGCCCTTTTTGATTGCATATATGTTGTTTATATTATTGTTTATTGATTGTTGTATGTTGCACCTTTTATTTGCACCTAATGTTTGTGTATTTTTCATTCTCAATGGCAATAAAACCTTTTCTGATTCTCGTGTAGAAAAAAAAAAAAAAAAGTAACAAAAGGGATAGAGTGGAAGTAATGTATAACCAAATTCTTAGAGGTTATTATTATGGATTGTATTAGAGGAGGAAATATATCAACATTTTTAAAATATCGTGAATGTTGTTTTGAAGATATGCAAATTTGAATATCGAGTTTGTTTCATAGTAAATATGTTTTATAGCCCGGGGGTGCCAGGTCTCCTTCTCTCCCTCTCTTTCCACCTGGGCACCGGGATGCCACGTCTCCCCCTCTTCCCTCCTGCAGCACCGGGATGCCACGTCTCCCCCTCTCTTCCCCCCGCAGCACCGGGATGCCATGCCCCACCCCTCCCTCTCCCCCAGGCACCACCTTGCCAGGTTCTACTCCAGCCTCCTCAAGCACCAGATTATCTGTCGTTCATACCTTGGCGATATTGCCCACTCTCCAGCACATCTACCCATGCTCCATCCTGTCTACTTCTAGGAGACAACAATTCTCCACGCAAGGTTCGAACCTCCAACCAGACTTCTCCCCCTGAGCCTTCCTCATCGCTGGTGGCCTCAGGCTAATCCTAGGCCCCCCACCACGGTCCATCATTCCCCCCCTACCGGATTCTGTCTACAAACACAGTGAACAGTTCTTTCATCTGTCTCGGAGAACTGGTTCTTCTCAGCAGCAAAACTGAAGCGTGTCCGCCTGTCCGTCCGAGGGAGTCTCCTTCACCACGGAACTCCTTGAGGTTTCTACTTTTTCCCAAAGAGGTATGGAAGTTTTTCCTTGCCGAGAAGGAGGGTCTAAGGACAGGGACCTGACACATGCTAGCTTCATTGCGCCGACTCATGCCGCTCAATACCTCATCGTGATGCCCTTTCAGTGCCGCCGTTAGGCACTGAAATGCCACCGCCGGGCACCAGAATTCACCCTCCAGAGCCACGGCTGGGCTCCGAGATTCCTCCGCCGGGCACCGAGATACCTCCGCCAGGCACCCAGATGCCACCACCACAGCCGCCGGCACCCAGATGCCACCGGCGGGCACCCAGATGTCGCCGCCGGGCACCCAGATGTCGCCGCCGGCACCCAGATGTCGCCGCCGGGCACCCAGATGCCGCCGCCGGGCACCCAGATGCCCCTCCAGAGCCGCCCCGCTGGCACCAGATGCCCCAAGACGGGCACCATGATGCCCCCAGAGCCAACGACACAGGCACCTAGATGCCGCTGCTGGCACGGGACGCCGCCTCCAGAGGCACCGCCGCGCATCGAGATGCCGACGCTGGCACCCTGTTGCCGCCGTCGGGAACCGTGATGCCGCCGCTGTGGCATCGAGATACCGCCACCGGGCACTACCCTGTTGCCGCCATCGAGCACCGGGATGCTCCCTCCAGAGCTGCCGGTCCTTCTACGTTCTGGGAGTTCCCAGGCACCAACCCAAAGCTAAACCGGAGTTCTCTTCTCAGGAACTTCTATTCGTGCTCAAAACAGCAACTCTTTGGTCATCTCAACTTCACTATGTAGATATTTCCCCAGTGGCAAGCCCTTCATCTCCCACCTCCCGACCATAATTTCTTCTATTCAATCTCTCCACGACAATGTGATTCCCATCCAGTCCATCAAGTCGGTGCGCCACTTGATATGCTGTTCCATCAGCCGATTTTGGGGTTACTTTAAGGCAGACGGTTTTCCACCCCCGGCTTGATGAGTTCCTCCTCCACATCATCTGTGAGCTTGCATGTCTTCGGCTGCCTTATTTTAGATCGATCCAGTCAGGATCGCCGCCCTCCTATTGGGCCATCTATTGCCCTGTCCACAACCGTTCTCTCCCCTGCTTCAAGGACCTTCAAAACCGACGCCTAGTCTTCCCCTCAAACAAGCAAGATTACCATCAGAGTGGTAATTCGACCACGATCTACCTGTTCAAGCTAAACTCCATTCCGAGCTGCTTCGCCATCTTCCAGGACTTCTCGTACCAACTGTCATACGGCGCCTCCCCCATGACTCGCTCCTCACTACAGGCCAGATTCCATCAGGTTCCGGTTCATTCCTGACTTCAAGTCGATCCTCGCCTGGTCCCCACTGTTCTTACCGGACATTCTTCGCGCATCCGCGCTGCTATATCTGCCTCCAGTCAAGGAATTGCCGACTGCCTCATTAAATCATGGAACACAGGTCCTCCATGGCCTTCGAGGTTTACACCCACCATAACTTCCGCGACCTCCAGTCCGCTAATTGGCACTGCCCTGGTTAGGCTTCTTTTGGGGGTACCGAGGCCCGGGAGCCTACAGCCCTCATCGCCAGAAGCCCCAAAACGACATTAATTTCTATACCTTTGTGTTGTTCATGTTTCTCGTTTACCAATAAACACTTTGCATCGTAGCTGGGGTTGTGGTCCTTGCTAGTGAAATAGAAATAAGTCTGATATCTTAAGTTCGGGAGCAGGACCACACCCCTTTCACGCCCCTTCCTGCAGCTACACTATTTAAGCCACCAGTTAACACCCACCTGTGTTTGTGACTTCATGCCCCTCCCTCCCACCCTCTTTTAATTATTGTAATTATTCCAATTTATCTTCTGGGCCTTCTTCCGAGGCCTGGGAGCCTACAGCCCTCATCGCCAGAAGCCCCAAAACGGCATTATTTTCTATATCTTCGTGTTGTTCATCGTTTGTCAATAAACATCGTAGCTGGGGTTGTGGTCCTTGCTAGTGAATCCAATTTAAAACTGCATCGTGTAACTTTTTCTGGTTTGCCACCTACTTGTCAATATGAAGATGTTACTACATTGTCTGGAATGTTCAACAGTATGGCATTGAACGAATCCATCTAACATTTATTTCATTACATTTCATTTTCACATTCTAAGCAAAGTAATAACATAGATACTGATAGAGCTCCCCCTGCAGCTACCATGTGAAAATGCACTGTAGAGCACCAACCCAAAAGGTGTTTTATTTACTTATTTTTTTAAAAGGACATATAATCATGTCTAAACACATTTCATTCATTCATTTTCTACCACTTGTTCCCGTTAGGGGTTGCGGGTGACTGGAGCCTATCCCATTGCCTTTGGGCCTTTGGCGGGGTACACCCTGGACAGTGGCCGACTCGTCGCAGGGTTAACACAGAGACATAGACACA
The DNA here is from genome assembly GCA_015082035.1 of Chaenogobius annularis. Classification (NCBI taxonomy): domain Eukaryota; kingdom Metazoa; phylum Chordata; class Actinopteri; order Gobiiformes; family Gobiidae; genus Chaenogobius; species Chaenogobius annularis. The sequence goes on along the minus strand of BJKM01000011.1, from coordinate 2,571,620 downwards.
CAGACAACCATTCACTCGGGCCAATTTGCAGTAGACAATTTACCTAACACATGCATGTCTTTGGACGGTGGGAGGAAGCCGGAGAACCTGGAGAGAACCCACGGTAACACGGGGAGCACATGCAGACTCCACCCAGAGAGATCATGTGATGTGATGTTCGCCCAGGAATCAAACCCATGATATCCTTCTTCCTTCCGCTCTGCCACCGTGCCAAATATATTCTAAAAAGAGCAAGGGTTTCCCAGGATAGTTCAATTTGGGTTGGTGTCAGCTGTGTTGCAATGTTGGTTTTCCGCCCAGAGACGTGTTGTCAACAGACATAAAATGGCCCGAAAATACATATTTAACCATCTATCAAAACTGTTATTTAGTTTTTTCTCCTTTCTAACCAGTTTGAAAAATGTATGTCTGTTTGATGAAAACCATAGATGGATCAGATAATATTTCTTCCTGGAGGGACTATGAGAAATCTATAGCTGAAAATGTACATCTAGTCCCATTTGGACTCATTGACCTTACATGGAGCACATTCTAACTCAAAGTATTGAAATATTAAAGAGACTTTAGGCAGCCAATTCTGGAGCTGTCTCATGATGAGATTGATGTGTTAATAAAGAAGGGTATGTAGTTAGCATGTGGAATATGTGGTGGTGGCGGTGGCGGCGGTGGTGGTGGCGGTGGTGGCGGTGGTGGCGGTGGCTGCGTGAGAGAGAGAGAGAGAGAGCTTCTCACCCTGTCTCTTAGGGAGCGCCCAGCCATCCTACGGAGGAAACTCATTTGTATTCACAATCTTGTCCTTTCGGTCATTACCCAAAGCTCATGACCATAGGAAAGGGTAGGAGCGTAGATTTACTGGAAAATCGAGAGCTTTGTCTTTTGATTCAGCTCCTTCACCGCAACAGTCCGATACAGTGACTGCATCACTGCAGATGCTGCACTGATCCACCTGTGAATCTCATGTCCTCACATCCTTCCCTCACTCGTGAACAAGACCCTGAGATACCTTAACTCCTCCACTTGGGGCAAGCACTCCCCACCCACCTGGAGAGGGGAAGCCACTTTTTACCGGTTGAGAACCGTGAAGGTTGAAGACCCTGCTGACAGAGGGCTCCGCAAGACTTCCCAACGGACTCTCACAATGGGCTTGGGCCTGCCAAGTATGTCCGGCTTCCTCCTCCGCCAGCGGATCCACCTCACCACCAAGTGGTGATCGGTTGACAGCTCTGCCACTCTCTTTACCCAAATGTCTAAGATATGCAGCTGGAGGTCAGCTGACACAACAACAACATTGATCTCCGAACTAGGTTGTCCAGACATTAATTTTTGCATTCTTCACCTATACAGTCCTGTTTTTAAATTGGCTCTTAAGTGTTTTTTTATTGCAATTTTCATTTGGCTTATACTGACTTTCTCCTTTGTATGTATTGGTTCATGTCCATTATATTGTATATTGTTTAAAAGTGTGTTATGAATGAAATTTGATTTATAACATTTTTTTTCTATCGTCACCTAGTCATCTAGTAGGTAAAATAATGGACCACTTGAGTCCAGTTCCTCCTTTGTAATAATGCTTTAAAGAGGAAAAATTGTTTCATGTATGACTCCTGTTACTTTGTGCAAATGACTGAATAATTCGTTTTCCTCCCAATTCAGGTAGTACAGCGGTAATTGATGAAAAAGTATTATCTTCACGCTCCAACTCAGATACAAAATAGAATTACAGAACCATAACAAAGATAGTAGCTACAAAGCTTGGATGAACAAAGGACGATCAGAACATTTATCTTGGAGAGACATCAGGACTTTGAGGGCATAATTAATTGTGATGGTCTTTCTCACAGTTTGAGAGTGATCGAGTTTTTGAGTAAACTTAACATTGGGTCATTACAGTTACTTATAAAAAATATACGCAAAATAACATGTATATTTTTTTATTTTATACCAAGTACAAATACAAACAAAAATAAAAAGACACAAATTAGCCACAGATGTAATATTTGTTCCCGATTTTTCGTAATAGCTTAATTTCCCTGCTGCCAAAATAATGTTGCAATTGTATCCGTCTATTGCTTCCATTGCAGGGGTTTTATGTCCCAGATAGTTTTGAAGTCAAGTGGGATGTTAGTGTTGAAAATAATTCACAGTCCTTTATTATCCCAGTTATATTGTATTAAAAACATCTAGTCAAAGGCTCATAGAGGCGGTACCATGCTGCTTCTACATTTTAAAGCTGCACTGATGTAGATTATGCCACCAGTTTATCTCTAAGGATGTTTTATTACTTTGCCTTGAATATTCCACAGTATTGAATTAAACGTATCTAGGGAGAAAAGTATATATACTATACATTTATGCGGAACATTGCTGGCAAAGTAATAACATGTCCATGGAGACGAGCATGAAATATTACGCTGCAGTTCGCCTTTTAAGGTAGGAAACATACATTATCAATGAAAAATGCATATTACTTGACTTGATTTAATAGCCAGTGAGCATTAATGAATACCAAGCCGCGCCCACAGAAACAAGTGGATATGATTTATTGTCTTCTGGTCTTGAATTGCTTCAGCTCGTCCTGTCCACCCACTACACGTCTTCACAACCTCGAAATCAATAGGTCAGAGCAGTTCAGGGTGTTTGACTCACTTTTTCTGCTTTCTTTCAATTTCTTTCCACAGACGTTTATTCAATTTGTGTCACTTGGTTTGCGTGGTGATCTGGCAGCACTTACCTCGTTTGCCACACAGCAGCGTTTCAGACCTGCTGTGGGAAGTCACTCATTTTGACCATATTCTGGTTTGTAGTGCTTATTAATCTAATATTTTTTATTTCTTTTTTTAACAAAGATCTTTACATGACACATTAAAGCAAGTGTGTGACGCCAGATGTTTATTTTTCCCCACCTCCAACTTGCTCTCACCATGAACCCCAAAGTTATTGCTGATAATTATAGTCATTTAGCTCTGTAAATGGCTTTGAAAGAAATGTAAAGCTTAATTAATAATAATAATTTGGTCTGTGTGTATTATTAATTCACTGACCGTACTTGCTGGTGTTAAGCTACTGTACAGGGTCTAATTTATTCATTTATTAAAGGGAGGGAAATGAACAGTCCGGTCCAAAAACAACCTGAACTTTGCTCGTCAGGGCTTTCTGAGACGAGGTAGAGGACGATCAATGCTCAGAGAGACGAGAAGTTAGAAAGGAAGTTTGTGTTTTGTCCAAGCGTGTTCATACTTTTAGTAAGAATTCCATGCAAAATTTCATAAATGAGACCCCTGGTTATTTGTTTCTTTTACTAATTATCTTTTTATATCAATCGCAATGGCAATACTTTATTTGAATGTTTTGTGTTTTACTTTTGCATTCATATAAGTGAGACAAAATTAAAATTAATTGACAGAGTGCCAATTCCAGTGTGGCTGGCTATACAACTTTCTGTTGATTTACAGGCATGAAATAGGGGGAGAGAGGAGAGACCGTGAAGCGAACATAAAGGTAGTATGTGCAACGCTTTAAACCACTGCACTTTCTCAATACATTCTTGAGAGAAAGTCAGGTTAAATTGTTCTATAGAGGTTTGATTTCCAATTGACAATTTAGCCTGACCAATCAGAGCCTTGGGGTGGGGTTTAGCAAGGCAGCGTAAGGATAGAAACAGTCGGAAATGTGGCATGCTAGGGTGCGTGGTCTGTCATGGGCAAAAACTCTCAGTTGATTCAATAGGAAACGTAACTTTTTGCCTCTGTTAATACATTTACTGGCAGATCATGTGTATTTTAAGCACAACTAATAAAGTCGATGATAAAAACTGACTCTTAATGGAGACAAAACTAGATGTTAAAATTCAGCAGGCGGCGCTAGCATCGCAGTAGCCTTTTGCCCCTAGCATTCTTGGATATTTATACAAATTTGGGTCGTTCATGGATCTATTATATTATCTGGATAAGAAAATCCATCTGTGTGCAAACCAGATTGATTAGTACTGCACCTCTCGGCCTAAGAAGAAATCTTCCAATGCATTTTAAGTCAGAACATACTATGACTACACCAGAGATTTATTTCAAACCTAAAATAACCATCATTGCAATTTAGCAATGCTAAATTGTGAGGAAATACAAATGAGAGTTAATAGCGTCTAGACTTGGTGCAACTTTTTGCATTAGTGCTGAATGGATTGAAGCAGGCGATTGGAACCTAATTTGTGATATAGTGTATGATCATAGTTCTGTTTTAATGAAGTCGTAACCTCATCAGGGACTGCCAGGCGCAGAGGAAATAAAAAAGAAAATGAGCCTACATGTGCTCTTTTACATTGGTATTTTTTTCCCTTTTAATTTTGCCCTCAAAGAGATGAAAGTGTTTGAAGGTCTGCGTTTGAGTCACACAAATCTATACTCAAAAGAACAGTGGAAGCCTTTGGTTGTATGTAGTGTATGTATTTTTTCTGCATCTTTAGTTCATTAAAAAGGACACATATTAAGCATGACATGTATTATTGGCCATTAAACATGCTCTTGAGAACCTCTGCTTTGGCATCTCATATTTTAGAAATTAAGATAATGTATTTACTGAAAGCACACAGTATTTTCTGTCACTACGGCCTCATCAGGATAAGTGTTATCAGAAGGCATTATCATGGGGAAAACGGCAGCTAGTTCAGAACGAGTCTGCTGATGATGTATGGACATAAAAACAGCACATGGAAATTCCCAGATTTCTGTTTTTGCAATTAACCCTGTTAAAAGCTGGCCCTGTCCAGGGTGTACCCCGCCTAAGGCCCAAAGTCACTGGTATAGGCTCCAGTCACCCGCGACCTCTAACAGGAACAAGCGGTGGAAATTGAATGAATTAATGAATTAATATCTTTGATATCCCAATTCGGAGAGATTTGAAACCGAATGTTCTTGTGAGACTTATAGGGAGACAATCTCGTAAACAGGATTAATGAATTAAGCGTGTAGTTACTATTATTTTTCTTTTTTTGATGATAGAACAATGTTATAACATGGCTAAAAGTTCATACGCATAACCTGTGTTAAAAGGAATATGTATATACCGGTGTATATATATATATATATATATATATATATATATATATATATATATTCTATTCTTTTAACACAGGTATATATATACATATTTTACCCACAAATCTGTCTCAAACAAGGGTTCCAAGTACTATTTAAAGAATTTGAATAGTCTGTCCTTAACAGATGTCAAAAATGTCAACACAGAGAAGCATTTTACACAAAATCAACCTACTTTACAGTATATCATATTTTAGGGACAAGACTTTTCTCTAGTTATCTCTATTTAAATGATTGGAATTCCTGCTTAACCGAACATGACAAAGCCACGTGTAGGTGAACTGTGGCATCATACAGAACAAAAGCTATTTACTAGCTATTTACTTTAGTCTTTATTTGGAGAGACAATGTTCAAAGATATTAAGCTCTGTTAAGTAATGTGTCTACCATGAAGGTAATTACATGTGAATTATTGTCACAGTCATTTCTACCCTTTCACCTTGTATTTGCTATACTCTACAAGGCCACCATGCTTTGCAATAGTGCAGACTCCCCTATGGAAGTTACCCAACGCTGCAGCACAGTTAAATATCACTACTTGCACTTTCGTAACAATAGTTACGGCTAAAAAGTTTCAGCAAGTGTTCAGCAGAGTCAAGATGGGAACACTGTGCCTAATTCAAAGTTAACTGTGTGTACGCGCTTGCATTTTTATCTGTTTGCGAGCTTGAAGGCGTACCCCGCTGCTGGTAAATTACCCACAGCAACACGGCGCTGGGAGGAGGAAGAGGAGTGATCGCTTGAAACCCCAGGTCTTATCAAACATTGTTATTGCGGCGTATTGCCTCCCATTAACCGCCTCCCATATAGAACCACTATAGAGATAACATGGAGACACAAACGTAGCCAAATATGACAAACACTTCAGAAAATAAGCAGTAAATGTGTGTGTTAATCTCCGGTGTAAACTTTAAACAGTGCTTGAACAATCCCCAAGATATTTACACATAGGCTTTGTTGTATCACAGATTTGTATGAGCGCAGATGGGTGAACGAATACATGGATTTATACGGAATACACAGAGGAAACGGGCCAAGAAGAACTGTTTACCCATGAAATAACAAGGGAGGTTCCCATAATGCAATGCACCGCCTCACATCACTTTGGTGGTTCCCAAGTGAACCGGTGCTCAACTAGGCTCCAAATCCCCGCAGAGTGCATGGAGCGGGTATAATGACATGACAACGGAGGCTGGGAAATACTTCATGTGAGGTCCAGGAAGACGGGCTTTTACAGTCACTGCTCCAGAAATTCAATTGAAATGTCAATGTTTTGCTCTATCCAATTATAGATTATTTTATTAAATATTACTGTAGAATGTTGTGAAATTGCAGTTTTGATTCAATTCAATAACTCTTGAAGTTCTACTCACCATGAAATATACTAATGTTAAGAATCATAACCCGAAACCGAAAAGTGAGTCTGTTATTGTTAATGATCATAAAATGCCAAACTGCAGCTCTCTGTTGAAGTCAAATCCAACCCAAAGACCACCACAGCTAATGGCAGTTAATTACCATTATGTGCATTACATTTGATGAAGACCGTATTACTTCATCACATCATTCTTATAGCTCTAATCAGCTGTAAATATGACTTTTCTCCTCAAAGCAAATAGCCAAATCCCAGAACAAATCAAATGGGTTTGAAATAGGTCATTTTGTGCTAGTGAGAGGGAGATGTACTGCATGACAGCTCTTTTATTCCTGCATTTTGTTTCTGTTAATAAAGCTCTGGAGAGGGAGCACTATCCACCTGGCTGACCCCTAACTACCACACGCTCCACCATGATCCAGTCGCTGTAGTATATTAAGAAAGTGTCAGCGGAAATGTCTTACTGAAGCACACTTTTGCCATGGTCCATTGGTGATGAGATATTTTTCAACTGTAACTCACACTGATTCCATGTCGTGCCGTTCTTGAATTAATATATTTTCAAAGACAGCATTTTGAGCAGCAATCATTTTATGACTAATCGTTGATATTGTGGAAGTGGGGAAATCATTTTATATATTTGATAGGTTCATCCAGTGCTACTAGGACAGGCAATCAAGGGTAGCACACGGGCTATGTCCAGATCGGATAAATGCAAGAGAGCCAAGTATAATCAGTCCCTCCAGAATTTCGCCCGCATTTTTTATGACTGTTGTAGGCTTAAAAGCCTGATTTTGCTGGCCATTTTTCCAAAAGTTGCAATGAAAAGTTGCGATTTTCTCTTTTTAAAACCTAATGTACTGTATCTTCAAATAAATTACACTTTCATACCCTTTTTATAAGCAGCGGTACAAAAGAGGACACAGCTTGTGTTATTTAAATGAGGAATATCACACAAAGGCTTAAACATTTACTGTATATTAAAATACCAGAATGTTTGAAATGTAGGTGAACAGCAGTTGTGGTGTATAAGTTGTATTTCCTATTGTCACATTTATGAGTGCCAATGCTTATCCATTCACATTAATTGTTCGGCCAGACTGTTCTTTCCTCCGCTCAGCTACAGAACAGGGCAGCATCAGTGACTCCAAAACTTGCGCTGATTAAAATCTCAAGTGACAGTGAATGAAGCGTTTCAAGGAGAAGGCACATTGGTATTCAAGTCATCTTTGACCACAATGTCGTACTTTGATCCACTTTGATAGCAAACCTGGAGTATCCGGAGAATCCTGTAAGGACTGTATAACAGACCCTTCCAGTGTTTTCAAACAGAACTGCATTCTAATAGCTGGTACCATTCTATACCAAATTTGTTTCAACCATGCTAGTCATTAGCTTAACTATATTTTTTCTTTTTTAAATAGCCAGAAATGGTTCACCAGTCATTTAAGTTTAAGGACATATATTATGCAAAAAGTTGAATTTTTTCATGTTTTTTTCTTTTAACCATGTTCTTACATTGTTCCCTTATCAAAAACATACCTCGAGCTGCATTTAGCTTCATTCATGCTGATGAATTCTGGTTAGAAAGTCCTTTCCCCTGCGATCGTCAAAAACACTCCATTCTGGATTTCCCCGATCTGTGAAGTTTTCTCGATCTGTGACATGCGCCAAGAATCTTCTGAGGTGTTTTTTACGGCCATAATTCATCAGGAGGCTCGTTCTGTGTTCAATCAGTACAACTGTATGCTGAGACCCGGAGCCAATGAGAGGCCAGCTTGTAACATGAGTTGAAATGTTTATCTTCAACTGTGTGTAATTAAACAGCAGAGATCCAAATGTAAAATTGTTAGAAAAACAACAATATTAAAACATGAGATGCCAAACTAAAGGTACTCAAGAGAATTTTAAAGGCTAATAATACAAATAATGCATCATATATTTGTCCTTTCAATATGTTTTTTGTTCTTATTTACCTACAGTGTCTCCTATTAGTTTATAATGTTGGATTTGCTATGATATATGAGCCACTGTCTTTGCCTCAGATTTAGTTTTGCATACAGCCGTACAGTACAAGCAGAACTAACCAGACGCAGTGAGACGTTCTCCTCCCCATGCATGTGTGTGTGTGTGTTCTCTATTATAACGATGGCCTTCTTCTTCTCATTGACCCAGCGCTGTGAAGAGGGAGCCCAGAGCACAGCGCGAGCCACGGCAGCTGATCCAGGGTCTGCATTTAATCCCACGCACCAACGCACCCAAGAAATAAATCATCTAAAACGAGATGTGCCCAGTAAAATTGTACTGTCACCAAGCTGGACATGTGCTCTCACAGCTATGCACAAGAGCGGGGTAAAGAAGACAAATGCACCAACAGAATCGCTAACATTTTTCAAGTAGAAGCAAAATGTTGTCAGTCAACTACACAAAAGTAATGTTTGTATTTGGTGATTCTCGACTTCTAAATAGGGAATATATTGTTATTTTAAAACAATAAACTAATTAATCACAAAAAAAATAATTTCAAAAGGCAAAAGAGAAGTTCAAACATCTCTTTCCTGTTTATATTGATAGCACAGAAAATAATCCGAACTGGCAGGGTTGGTATGTAAGGTGATATATAAAACTGCAAAAAACTGCTGAAATCTGTATAAACAAGATACAAATGTGGCTCATCTCACCATTCAAACTGTAGAACTGTAGGTAAACATTGCCCTTTACTGTCAACTTGTGTTTTCATGGTTTTGTCACTATGTTAACCATCAGAAATCTGTTGCCAAGGTGACCCAGACAAATATATGTATTTATTTATTGAGTTATTTGGGTGCATAACTGTTACAAATAAAAAATAAAATAAATCTTCAAATATTTATTAAAGAAGCTAAACTTTGTCAAGGCTACCCACATTCTCTTGTTATTTTGAAATTGTTAAATGCTTTTAAACTACTTATATTGTGACTAACAATTACAAAACAAATATAATAATCTTGGGTGACTCATGCATTCTCAATGCCAGAAATAAGGTGTCTTCTTCCCCGCCTGATGAGGAGGCAGTGTCTATGCTTTGTCATAGAATAATGACATAACCGCCACATTTTCTTAAAACCCATGTCAGCTGTTACCATGGCAACCTTCTCCAGATCTAGGATAGTCCGGGCTTTCCCTTCGTCACCATTATATACTGTAAAATACACTCCAGGCTACTCCTTCAACTCTCATTCTCAAGCCTTGTCAGCTTTTCCTACAAGTTTGCCGATCATTCTGTGGACGTCTCCTTTATTTATGCATCACTCTGTCAGAGCTTTTGAAACCAGACGTCAGCATTGTGACATGGAACCTCCTCTACACACACACACACACACACACACACACACACATACAGAGATAGATAGGCAGACAATCTGTGAAACTTCGACTTGAGGTGATGTAGTGTCTTGTAGTTTCCATGGTAACGTGAGGAGAGAGAATCAAGTGGGTCGGCCAACAAAAGAGAACACTGCCCCCCCACGACTAGCTAATAGTGTGGGGCAACACAACGGTTAAACTATGTCAAGAATTTATATAAAAACTTTATTGAAGGGGCTGTGCCTGGTTTTGTTTTGTGTAATAATATCAAATCAGTCTGGTCCCAGTTCAGATACATTGTAAAAGCAGCTCTTAATGCTTATTTATGCTCTACGTTCCAGACGCATACAGATACCGATAGAGGCTTCTGTCTGTCCATCCTCTGCATTGTTTTGTCCGTGTTCATTTGGCCCTTGGGAACAAATTGAGAGTACTTTTGTTTTTGTTGGGCAGGTTGTGGTACAAACTGCATCCTGTTGAAGAGCGTGGACCTGTGGAGCGTGTTCCTGGGGACTCCTATTTGTGCGGACCCAGTGAGGCAGAGGTGCGTTTTGTCAATACAAAAATATGTAGCTTCTAACGGTTTCCCCATGTATGAACTCGATGTGAGAATGACTTTCGGTAAAACGTTGATTTTTTTGGCATATTCGAGACGCCCGGCAACAAAGACCACATCTAGCTGTTTTTACTCCCTTCCCCAAACTCTGCAGCGTCTTTAGACACGGTTGTTCATCAAGTTATATGCGTTGCTCATGCAAGTTATATGCGTTGCTACTGCTTTATTTATTGCTTTGCCTCATGCATCTGTTAATTTAGTCCTTTACAGTTTAATTTAGTCCACACAGTTTTATTTTTGTCCTGGTTTAGTCCTTGGTTAGATGCAGGTTGGACCTACTTTAGTCCTGGTTCAGACCTGGTTTAGTTCTGGTTTAGACCCAGGATAATACTAGTTTAGTTCTGGGTTAGTCCTTGTTTTTTCTGATTTGGTTCCGGTAAAACCACATGTACTCTTTGTTTACTTTGAAAAACGCATGGATTGTGTTGCTTTGCTACGGACTTGGAATTACCTCCATCTATACAATGAGCTTTTGCTCAATCTGCAGCCAAATGTGCCAAGACTAATGCCATTGTCTCTAAAGAATATGCTTTAAATATTTTGTGTAAATGTATACGTTTTTTTAATTCTGCGTCTCCATTTCCTCTCCTGTAAAGACGTGCTGCGCTGAGCAGGCTTTAGGAGCAAAAACACTGCAGTATTGCACAATATACTATATACCGTACATTTCAGACTTTAAGCTGCTACTTTTTCCCCCACGCTTCGAACCCTGCAGCCATTACAACGGTGTGTCTGATTAACAGATTTTACTGGCTAACGGCCAACGGGAGGCAATCTAACAGGAAGCACACGTGTTTGACACACTGTAGAAGAAGACGTCAGTGGTCACTGTTCAGGGTACACATCGTGTTTTCTATATTTTAATCTTCAAAACGCTGTGTGTTTTATTACAATCAGACTCATATTAATAGCGAAATTAGTTTAATGAGGAAGTGAATCTAGATACGGCTGACCGCAAAGACAGGTGGAGCGTGGACATGCGATATACGGCGGTCTGCAGTTTAGAACCTGCCGCTTTGAAATTAGACTTTCTTGGCCAGACCTGACCCGGGCAGTCTACCGTGGAAACATATGTTTGTGTAAATATTTCATGTTACAAAGTAACACTCACTCGATAAGTACGAGCTCAGGAGCAGACGAACAGATGTGAAGACACAGACACAGGTGTTTTCTGTTTGTTAAGCTTCAAAATGGACCGCAGGTGCACGGCGAGAACTCCGGTTCAAAAGACACACCACTACCGTGTTTTTGAGAGATACACATATGAGATTTGTGTAAATTTCTCATGTTACGTGCACACACCTGCGATTTATTGACAGGTGTGCCCCATATATGTGCAAGTTCTATTTTCTTCATTAATTTCGTGTGCACGGCTTTTATTCAGGAGCGCTGTATCACCCAAAAAGTATGGCAATATATATATATAATATTATCTATGTTTTATTCTATTCTAATTATTCCAATATATTTTTAATAATGCATTGTGTTTTAGCCCTGTTAATTGCTCTGTTTTTTGCTCATTTAGAGGCATATTTTAGGCCTGCCTTGAGGTCGTAATTAGGCAAGGCAAGGCAGGGCAAGTTTATTTGTAGAGGACAATTCGTACACAAGGCAATTCAAAGTGCTTCACACAACAGGAAAAAAATTGATTAAAATCACAAAGACATGGCAGAAATCACAAAATCTTAATTTAAAAGTGCCATTTTCAGCCTATCCGTCAAATAGTTCAAGACATAAAAGAGAAGAGTGCAAAGAAAAGCATTTCAGTCATATGCACAACAAAATAGTTTTCAGTTTAGATTTGAACATTGCCAGAGTAGCGGCCTGTCTCACATCCTCAGGAAGACTGTTCCAGATTTTAGCTGCATAAAACTGAAACGCAGATTCCCCATGTTTAGTTCTGACTCCGGGCACCAGCAGGAGGCCGGTCCCTGAGGTCCTCAGAGTCCGAGATGGTTCATATGGCATGCACTAACATGTCCGAGATGTACTTTGGTGCTAGGCCATGGAGAGACGACTTGTACTGAGCTGCTTTGAAGTCTATTCTCTGAACCACAGGGAGCCAGTGCAGAGACCTGAGCACAGGACTAATGTGATCGTACTTCCTGGTTCTAGTCAGGACTCGAGCAGCAGCGTTCTGGATGTACTGCAGCTGTTTTTACAGCTCGTTTGGAGAGGCCAGTGAGCAGGCCGTTACAGTAGTCTAATCTACTAGAGACAGAGGCATGGATAAGTCTCTCCAGGTCTGGTTTAGACACTATACTTTTGATTTTGGCAATGTTTTTTAGATGGTAAAAATTATTATTTGTTATTGATTTGACGTGGCTGTTAAAATTAAAATCTGAGTCCATTATTATCCCCAGATTTCTAACTTGATTTGTAGGTTTTAGAGCGAGACTCTGGAGGTGACTGTAAACACTTTTCTCTTTGTTTCTGTGGGCCACAGACGATGATTTCAGTCTTGTCTGAGTTCAGCTGGAGAAAGTTGTTTTGCATCCACACACTGATCTGTTGGATGCAGTGACAGAGTGAATCCACTGGTCCATATTCACCTGCCGTCAGTGAAACATAGATTTGAGTGTCTGCATAATTGTGATAGGACACATTCTCGCTGCGTATCAACTAACCTAACGGCAGCATGTAGAGGTTGAACAGAAGGGGTCCCAGTATTGACCCTTGGGGCACCCCACAGGTCAGGGGCATCTGGTCTGAGAGACAGTTACCAATTTCGACAAAGAACTTCCTGTCTTCCAGATAGGACTTTAACCAGTTTAGCGCAGTGCCAGTGATGCCCACCCAGTCCTCTAGTCTCTGTAAGAGGGTCCCATGATCGACAGTGTCAAAAGCAGCACTCAGATCAAACAGAATTAAGACTGAGGCTTTGCCCGCGTCAGTGTTCAGGTGGATGTCATTTGTCACCTTGACAAGAGCAGTCTCAGTGCTGTGATGAGGTCTAAAACCTGAGTGGAAAACATCAAATTAGTTGTTTATTAAGAGGAAATCAGTGAGCTGTTGGTAAACAACCTTTTCAAGGACTTTGCCCCAAAATGGCAGATTAGAGATGGGCCGGTAATTACACAGTACTGCGGCATCAAGACTGCTCTTCTTTAGGAGAGGCTTTATGACCGCAGTTTTCAAAGAAATTGGGAATGTTCCAGATTGAAGCGACATGTTAACTATTTGAGTGAGTTGTGCTAACAAACTGTTCAGCACAGATTTTAGACATCTGGTGGGTAACACATCGAGGCAGCATATAGATAAACTCAGACTGGTGATGATCTCCTGGACAGTTTTGTCAGTTACAGGTGCAAAGTGAGTCAGCTCTAAGTGTGTAGGTGGTTTGAGGGTTATTTTTTGCATTGTAGAATTTATTGCATTTTTAATGCCCTGAACTTTGTCATTAAAGAATAATGCAAACTCATTACACTTGGATGTGGAAATTAATTCTAACGGCAGCTGAGCTGGAGGGTTTGTTAATCTGTTTACTGTGGCAAACAGGACACGCGAGTTGTTACTGCAGCTTCCAATTATTTCAGAAAAATATCCTTCCCTAGTTCTACATAAAATGAGGTTGTACATGTACAACTTCTCTCTGTAAATCTCTTTCTGAACCTGGAGCTTCGACTTGCGCCATTTTCGTTTGGCCCGGCGGCACTCCCTTTTCTGTGCCCTGACCGAATCATCATTTCTCCATGGCGCCTTCTGCTTATTTTTAGCCTTCATAGGGGCAATGGTGTCGAGAACATTCAAAACACTAGATGTAACAGAGTTCAACAAATCATTTACATTAGAAACATGAGACATTTTCAAAGTGAATCATTTCCATAAACAGTTTTCCCGTGCTGTCATTTATGTGTCTCCTCCGGACAACTGCAGGACCAGCTGGTGGTTTGGGAAAAACAGACAGGTCAAAGAAGACACAGAAATGATCAGACAGAGCAACATCGACCACATTGACGTTTGAAATATTAACCCCTTTTGCAATTAGAAGATCTAGAGTGTGCCCTCTGCTGTGGGTGGGGCCACTCACGCGCTGATTAAGACCGAAAGTTTCAAGGACAGCATGAAGCTCTTTAGCGTTTCTGTCACAGATATTATTAACATGAACACTTGAAATGACCTGTTGTGACCAAACCATCAAAGTCTGTGCATACGACTGAAAGCATCTCAGTAAAATCATCAATAAAACTTTTGCAGTGCTGAGGAGGCTTGTATAAAACAATGAAGAGAATGGATGGAGACTGTTTTTAGCTCAATTTTAAAAGCTACGTACTCAAATGTTGAAAACACCCCAAAGGACAACCTGTGGGTAACTATTTAATCTCTAACAAAAGCACACACACCTCCTCCCTTTTTGTTTTCTCGTGTTTCAGATTCAAACATAAAGTTGGGTGGAGCAGATTCTATTAGAACTAAATTTCCTGTGTTTTTGTCAAGCCATGTTTCAGATAAAAACATAAAATCAAGATTATAAGAAGAAATAAAATTATTAATTAAGAATGATTTGTTACATAAGGATCTGACATTTAGTACAGCAAGTTTCAGACTAGTTTCAGTGAGACTGGGCATTATCTTTTTTACAGGGAATATGAATCAAATTTCTTAGATTGGGCAGTCTGACTCGCATTTTGTTTTCCCATCTGTGTGATGTTACTACAGAAATAGCACTAGGGGAGGCTGTTTTTACACAGGGCCCCGGGTTTTTACATTTTTTAATATGACTATAAGTCCCGGCAACGCTGAAACCCAGTGCATCCTAGCTATGGGAGATACCAGGTGAAAGGCGAGGAGGGTTTAGGTGGGGCGATTTTTGTCTGTGTAGCAACAGTCAGGGGAGAGTTCATCATCGTTGATATCAGAACTCTTGATCTTGCTATATTAGGTGTGAGTGGAGCCATCTTAATGCCTGATTTGATCACATATTCAAGATGGCTGGGGAGGCCCTGGGTGAGGGTGGAGATGGAAAGGAGAGTGAGGAATCTGTAGTTGGAGTAGATGTTGCAGGGGGATCCAGGGCTGCTCTGAGGGCAGGGGCGATGGCAGGGATACTGCCGGGCCCGCCACAGATGGGTCCAAGGCCTTTGATGAGGACCGTGCAGGAAAGAACTGAAATGACTCCTGCGCTAGCCGTGGATGAAGATTGTTTGTGGTGCTGCTGCAGATGAGTCCTTTCGCTGGAGGTGGTGGAGGTGATCGTGGAGCAGCTGGAGCTGAATTATTTGCTGGTGGTGGTGGAGCGGCTGCTAATAAGTCCTTTGGTGGAGGTTGTGGTTGTGGTGCTGCTGATATTGAAACATTGGCTCGGTCTCTGGCTGATGGAGCAGGAATTCTTCTCTCATTCCTCTCTTTTTCTAACTATCTGCTCAGGACCCTGTCCAAGCCCAGTCCAATGCCTCAGAGCGTGGAGCAGGTTCTCTGTCAGCACCCTCACTCCACCTCTGCATAGGTGTGGGCCATTTCTCTTAAACAGGTCCTCTCGTTTCCAGAATAGATAGAAGTTCTCAATGTAGTGCAATCCTCTTGTTGCACACTCTTTGGACAGCCATGTGTTCAGCTGAAGCAGCCGACTAAACTTGTTTATCTTCCTGTCGATGTTTGGAAGAGGTCCACTTATGAATGTTTTTATTTCCATTTTATCAAGCTCGTCGAATAACTCCAAGAAGTCTCTTTTCAAAACTTCAGTCTCTTCGCGCGTCGTGTGTCCCCTGCGCCCATGTGCACAATCAGCTGTTTAACTCCTTTATGTTTGGCCAAAACATTAGAAATACGTGACGTAATCTCAGTGACTGTGGCGCTGGGAAAAGAATGTGTTTTAATTTTTTCATGCATCACGTGACTTATCGCACCATCCCCAATCAAGACGACCTTGACGTTAGGCACAGATTCTCTCTCTGTCTCTGTCTGCCTTTTCGCCACGTCATGTCTCCCATTTTTCCTTTGTTCATTTACTTCAGTCTTTGAAAGTGGTAAAAATCTGTTTGTAAACTGTAATTTAGGTGGCGTTACATTATCTTTTTATTGCTTAGGCTTCACACCGACTTTGTTCCAAGATGTTTGTTCCTATTCTTTAAACAGTTTTGGGAAGGACACAGAGTCAGTCCGGTTTAGGTTGAAAGTAGCTGTTTTTCTTGTAAAAAATGTGGACTTCTTATCACTGGATGACACTGGGATTGTATCGTGTGCAGTCCTTTTTCAGATTCCAAAGCAAATATCCGTGCTTGTAGCTCATGAATTTCTTGTTGAAATTTCCAACAGCGTTTACAGGAGTTTGTTTCTCTTCTCATGGACATGTCGCTGGTTCGTCAGATTTGTTGATTAAAACTCAAAAAATGCTCTTAAAATCGTTGGTTGACTTAAAAAAGTCATAATAAAAAATGTGTTGGAAGACAAAAACTGATTTAAAAGCAAAATAAATAAGGAAAGCAGCTGAAGCAAGCAGGTGCAAGCAGGAAGCAGCAATTAGTCATAGTTAGGTCAGGATGATTAAAAAGTTGGATTTCTTTTTTCTTTTCACTGACTTTTTTGATATTATGTGTGAATTTAATCCATTGCGGCCTTATATGGCATATATGTGACGAACCCAAAAGTACCATTATTTAATATGCTATTGAAATAAAACATTTTTAAAAAGAGCAACAATTCCAAGTTCACAGTTGCGCAGGTTGACACCTCTAAAAACACTAGTGTCTCCAGTGTCTTACACATTCAATAGAATAAAACCTTCCCATTAATAGTTCCTTTATCAATACATATCTGCCATCTTTTCTTCTGTTTCGTGTTTTTGTTGTTCTTGTGTTTATGTTGTGTTCTACCAGAGTTGTATAATGTTAAAAAAAATGAAAAATGGCAAAATCAATACAAACAACCCAATGGCATCAGAAGTAGCATTCTTTAACATAAACGGCATATTAAACCCAATCAAACTATCTAAAGTATTTTCATTATAAATTTACAAGAAACACATTTAAGTGACATACTCTTGAGTGCACTAGAAAATCACAAAGTAAACAATCGCGCAGTCAAATTGTTAACATGTGAAGAACCAAACGGCATGTAGTAGATACCACTCCACCTGTTGCAAACTAGCGAACAGGGATGTGCAGAGAGCTTCAGAGGGGCAGGGGCTCAAATTTCAAAAAAGGTTATCAGTAGAAAACTATTTAGGCATTTTTTTAATTAACTTTTTTGTGGAACCAAACATTTTGTTTGAGGTTTGTGCCTTTAAACTAAACTTATGTAAAAATTTAATTCTGGTGCATTTTCTCAGTAGATTTTGCTATAATTTAGCCTAGATCAATCATGATATTAAAACTAAATCCCATATTTTCATGCCAAGGGGGGTTTGGGGGTCCCCCCAAGAAATGTTTGAAATGTTGCCCTTTTTTTTTTTTTACAACACTCTCTCAATGACCCATATTTGGACCCTCACCCTCTGTTTGAGGACCACTGCTTCAAGCACACTTCTCTTGAACATTACATAAAACAGCTTCTAATCGCATTCGAACAATTTAATGTCATCCTGGCACTCACAATAACAGGTCAAATATATCAATATAACTTGATTTGACCTACAGAGAATGTGATGTGGTGGTGAAGGGGAGGAGGAGGGTTGTTTGAATATAACTGACTGAAGGCTGATTGTCTTTGGTGAAGGTGAGTAATGGCAGCGGTATTGGACGCAGGGGCGGAATCTCAGGTATGTAAACAGGTGAGAAAACTGAGGATTAGTCTTGCAGTCGGAATTTTTGCTTTTGCTCCATAAATAAATATTACACGTAAACAATACAAATCAAGAGATGAACCAGACACCAGACATAAATATTAGGTACTTGAACAAAGCACTATAAATAAAAGGAAAAATTATATAGCAACACAAAAACGGAAGAAATAAAAATAAAAATGCTGGACAAAATGTTAGATTGACAACATTTCTTGTACAAGTTCTGCAGTTTTGAACAGGACGTAAAGGGATTCATTTCATTTTGGATAAATATTTTGATAACAAATAATAAAATGGGTTTATTGTTATCTTCTTAATGAGCTGTTATTAAAACCTTAACTACATCCACATAACACAAGTCTCACATATGCAGGTACACACTCCATCGTAGAGGTAAAGGCGCGCCAAGGAGCACAATGGCCTAATTGAAGTAGACATGAGAAAAGCAAAAGCTGTCGCCGTTAATTGAGACAAATGAAGCTGGCTGTGATCAAGGGATAAGGCGCCAGTTTCAATGTCACTGACAGGAGAACGAGGAGGGGCACACGGGGGAGGAGGGGGAACATATTACATATGACCCACACAGTCAAGCTCAATGTCACACCACACCCAGACATTTACTGTCCTAAAGCCTTATCATCGTCAAGCTGCATTTATTTTTCATTTGTTTTTGGTTTTTTTTGCTTTTTTTACGCTTTAATTGCCTAAAAATTTAAATGTTAACATGTCATCCCATCTAAAAGGTCTACAGTTAGAAATTGGAGGACAAATCAGAATCCTGTGGTA
Source organism: Chaenogobius annularis (assembly GCA_015082035.1). Lineage (NCBI taxonomy): Eukaryota > Metazoa > Chordata > Actinopteri > Gobiiformes > Gobiidae > Chaenogobius > Chaenogobius annularis. Next base: position 2,552,688 of record BJKM01000011.1, on the reverse strand, counting down.
GAATTTGCTGTTTAACTGTCATGTTATGTTTCATAACTCTGTAATTATATCTCTGCCTATTCACATGAAACAAAAACTGGGACAAAGTGCAATGTCCGTTCTGTCAGTATAAAAGTTAAATATTTTTTTTCGCAACAGGCACAAAAAGTTAGGCCAACTGAGGTTATGACATAATTAAATTCAGAACATTTCCTCAGCTAATAGTTAATACAGATACTTTAATACTTTAAAATGCATCCCTCCATCCAATCTATCTTCTTCCGCTTATCCGGGGCCGGCTCGCGGGAGAAGCAGTCTAAGCAGGGACTCCCAGACTTCCCCTCTCCAGACACTTCCTCCAACTCCTCCTGGGAGCCCGGAGCTAACAATTTGAACTAAAACATGTTCCTGACACATGGTTCAAAATCACCTCTTTAATGTTTCCCATTTGTTAATGTAGTCTTCATTGTAAAAGTGCTCTGAAAACAGTAATATCAAATGTCACAAGGTTTTGACCTTGCTTTGATTTCTCTCGTAAATATTATAAATCCTTGATAATCAATGGATAAGATGTTTTGTTTCCTGGCTCAGAATATAAACAATACGTAGTCCAGTCACTACCAATAAGGTTATATATACTCACCACTGTCCCTGGTCACTCAAGTCAATGTCACACATACTAAGTGCTTTTGTGTCAAATCTAGTGAACGTGTCTGGACTTAAACACACTTAGAGGAGCGAGGGGATGCTGTATTATAAGGCCGTAAGAAGATTTATTTGTTTATTACACACATACTTACAAGCAGAACTGATGCAGCACACCAAAAGTTTGAAAAGTTTTTCATGTTTTTCATGTCTTTTTTTATTGCTATTTAGATTAGATAGAACAATGAATGAACACATTGTAATAACTCAAAACATGTTTTGACCAGTGCTTTAATTATTCTGAGCTACATAATTCCATACACCACGCTTCATACACTGCCTAACCAAAAAAACAACTAATACGTGCTAATATTTGGTTGGACCACATTTCACTTAAACAGCAAGCATTCGCTGTGGCACTGTTTCAATAAGCTTCTGTAATGTCAAAAGATGTATATCCATCCGGTGTTGCATTATTTTTCACCAGTTGATCTTGTATTGATGATGTGGGAGAGTGACCACTGCACAAAGCCTTCTCCAGCTCATTCCAAACACTCACTGGGGTTCAGATCTGTAGTAGATTAGTTTCTGCTTCTCCTTAGATGTTTTCTCTGCTTGATGCCAATGATTTGACCCTTCTCAAACACGCGTGACCTTTCCTATGACCATGGGCAGTTATCCAGTAGGAGGCTTGTACATTGAGTTGTTGAATACAGGTGGTGACTTTTATTTATTTTATACAAAGAAAAAAACATTGAACGAGAAGGTGTCCAAACAGCTTAAGTCCTGTCCCTAGTATGGCTTTTCTTGCACATTGCAGTGAACAATTCAAACATTATAACAGCAAAATCATCCTCAAAGTCATATTTACAACAGTGCAGTTTCACAAAATTTCAGACTTCACAATTTTTAGTTTTTAACCTTGTTATGAACCTCGAGGTGAAAGTGACAGTAAAATGCAGTTTAGATAAATATATTTTGAGCTTAGCTAAAAAAAAATTAACAAATGTTATCACAGAATAGCAAATTTTTTTGTTTTATAATTTCACTTTATGTTTGTAATTTATTACATCACACTTGGAAATTACCCCAGTAAACACTGCGCAAAAACAAATGTAATGTCATTTTTTTTAATTTGACAAATCAAATTATATGAGAGGGACTTTATTTGGTTTTGTTTAAATTTTTCGACTTTTAACCTCAAACACCTACGCGATTGGTGTAAAACTATCATGTATGTCCACAACAGGCATAAATACATCAGATAAAGTCAAAATTTGAAAATCGTAAAGACACTCTAACAACTGTGGAGGGAGTTTCACAGTGTTTATTGATGATAGAACGTGATAACATGGTTAAAACCTCAAAAACTATTGGTCGGCTACATAACATGAAAACAGCCTTTGCTTTTGTCTCGATCCACAATACAAATCTTCACTTTATTACAACACTGGCGCCGGTCGTAATTTACATGCTGCGGCTCTATAAGCACAGGATCATTAGCTGTAGTGACCGTTGAGAGACTTTAATCTGCCTAATAGCTTTACATTTAGAGCTAGAATACAAATGTGGCCTTCAGCAACAATAACTAATGCCTTTGAACCGCTGGTCGATAGTTCTATGTTACGCCGATGTCAGGTGGAGCCTCTAATTAGGCCTCGCCATTCCAAGGATAGGGCCAAAAAGTACTTGAGAATTACAGGAGGTAATTTTGTGTCAGCACTTTCCGGAACAGGCTGGTTAGTGCTTACACATACTGTACATTTACCTGGTGAACAAGCTCAATAATTTCAATAATGCACACTCATGAGCTCACTGGTTTGCTCTGTTACCTCGTTATGCTTATTTGTTATTTCCGGTACCTCCTGAAGCTATCATGAAGGTTTTCTCTTATTCTCTTATTTTCACCTTTTTAGTCAGCAGGCCCTGTTGTTCTCAATCACAAAACTTGTTCTGTGTTCCCTTATCTTTGGTTTGACGACAAAAAACAAAACAAAAACTTCCCAATCTTCATATCTGTATTGGGTGGACAGTTTGAGGTGACCATGACTATGTTTACAATGCTATCAAAAAGCCTTTCATAACCACAATATTAGCAATAACCCGGTTGCGGCCATGTAAAAACAATCCTTTTAAAAACCCAACAATGACTCTGGGTTCCTCCTCCTTACTAGCCTTAATATCTGGTCATACATGCGCCTTTCGGGATATCCCCATGTGTTCTGCGCATGAACTCCATCATGACTACCCGTTCCCCCCAGTCCTGACTGCACACCTTCATCCAAAGTGTCAGCTGATTTCGTTTTAAGGGAGCTAAAATCCGGAATAGTCTACCTGAGGTCATGAGATGCTGCCAGTGTTTGAATCCAGACTAAAAACAGTTCTGTTTAGCTGCACTTTTGACTGTTTATGCTTTAATCTTGCGATTTATATTGTATTTCAATTTTAATCTGATTGTAAAGTACTTTGAGTTGCTTTTCAAAATGTGCTTTCAAATACATTTTAATTGAATGATTGAAGGAGAAATGATTGGTCTGAACCAGCGGTGGTTTGGTGCCCGACGGCCAACATCTGGATCTGGTGCAATATTCTGTAAATGCAAGATACCTTTTGTCATGTTGCCACTTCTCATCCAAAACATCCTGTTAATAGAAACCTATTTCCACCATATTAAGATAATCAGATCTGATACAGCGCTGTATAAAAGATGAGAGCGACGGAGGCAGGGCACCTGACAAACCGCGGAAAGAGAAACAAATACTGCGGAGGAATAGGGGAAGGTGTTGACAGTAGAACAAAGCCGGCAGATTACAGAAGGAGAAGAGACTCATTGACACAGATAGGCCTGAGGATATGTGCTCAAACGTGATCTGCTATCAACCTTGGCTCTATAACAGGCGCGTGTGTATTTGTCAACCTCGCGCTCGGCTTCCTAATGTGCTACAACAGCTGCGCTAGATCAGGAATGATTTAAGGCCGGCACTTGTCTCCGGCACTCTGGAACTCGCATTTAATAATGTCTAAAAGTTGTTGGAGTACAGACGAAAAATATTGAGAGGGAAGGAAGGTGTAAAATAGTGACAGGCGACAATCTGATAACAAATACTATGGAAAGTAGGCCTACTGCGATATCAATTTAGAGTTTTGCATTCAAGTGCATCAAAATGATTTTTACCTTGGCTGTCATAATACATATATATATATATATATATATATATATATATATATATATATATATATATATATATATAAAGTTTCAATCTGCGAGCAATTTTATCAAATGCGATTTCAAAATAAAAATATATTCACACAAATATTGTGAATCGTATGCTGTGGAACATGAATAAAACATATAAACTTGACATGCATGTACTCTTCTTGCATAGAAAGCTCCAAACGCCAAAGGTGCTTTTGCTAATCTAGCCGAGCCGAGTTCCTAGGTGAAGACTAGATACTTTTTTGTATGTAAATGAATGTTGCTTGCACTTATTCTGTAGTGGTGTGTATGTGCATGTTCATTAACTCGCACGCTCACCCACTCCTTTTTAAAAATAGCTGCCTCTTGGCTCAGGCTGTCAGCACCAATGAGAAAATAAGGAGTTCCATTCTGGTGGTAGCAGACTGCGCGGTACCAACATATTAAACAAGTACACTTACTGTACAAAAGCATGGACTGTACGTCACCGTGGCAAGGTCTGCGTCAATACCCTGAAATGAAATGTAATGTATAAAGCCCCGTTGCCTCTTTTGCTTGTTTTTGTAGTGTCCCTTGACCTTGTACAACAATATGATCCGTCTCAGTATCTGATCACAAACTCAGAAGAATCCACCTTGAACCGCTCCCACTGGTGCGTTTGATCTGACCAATCACAGGTAGAAGCTGAAGGTGAAGGGCCAAACTGTCTGGCTGGGAGGAGCTTTGTGCATTTGTGGGTGGGAAATACGTATTTTCTCTCAACTAGATCCGTCCTATCGTCTTGACATTTTGCCTTTTCCTGATCATTTTCAGCGAGTGCTATTCCATATTTAATACACATATCAATCCAACTTCAGCAGGTTAACCTTTCCCTTACTGATATATAGTATTTGGGCTCCAAGATAGTATCCACAAGATTTTATTAAAGTCATGTATGAGCCTTCTTGTTTTATCATGCACCATTTGATAGAACGTGGATTCAGATTAAACTAGCTGTGCGCTTAAAGAATGGCAAATCAGAGAGAGCCTTTGCCAGTAAAATGGAGAGCTTCCTGGTAGCCATGCATTTCCCCTACACAACATAACATACAGCAGTTTAAGTAGAAGGCAATTCAAGCAGTGAATGGCACGCAGCCAGCACGCAGCCAGCACGCAGCCAGCGCACTGACACCTGTGGACTGTGCTGCGAGATACATCCCTGTTCCACTCCTGGCAATTAGCTAATACACTATTAAGCTAATTAGCGCGAGTGCCGCTGCCACAAAACCCATTATATTTAAGAAAAGAGAAGAATAGTACAACACGAGTCAGCATATTTTTTCTTCATCCTGAGAAAGACTATGAGAAAGCGAATTTTTGAGCAAAAGATCCCCCGCTGGACTGGCTGTACATCACAAAGCGACGTCATTTTTTAAAGAATTGTTAATACTAAATGCTAAACAAAATATTTAAGATCACAATGTCATAGAAAAACAATGATACATTTCAAGTTGTGAAAGCAACGCAACATACATGCTATAGTTTCCAAGACAAATGGCATGAACATGGCACTGGTTCTGTAAATTTGTGCATCCACACGGGCACTCATAACATCCGAAAACACTGCAATACATCTCAAAGGCCTGTGTTGGGCGCTGTGATGCTGACACAGAAAGTGACAAAACGAATGCATTCTCCCTCCATCATATGCACTAGTCACTTGATTTGATGCAAGAGCCCTCGCAGCTGGGTTGAGAGCCCAATAAGCCACTCACTCAGGTGACTGGTTTTAGGCACATGACTTTCTATGGCCAAGCGAGGAAGGGGACAGAGCGAGGCCGCAGAGTTCCACTCAGTCACATCCGGTGGCAAAAAACGAAAAAAACCCAAAACTTGGATCATTTATTCATTTACATAGCTACATGTTTTAAATTGGGTAAGGTTAGGGGCCAATAGATAAGTATTAAACCAAACCAGATGTAGAGCACTGGGACCTCCACTCAACATGGCGCTGCCCATTGACTGTAGCCATATAAACGGAGCGGAGAGTTTTATTTGTTTATTTTGTTTTACTTAGTGGAGCTTCTGAATGTACAGCTTTTTGGAATGTCAAAAACCTACAGATAAAGACAAGGGAGGGGATTTCTATATCAAGCCAACACAGTGTGACTTTCCTGTGTCTAGCCCTCTGCTTCTGGCTCATTTTCTAATGGTGCAGTGGAACAGGCAAGCAGGGATTTTTATTGCGAAGTTAACAACATAAGTTCAAGTTCAATCATTATATGCTCAGAACCTAGACGCTAACGCTGGGCGCTGTCATTTGTGTATAAACATTCCTCTAAAAAGAAATGCAGATAGTTCGCTCCGTGTGAACTGTCGAGACGCCTAGACACAGTTTTTTTAAATGTTGCATCCGGGAAATGTTTGCACTCCGGACTATTTTCAAAAGCGATGGAAGTGTCGCTCTCTCTCAAAGCCCTGAAAGCGTACAATCACTTTGTGTGGATTTTTCTTTGCCAGATTACACCTGAGCTCCGCGCTGTGTGGACAGGGCTTCTCAAGATACCAAATCTTATGAGGGAATTAGATCTCGTGTCGGGGCTCGACCGGAACGTGCAGCGCCTCTCCCGCACTCGACACAGCAATAACGGACAGTGCGTAGTGAGGCATCAAAGTGCTTGAGGGGACTCGCCTAACCAGGCAGTTTGGACTGAATGACATACAAGGTTATTTGTGCAGCAGCTGCTCTGATCCGTTTGCAATGAAACAGGGAGCCTACGCATAGCTCTGTCTTGTCTTTAGTTCTTTATCAATTCAAAACTAACGAGGACTCGACCGCTGCCTCTCTCTCTTTCGCTCGCTCTCTCTCTATAGTGAGTTTGAGATTGGAACAGTTTTGACTCCACATACGTCTGCTACGGACCACAGGAAACAAAATGGTCTTTAGATGATAAAAATTGGCCCATATTCAATAAGAAACCGTGAAAAAAAAGAGAATGAAACCAGACTTGCCTTGCACCGAGCTAACAAAGCTCCGTGGAGCAGGACACCGCGGCGTGCGCTAAGCAAAAGTTGTAAAACGTCTTACGTGTCTAAATTATGTTTTCATAAATGCAACAGAAAAAGTTAGTTGGGGTTAGTTTGCAGCCTGTAGTGTTTTCTAGAGCCTCGTTCTGTTTTGCAGAGGAGCAGGAGAAGGGCTTTGGGTGCGCAGGAGTGGAGCAGGGACGTTTAGGGACTGTGTGGGACCCTCACAAATAGAGTCGATATAAGACAAATACATTTAATTCCATATTGTTCAACATTACAGGCAAAGCTTCTCCAATGGTGAAAAGCAGACTCCTGACCAAAACAGATTATACAGGGCATAATTATCAATCGTAAGCTTAATATCTCAAGACCAACTAAACCAAAAACTAGGGCTAAACCATGTACTTCCCTACTGTGTCTGCATAGCTGTGTTATGTTATTGCAAAGGGACAGTTTCCATTCATTTGACATTCTTCAAAGTTGCCCTTACAGTGACTTTCAGGACTCAAAAGTACAGCATGAACACTGACCAGTGCCAGGTCTCGCGGGTCTGTCCCCACACTGACCTGCTTTGCTCCTCCTTCTCATTCCCTCTGTCCAGTCCACTCTGCTTTATTGCCACCGCGTTATTGACTCCGCCACTTCTCTCCTCCACGGTCCCTCTCTCCCTCTCTCTCGTTCCATCAATGGCTGCCTCTCATTCGGAGCAGGAGCAGCACCAGTCAAATTGATTTTGCCGCTGTGCTGAGGAGCCCCATCAGCTCACAGATTGGCTTTCCTACTTACCCTGTCCCCATGGCCCTCCGGATTCTCCTCTCTCTCTCTCTCTCTCTCGCTTTCCAACTGTCGCTTCTTTTATTCCTACCACCATCCTAACCTTTGGGCCTGTAATCGCTTGTGTGTTGTTTTGTGTTGCATCGATACACACGCAGCACATTGCAGCTTGGTAATCCTGATTATAAAGTGGCTGGCAATAGCGAAGTCATGTGATTTCTGTGCATAAAGAAAATGGTGAACATAGAAAGAGAGATGGTTTTTGCAAAGACGCATACTTGATCAAACTCTGTGAGAGAAAAGGGTTTGAAAGTTACAAATTCGTTTTATGTCTATATTGGAAAAGGGGTCATGGTTTTCAAAGGGCAGGGTTATTTTGAATGCATGTGTATGTGTGCAAATGTTACATGAGCTAGTTAAATGACTTCTTCAGAGCAATGATGAATAGATCTTGTGATGAAAGTGACTAATTGCCAGATAAAGTAATTACAAAACAAAACCAAATCAAAAAAGTTTACAAAATGCTTTATTCAACCTCATTTGGCCTGCAAATCCCCCAAAAATACATTCGGAACCAGTGTTATTTTTAGGCTATTCTCCTCCACAGAGCTCAAATTCTCCAAAATGGACACAAATCAACTGTACAGAGCCAACGCAACAATGCAAGTTTTGATCAAGACTTGATTTGCTTGCTTTGAGTGCCTTGAAGGTGGAGAAGTGCTGTATAAATAGTGACCATTTACCATTCATCTACCTTTTATGAACGTGTGTGAGTGTCCATGATTAGTGGCCTTGTTTCTGTCAGCAGAGATTGACTTTCCTAAACACAAATTATGCAAGTTGCATAGGGCCCCGCCCCCGCGAGTCTTGACTGATTTATCATTTTAAGTCTATCTGAAGTTAAGACTGGCAATGCTACTCTGAGTTGCTCTTCAGTTTAAATGTCACTTAAAAGTGTTTGTACAATACACTACAAGGCCTAGCCTTGGCTCCTCCCCCCTCTCTCGTGCATAAACACATCTCAGCGACAGCATGATGACCGCTTGATCTAAGTGAGCTGTGAGCTCCATGAGTCTCCGTCTGTTCTCCGCGCTTAGTGCACGCCAGAAGGAGCAGAGCTGCAGCACGTGTGGTCAGTTTGCAAGGCCAAGGATCAAGCAGAGACCTCAGACACAGAGCAGATTTAGCTCTTTGGGAATTTGAATTTAGTTTCAATCGGTTCAGGGGTGATTTAAATACAAAGGGCTAAAGTTATAACTTGTTAATGACATTAAATACAGAGGATTAATTTGCAGTGAGTTTAATTAGCAATTGATGACGACTTTTCAGATTGTTTCGTTCATTCACTGTCTGCAATGTGACTAAATCAGGCCTTTAGTGTTGGTTATTAGAATGAGAAGGGAAAGGAGGACAGAACAGCAGCAGAAGGGCAGGAGGACCTGCTTGAAATATGACAATTTTACAAAATAGGCTTGACAATGAGACCATAGGTTAAATAGAATAGGCAATTTTATTAGTTGTGGACCTGAGGCTAGGGTAAGACTCCTAAAAGCCATGCTTTTACTCACGCTTCGTCCAGCTATAGGAAACCCCTAAAAAAGCCCCAAAAAGCAGAAAATACATTTTCTGGCCAGCAGATGCAGCTTATCACCAGATATTTGAGAGGGTTGTCAAGCTTGAAAAACCGTTGTACGTATGTCTTCATAACGACCACTAAATATTTGATGATTGATCATGAGAGTTTGCACAAAATCATCAAGACCAAACACTAATACGGGCACACATTTAACAGTCATTTTCGCATATTAGTGGTGATCTACGACCAGAAGGCAGCAGTTGATGCCCGCACACTTTGGTGATCTACAGCAGGTGGTGTGCGTACCTGGAAAGCGTTTGGCCTCTGTGGCTTTTAGCATGTGCGAGTGTGCGCTCTCATGCATGACTCTGACAGGCAGCGGACCAGATGTTCTTCATAAACAGATCAGGGGCAGAATGATCGGGAATGATGAATGACTTTCCAGGAGAAAGTGGCCTATAGTGGAAGTGAACAGCTTGCACCCAACTGTCTGCCATGAATACCTGCTGTGTCTGTGCACGAAATTTTCATAAAGGTCTGGTATAAATCAGGACGATAATAAACAACATGTCTCAAGACAGCTTTACAGCTTTGAGTTACAGAAGAATCAGACTTTAATGCTGTTGAACCTGACCCTTCATTACTATTAGGCGTTTGAAAATATAAGCCTCAATACAGAATATGTGAGAAGAAGGTGTGATAAGTAAAATAAGTTCTGCCCACAATAAAGTTATATTTGAACAAAGCAGCTCTTAACACTAGAACTCCCAAGGCCGTCAATTTGTCGGTTTTCAGAATGGTACGTCTAATTACTCATTGCTCTTTCAGATTTATGGGCCTCTTGACTTTTTCTTTACCTTTGTGTATATCATCCCCATATTCCCTTTCAACTGAAATAAAACGTTAAAACGAGTTCTGAGTAAATCTTCCTCTAACTCCCACGCCCGTCAATTTGACGGTTCTATGCAATGCTTCAAAACATTGATCAGGTGAAGGAGGTGAAGGAGGTGAATGGAGGTGAAGGAGGTGAAGGATGTGAAGGAGGTGAAGGAAGGTGAAGGAGTGAAGGAGTGAAGGAAGTGTGAAGGTGAGAGGTGAAAGTGAAGGATCTGAAGGAGGTGAAGGATGTGTGAAAGGAGGTGAAGGAGGTGAAGGAGGTGAAGGGGGGGGATTGAAGGGGGTGAAAAAGGAGGTGAAGGAGGTGAAGGAGGTGAAGGAGGGTGAAGAGGTGAGGAGGAGGGTGATGAAGGAGGTGAAGGAGGTGAAGAGGTGACGGAAAGGAGGTGAAGGAGGTGAAGGAGGTGAAGGAGGTGAAGGAGGTGACGGATGTGAAGGAGGTGAAGGATTTGAAGGAGGTGAAGGAGGTGAAGGAGGTGACGGATGTGAAGGAGGTGAAGGATTTGAAGGAGGTGAAGGAGGTGAAGGCGATTCAGACAAGGACTCGTGGGTTTTGGGCAGCGCTCAGCCAAATCAGACAGCGAGTCGGAGGATGCAAAAAGAAGCCGGCAAAATCTCACTGGCAGTAGGTCTGTTGTAAATGTTCAAGGTATTTATGACAAACTGTAGTATGTAATTATGGGATTTTAGGCTGTCGAGATCAATAAACTAAGCACCTGTTGCTTCAGCTGCCCCGGTAACATCGTGGCATATTCTTGGCAACGGGGACAATATTCAATGTCTTTACGAATCCTGTGTTATAATAGTATTTGGCTGGCCTTTTTTTTAGGAAGATGGGTCCAGATCAATGAATGAATATGCATATTTTCTCTGTAACAGCAGCTTCCCTATCGCAAACAACCCTCCTCCTCTTCCTCCTTCCTCCGCTGATGCTGGTCAACTTCGGCACTCTGAATAATGATAATATTCATTAAAGAGGCTAATAAAGAGGCTTAAAGAGGCCTATTTTTAGTGTGTTTAGAAGAATCATTCTTTTGATTACGTCATCGCTCCAGAGCGCAACCTTCAAATTGACGACTTGGGAGTTCCAGTACCATTGTGTGCTGTCTGTGTCTAATTAGAAAGCATTTTTATCTTCAGCAAACAAGAAAGTAATGTTAGCATTTGTTTTTAAGCAGTGTTGTGACGTCAAAACGCCTCTCTGGCTTCTGAAAGTTGTGAAACGCGCTTATAAACTCATCGGAGAAGAATTAAGATGCTAGGAATGTACGCCGCCTTTTGTTAAGACAGAACGTACAAGGTCATAATTAGCTGGGTCAAAAAAACGGTCTGTTCCTGATGTATTTAAAGGCAATGGTTTACAAAATGGTGTTTGGAATTTTGAGTTTCGAATTTTTGTCAGGACTGATTTTGAGATTCAGGAATATTTGCCGTTATAAATGTTCTCTTTTGAGCTTTAAACTGTTCTGTCATCAAAACATACCTGGAGTTGTATTTCGCTTCATTCATGCTTGTTTGATGAATCCTGCATACTCCTCGCCCTCTGAGCTTCCCAGATTTCCCAGATTTGGAACGCCATAGATAGCATTCTGAGATCTTCTCTGTTTTTAAATCCATAAATCACGAGACCGGCCAGCCTCGTGCTGAGCATTTTCGGCATTAGCATGTCAGGGGCAAGCTAGCTTTTGTTTATTTCCCCATGATAATCCCATTTATTTTAAAAGGTGACACCATTACACCAAATCAACTCTAATGAGCTTTAAACCTTACAACAGTCACAACAGCGTCTCCTCATCGTTAGCTTACTCAAAGTTGTATTTTGATTAATTCATGCATGTTCCTGTGATGTCCAACTGAGGTTTTTCAGCTCCACCACATCCCCGCCCACAGTTCTGTACCTAGTTGTGATTACATGTCAAATTAAGACATGTGATACGGTATGGTTAGGAATGTTTGTAAAAAAGAGGCAAGAGGAACGCTTCAGTCTCTGCATTATTCACTTCCAAAAAAACTGAATGTGTAACAACAGTTAACATACATTTGAACCACACAACATCATCCGCCAAAACTTCCTGCCTCAGTCCCTTCACACTAAAAATATGTTTTGCGTGTGAGACATGAATAATGCAGGTTTGCTTTATGGTTCTAAAATGACACATAGCCACTTAAAAGTAAAAATAAAAATGAAAATAAAAATGAAAACAAGCAAATAAAAAAAAAAAAAATCATCGCCTGCCGCTTGGGGCTTATAATTTCTGCAGTTTTGAACAGGAAGTCACTGGACCTGTTTCTATATTAAGTTTTTTATTTTATATAATATTAAGTATTAAGTATTAAGTTTTATATCTATAGTGTGGTTTACAGTGAACACAATGTAAAATTTTGATTTACTTATGTACAGTTTAAATTCTAAAACATGAGAAGTCTAATAACAATACTATTTGTCTCCTTTAACTGGGGTTTCTCCTTCACTAATGTTCCTACACTCTGCTGATCTTCTTTGTTATCAATATGGCACCATACCAGAACTATTGAAACCTCCTTGCGTAGAAGCATAGTCAGACTTTTTTGTTACTGTGGTAATGTGTTGAGTGTTCAAGGTCGTAGAAAAAACCTTAAGTGTCTTATGGTTTTCCTTTGCAATTCTATAACGGCGCTCATTTTTTTCCTTTGACGTGGAGTAACTAGCTGAAGGATCGGATTATCGTGCATCTGTTTTGTTGATGGTTGATACACCGGAGTTCTTGGAAATACACTTCTCTAATTCAACATCTCTAATTGTATACGACCCACTTGTATTTCTCTTCTCTACATTCTCCCGTCTATATTTTAAGTGTCAGAGTACTGAATTATGCAAATATGTGGTTTTGTTTAACGTGACTAATCCATATCTGACTGAATTATAACACGCACCGAGTCAAAATTGTGCATGAGAAAAGAAGTGTTGCCTTGAGGTGGTGTTTTCTCCCGACTCCAGCTGACTGTGAGAAGAGAACAGTTACTTAGCAACGGAATAATCAAATGTACAAGAAGTCCAACTGATGCTCGAGAGCCAGTGTAATGAAACTTAACTGCCTTCGGGGAGATAAGCAAGTCAGAGGTGTGTCCCGACAAGCGAGCGAGTAGTAGAAGGAAGGAAAAAGTCATTTGCCTTGCTATTTGTGTCCCGTGTTGTGAGGGGCTCCTGCTGACTGAACAGTTTAAGCTGCATGTGGGTGTATTTCCCCGTATTGGATTACTCCCAGCTGTATGCTACTAACCAAATTTCGGCTTATTATTGACTGACGAAAGAACATGAAGGCGGCGTGGAATATAACAAGAGTGAGATTGATAATCCAAGAAGAGTGCTTGCCGAGGAGTAAATAAAGAAAAAAAAAGTCAAAACAGTCAAAAACTTGCAAGATTTGGAGAGGGTTCAAAGGTGAACAGGTTATGCTTTTGTTGCTGGCCTATACTGCGCCCTCTTCTGGTAAACGTGGAAGTGATTTAAGGTAAAATAGCAACATAACGGCTAACAAATGAATACATCATAGAGGGAAGGCAAGTTAAGCACTGATCAGAACAATTCTCCAGTTTCGAAATGGTTATCCAACAAACTAAAACCACCATCTCTGCTGTTTAGAGAGAACATGTTACAAAAATAAAAATCCAATACTGCATTAATGCGGCATTAAGACAATATCATGGATGGCTAACGTAATCAAGCAAGTCAACTTTGATAGGTTGAAGGGACATCGCAACAGCCCGTTTCATGGGCGTCAGCAACATTTTGAGGATCATTTCCTGTTATATAATATTTTGTTTGAAATTTTCAATCGCTATATGGCAACGGTCGTAATTTTGCATCCTTTTGAAACTCATGGATAGTTCAAATTGAGCTGTAGGACAGGTCAGGATTGTATGGTGGAATTAGCAGTTAGACTGAAGATTTGTTGAGCTGGTTTATGGTTAATAACTGGGCCTATCCACGTGAAAGAAAAAACTGGTACGTTGTCGTCAATTTAAATACGTTCATGATTAAGTCTAACGTTTGTGGATCATACATTTGAATATTTCATTCAAAAACAGTAAATTGCCCATAGATTTATTGTCCCCTGCCCTCCATTTGAAAATATGACAACATCTAATTCTAGAACAGAAACACATCCGACTGAAAAAGCAAAGAGGACACAATATGGATGGGTTTTTCAAGCTATGGCAAAGGTCAAAAAGTATATATTTTGAAAGGTCTTTACAGAAACCTTCAAAGCAGAAGGGAATTATTTGCCTGAAACCCAGAAGATACCAATGTATATCTTCATTTTGTGTGTGTAATAGTCACGGTTGGGAAGTGACTGAATACAAATGAAAAATATGTATTCAGAATATTCAGTTTGAGTCATTGTATTCTGATACAGTGACTCTTTCTTTTGGGTGGTGTTACAGTACATAGTTACTTTGCTAAAATATCAATGGCATTTGATCATAAAAAATATTCAGGTTCAAGCTGCACTGAATTAGTGAGAAAAATAGAAATTGTAGCTCTTATAGTGAGTGCGTGTGTGTCATGTGCCCCCCCCCTCCCCTCTCTAATTTCTTTTTATCTTATAAATAAATGCATAACAAATGGTAAAACAAAGAGCAGTTTTTCTTATGTCATGTTGTCACACTATAATAAAATGCAACTCAGTGTGATAGTTAAAAATACATTTTAATTCAGGTATTCAGTATTCTGTCACTAAATACATATTCTTCTTTCCGGAACTGGTAATAAGAAGCTGTTTTTATGCATGATTGGAGCGTGTGTGTTTAAGCGCATTACAAACAGGTTTATGATGCCATGAAATCGTGTTGCATTTACCTCCAGGCGTTAAAGGGCTAAGATCGTTCGAGTCTATTCTTACACGATTGAGGGCGGAACTACTGTAACAGAGTGGTGGGAATACAAAATATGCCCTTGGTGGTTCATTTCCGTGTTCTTGTCAGACCTGTTTGAATTCAAGGACCTACTGCTGTGTCCCTCATGTTACATTAAGTACAACTACTAACAGTACAAACGGTACGGGGAATAGACGTATAGCATCACGCCAGAAATGTAACGATAATAGTACAATTATATAAAGGTTTGGCTTGTTCTGATGCCATCTGGTGACAAGCATTTAAGATAGCAATGGTTCAAACGCTGCAGCAACATGTGTATTTAGGGTGCTTATTGCCCCTTTATAGGACACATGCTCTTTAGAACCATTTTAGAGTTATGTTTCAAATAAAAGCACACATTACTTTAAAACTATGGGGCTATAACTATGGGGCTATAACTTTTTTTCATCTGGATTTGTGTTAGAAAGCCATCTACTGGTAGCAGAGGGAATTACCCACGCAGTTGTAATGAACGTGATTTGACGATAAAAATAACCAGGGGCACTAACTATGATGTCACAAAACTGGGACATGTGGTCGTTTTCAGAGACTCAAAGGGGACAGGAAACTGAACAGAATTCATCAAACAAGCCTGAATTAATCTAAATACAACTCCAAGTATGTTTTTGATCAGGGAACAATGTTATAACAAAGCTCCAAAAAGTCAATTCGGTGTCCTTTAAAACAAGAAAAGAAAAAAAGCTCATATACAGACTACTACAAACCCAATTTAACAAAAAGGAAAAAGAAGAAGAATATTTATATTTATATTGAACAAATTTATATTTATATTATATTTATTGTATTATTTCTTTCTTTGTAAAGATAACCTATTTGGTTGTAATTAACTATAACAATATCTTCTAAAATGATGAAGTAGTCCACAATGCATTTTAGCTCTCTACTCCATCTAGTGGTTCTAACTTCCAAGTACAAACATGGCATAGTATAGAATATACTTCCCCCTCAAGGTATAATCATCATGTATTCCTACTACTCCATGTTTCCATTTCTCTGTGCATATCCAAATATACATACACTCTTGTGACTGATTAATGTGATATTTTTCTAATTCCCTCTAGCCTTTAACACACCATTCTCTCCCTGTTTCAATTTTTCTTTCCCTCTCACTCTCTTCCTCTCTTGCTCACTCCTTGCACGCTCTTTCAGTGAGGCCATTCTGAAGCAGCAAACTGATTCCATTCTAGAACGAGTTTATTAAATTTGTTTGCAAAATCTGTGCCCACCACCCGCCTCCTCCCTCTACTCGATCTCTCCTCTCCTCGCTTCCCATCTCTTCATTTCCCCTCTGAACGCACTTGGCCCTGCCTCTCGCGCCCCAAAAGGCATCAAGATTCATTGCCCTGTAAGCCAGTCTATTAGCAAGCATGAAACTCGGAAAGGATTCGGACGGGGCAGGCCAGCGATCGCGAGGAGAGTACGGCAGAAGGAACCACGCGGATTGTAGATTTCAAGAAGACTAAATCTTCTGTTAGTGTTTCTATTTTTGATGAATGGTGGGAGGTCTTTGAATGGTCGCATCTGTGGACTGGCACGTCTTTTGTTATTTGTGTGGGGGGCCCTGGATGAGGGTGGGCAGTGGAAAGGGAGCTTGAAATGTCAGCTGAGCAGAGGCTGGTTTGAGTGGGAATGTGCTAATAATGCTCTTTGCGTGGGATGCTAAGTCTAGTGTTAACAGCAGTAAAACAGAAAAAAAAATATAATCTAAATCAAAGTAAGAGTACCTGATTGTTTTTATTTATACACTGACAAAAATATACCGTATTTTGCGGACCATAGCCGCTACTTTTGTCAGATGTTTTGAGCCATGCGGCTTATTTAGAGGCTGCGGCTTTCTGTGTTTTTTTTCTTTCACCGCTAGGGCGAACTAACCGGAATTAGAATCAAAACTACAGAAAAGTTAAGCAAAGAAGCAGATGTTGCTTTTTTATTCAGCTAGCAAATAGAACACGGACGACAAATTACCAACTATAAATTATTTTCAAATTCTTGCCCCATCATTATGGAACCCAAACGAAGAAGTTTCGTATGAAGCAAGTTTTAAGCTGAAGGCCATCGATCTTGCTAGGAAACCGCGCGGCTGCACGCAAGCTTAACATCAATGAATGTACGGTGAGACGCTGGAGGGGAGAGCACGCTGGAGGGGGGACAGCGGGACGAGCTCATGCGATGCCAAAAGTCAAGGAAAGAGTTTCGCGGCTTATACAAAAGGTGCGGCCTATGTATTGTTTTATTATCGTTTTTTTTTAAAAATAGAGCAAATGCGGCTTATATAGGGGAGCGGCTAAAAGTCCGGAAATACGGTAAATACAACTCTCAAAGATATGAAACTTGTTCGATATACACAAAAGTCCTATATGGCTCAAATATTGTTCAGAAATTTTAATGAGCAATGAATATTCATTTGAATAATTCAGCTCGCCTCACAGATCAATATGCTGATGAGACTACAGCAAGAACAGGAAGGCAATGGGCTCGTCAGGTAGTTTTAGATACATTCTCGAAGTTTTACGATGATCAAAATGTTAAATAATTTGAGTAAATCTTATTTAAATTATACACAGGAAGGTACAAGGGTTCATTTTGACACTGCTATTGTTTAGATGTTCTACACAATAGCACCAAATCTGCACTAAATCTGAAAATATGGTAATTATACTTGCAAAGTTCAGTAATGTTTCAGTAATATAATTTTTATATAATAACTTTTTAATTTATTTCAGATTAAAGAAGAAATGAGAAAACAGCCCAACACAATTACATCATCTACAATAGAAGAAAGGGATATTTATTTCTGTCTTTTAAATGAAAACATTACTACCATATAAATAAATGTTTTGAACAACATTTTTTATGTTTTTCTACTCGTCCCCACACTTGAATTGGCTCCACCTGCTGTCTTCGGCTCAATAATCACCGCTGAGGGCCATGACATTTTACATTTCTCTCCATACATGAAGGTAAGACTTGAAGCATTCAAAGAGAGGGATGAAAAAAAGGAGAGACAGAAGTATTGGAAAGCTCAGAGTGACCTTTCTGCTCCACGTTCGTCTGCCTTCTCAGATCCCTGGCTTTTGAGGGCCGAGACGTCGTTTTGTCCTTTAAACATTCAGATGTCACAGACAGTGGTGTAATTACACGCAGGCCGGGGCTCAGGATGGGGCCATTGATCAGAAGGAGGGAGAGAAAAGGTACAAATGTCAACATCAGTACACAGTATAAAGATGAACTCATGAAGTGACTGACATCTGCATTTGGCTTTCTGCATAGGTCTTTTTTACAACACTTTTTTTTTTTTTTCAAATATACATAATTCAAATATTTATTGAAATTTCAAAAACAGAAAATAACATCAAACCAAAAATAAATAACTAAAACTTTTGTGGCGTAACTTTAACATAATTAAAGTGCCTCTGACGGTTTGGACAACTCGTTAAAATGCAATTAAGAGAAATTAATTTTATAATTTTGCTAAAAATTATAAAAATATCATCACAGAATAGCACATTTGTTGATTGATGACATCACAGTAGGAAATTACCCAGCAAACACTGGGCAAAAACTCATCTAATGTCGCAATTATTTTCATTTGACAAATGAAAATATATGAGAGCAACTTTATTGTGTTGAATTCATGTTTAGAGCGTCCAAAAAGTTGTCTATTTGTCTAAATTCTGCATAAACTTTGGCTGGAATGAGCATCCCAAGTGTGATGTCACTTCCTGTCATTTTCCAAAGATTTTTCAATGTTTTATTCACAAATACCTACTCGACTGGTATGAAACTATAATTTTTACACTTTTACACAATATCACCAATAACAGGGCATTAAATAGTGCTCATAAAATCCTCCAATAACACAATAAACAATTACAATAAACCACATGAACTGATTTAACAGGTTGTGTCACTTATTACCACTTTCAGTTTCATTCGTCAGTTGTCAAGTTGGTTGCAAGGTTATTTTGGGGTTTTGGGGGTCTTGAAAAGTTTGGGATCCCCTGGTAAAGACCACAATGCATTGCGAGAGTCAAACAAACAACAGCAGACAGCAACAGGTCATTAACAGTAATGGAATGACTGGAGTGGAAAGTGCAGTTTTAAAAACACTCTTGACCCGTGATTATGAATAAACCAGTCTTGAATAACCCAGTATTGTGTTAGCCGCTTACCTTATTGAGTGGTTAAAAGATTGATAGTTCCCCATCTTGGGCAAAAATCTGAATAATCCCGTCCGTTTTGATGTGAATGTGACATTCATGTTAAATAAAACTTGTAGGATTAATATTAGTCCAGAAATACTTGAATGTCAATCAGAATTAAAGCTATATTTTAAGATTTTTAAGGAAATGTGTCACTCTTGAATCACTGTGCATGTGTTTAGATACACGTGCCCACTTCCCCTAGCATAGCAGCTTCTTCCCGTTTAAGATGTGAAACTATTTAAAAACATGTCAGACTCACCACCAGTAAGTCATCTACACTTTGTTACAACACATATATGTTATGTAAGTTTTGGACTTTTGTAAAAAACAGTAAGACAAAGGTACCTGTTGAGTCAAGGTTTTGCCACAGATGCATCAGTGCGTAGTCCAATTTGAGATTTCAAGGCACGCCATCACGTAAACGAATCCCTGAGGAAAACGTCCTGTTCCTCTCCTCTGAAGCCTTTCGCCTCTTCTCAGAAACCTCAAAGACTGTTTTCCCCGTCCTCTACTGACCTTCAGCCATTGTCTGCGCTCACGGCTCTAGTGGAGCTGGAATAATGAGGAGGACACCGACAAACTAACTCTGTATGATCCAGGATTCCTACACATTTTCTACGCATGCGCGTCTAGAATTCGGGGAGAGCGCAGAGAGATAAGACAGCATGAGCACGTAGAAGAATGACATGGCCAACGCTTGACATGATCCATGCAACAGTTACAGCTGTGATTGTACCTCCAAAACCCTCCATACCATCTATCATTTTTAATCTGTTTTCCCGGAGTCAGGCAAACTTTTTAAATTGTGGCAAGGAGAAAAAAGTGAGCTGACTTTTTACTCTGTGAATGAGTGCACTATTCCACCTAAATCCACTCGTACACAGCCATAGATATTTAGATTGTCCCATTCTTTATTCTGTTGGTTTGTTTTGAAGTATCAATTGTTTTGTAGAGGGTGTAAAACGCTGTGAAACACACCCCACACTGATAAACCAAACTGTTTAAAGCAGTTTCAAATGGTGATCTTTGCAGCTTTACCAGTTTTGTTTCAACCACTCTCACACAATCGCACCCTCCTGAAATCACAGTGGCAGAGAAGAAGCCAAGGAACATGAATAATGGAGTGATGATTCTCAGCCCACTTCTAACACATTATGTCACCAGTTGAACTCTGGGTGCAAACACTGGGAATGGGAATATTATAGCGTGCCCAGCAGGCTAGAAAGGCATCTGTGTTGGACATGAACTAAACAACATTTCTACCACTGAAAAATAATGAATGTAAATACTGTGATGCAGCAACACAATTCTAGTCCATTTTCTGCATACAATACAGAAACTGAAAGCGTAACCCAAGCTTTGTATAAACAAGCCCCTTTAAGACGACAAACGTGCTCTTCACGGACAGTGATCCTTCCAGGACCTAGAGCTATGCCCGGGGCACTTATTGTATATTCTTTTTGGTTAGATTGTGTACACATTCTGTGTAAGAATATCTCAGTATGTACTGTTACTTTGCTGGTGGGGAGTCTACCACCTGCTAGTCTTATTTCTTTACCTGGAGTGTTCCATAGTATGCTTTAAACCTATTTTGTAATAATTCAGTAGCTTTATTTCTAAACATGCAGTACATGAAAAAGATGCATTCTTAGTATGAGTCGCCTCTCCACAGATTTGACATGTAACTTGACCTGGTGTTGTCAGCTACTTGTCTCCATTGAAATACAGAAGTTGAATGTCATACTGTGAAACCTTTCAGGGAAATAACATTTCCATGGAGACAAGCAGGTGTCGGACTCTCCAGCTCATTTTATGTCACCTCTGTGTCGCTAGTAGGGCTGTCAAAAGTAGCTGGAAGGCTGGAATATTCCATTGGTTCTCACGTGAACAAACGCAGATCACTCTGTATGTGTCTGTGCCTCACAGAACAGCCAAATCCTGGGGTTGAAACATGGACACCACTTTGTGTCCCTGACTGTGCTCACTGGCGCTTATAGCCAGTTTAACCTTTCCATCCGGCGGCTCCCGGCCACTGAGCACACATACTGCTCTTCTCTCACGTGAGCATGCGTACCGCTTTGACTAATCAGGCTGAGAGCTGCCGAAGCAGAGCGAGCAGAAGCTAAGACTGAAAAGCGTGTTGCCCAGTGGTCGAGTGGTTAGGTTGGCAGCACTTATGCCATCCTCAATGTGCAGCCAATTCAAATCCCAGTTGCCCTTCGCTCTCCCCCCATTTCACACTCAGCTGTCCTGGCTAATAAATATGGGCCCAAAAAAGACAATTGAAAAGCCTTTTTTTCATGAAAACTGACGGATTTTGAACCAGGATTATGAGATGAAAATAGGTAAAAATTGCCAGAAATAAACTGTATCTCTGTCAGTCTAACACCAGCACTCTATCGGAGAAATGCTTTCTGGTCTGTGGATAATTTTTTCAGACTGTCCACTTGTCCAACTCTCAACAAGTTTAAGGGAGCTATATTCTCGATACGAATGTCAAATTGAGCAGCGTGCGCTTTATGAGGAAAATAACGGTTGTGTGGGAGTGCTAAAACAAGTAAAATGGCCCAAATATTTTTCCACTGCTGCAGAAAACTGGAAGATACTAGGCCAAACCTACTAGCTCGTATGTTTTTTTTTCTTAATCTTATGACTAGTTGCTAGATTAATCAAATAGTGGCCAGTAAACTGCTGAAATTCTTAGGGAAACAAGATGCCACAATCTCTCGTTATGGATCTGATTAAACCAATAAGATGTAAACAGCATGAAGATGTGTGTTTAATTATAGGTTAACTGAATGTGGGGGGGGCAGAGGGATTGTCTCCACTATGTGTAAATAAGCCAGTTTAACCTTCTCGATCAGGCTTAAAATGGGTATGGTTCTCCTTTGAGGAATGCTCCACTTCCACTACAATGCATTTGTACGTCCTCTGACTGACTTACTGCGATCCCAAAGGCATTCAATGACTCCCATAAACAAAGACGTACAGACATTCACCTTCTTCCTGGCTTTTTTGTTGGTATTAATAATACATTAAATAGTAAATAGAAATTAGAAAAAACAACAATGACACCTGTACATTAAGGCGCTGTACCTGATTGAAATATTTTGTTTTTTTAAAGAACTTGTAAATACGTTGTTTTAAACTGTTTGCAGAAGTTTAAAGGTGTTCCTTACTTTCTTACGTATTCCAAGGCTTCTAATTATCCAAGGCAATGACTTTATAAGCACTTTTCCAAACTTTCAGAAGCCAGAGCAGAGTTTTACTGTCACAATAAAGCTAACAACAACTAGCATGCAAACAGCACACTTCCTGGATTTAGGAGAATCAAACGCACCATAATTATAAGGAGAATGCACTCTACTTTTACAACGTATCTTTACTGGAGCAAAACATATTTTACTACATGGGGAGAAAAACTAAATGTTCTGAGATCTTATTTTATTTTTTTGGGTGATTTTGCCCAAAACTGAACTTGATATCTGTGGTAAAAAAAACATGTCGGCACCAGCAGACCGCTCTCTTGCAAGGCGCAAAACTCACAATGGCGTTGCACGTTCCCCCGCCGAAAGACAGAGCCAACCGTCCCGGGGAATTTAGACCAAAAAAGAGGCAAGTAGTTAGCCATTTCTATCAATATCTTGCAGAGCGGTTTGGTTGTCCGGGGCCCATGTGCGGAGCGAGATAAAGCCCAGAAGGGTGAGTGATACTGCGCGGCTATTTAAGAGGGCTATAATGATATTCATTCATTTAGATTCATTTCAACTTGCATCGACAGAAAGAGAGAGGGAGGGAGAGAGAGAGTGTGGTGGGGTGTAAGTTATAGAAGACAAGGATATAGAGGGTTTAGCTGGAGGTCAAGAAGTTAAGCCGGAGTCACCCAATTTCAGACAAGAAAAGTAAAAACTAAAAAAAAACTTTGCCAACTGCACTTTCTGTTCTTCAGTTGAGTTGACTTTTGGGTTAACCATATTTTTTCTTCTTAACTTTAGACGCCTGATTATTGTTCTGTATTTCCAATATGGAAAGTCAGCCTTGTGTCACATTTATAATTTATCCCATGAGTGAAAGAAAAGTGTTTTGAAGATTTTAAGGACGATGACATTTCTGTTGATGCTCACACTGTGGGGGGACAGCATGTACGTCTATCGAGGATAGTTCCACAGTTACCATGGTGACAAAAACAGCCAAATGTGTTTTCAGATGGTCGGGGGAAAAGGATTTACACAAGACATATTCAGGAGCCTGTGATCAATGATTCCATTTAGGTTTTTGATTTTTAACACAAAGGTGATGTGTTTAACAGCCTGAATATATATTTATGTATTTATTAATCGTTATTGGGCTATTAACATGCTCTTGAGTATGTTTGCTTTGTTAGATCACATTTAAAAAAAAAAAAAAAAAAAGCATACATACACGCCACATTAGTCAGAATTGATTTACAGCTCCATCTACTGGCTGCAAAGGAAATTCAAAAGGGGTGATAAACAAACCTAGCTTTCACCCCCCAACATCCTAATGCAGGCGTGCAATTGTAATGAAAGCGATTTGACAGCAGAAATGCTCTGAACGAGTCTGGATTTGATTTATGGACTCAAACAGAAGAGCAGAAGTTCTCAGAGCTCCACCTGATGTCACAAAACTGGGAAATTGGAGTGTTTTGTGAGGCTCAGAGAAAGAAGATTTACAAAAAACATATAAATCATCAAAAAAGCGTAGATGAAGCTAAATGCAACTCCAGGTTTGTTTTTGATGCGATAACAATGTTATAGTATGATTAAAAGTTCCAAAAAGTGCATTATTATCTTAAAACGTGTCCTTTAAAATGTTGTCATATGCTGTGTACTGACATGAATCCTACCATGCAACAAATGTGCAACATATGTGTAAATGGTTATTGGCAGATATATAAAAAGAAAAAAATAAATACACATAAGTTTATGCAACATATGGGATTTTAGAACTTTGTACTTGGGCCTAGGACTCCTACCATGGACACAATAAAACAGTTAACTCTGGAGCATACTCATACATATGACAGCGGCAAAAAAGGTCATCACAAAAAAATGTATGACACAAATTTCACCGACAATCAAGGACTGGACTGACATTACTTTGGACACTCGTAAAATGGAAAAACTCGCATTCGGTTATGGACTAAGTGGGACGTTTGGTTGGGTTTACGTGTGCCTTGATTTTTTTTTTTTCTCTCTCGTTGGATGTCTGCCTTTTTTGATTTTTGTCCTCCGTTCTCTCCGTTATGCAACATTTGAATCAGGTTAATATGGATTAGCTCCTCCCTTTAGTCAGAGAAAGACTTGGATGAGTGGCAAAATGTATTCACTCCCACAACTTTTCTCCAGTTCAAATAATTCAATATTTTCCTTTGCTATTTTTTTAGTTAACATGATGGTATAACCTGCTGGTTTGGTCATATTATTCTTCTCCCTCAAGACCTCAGGACCAGGACATGCATAATACTGAACGCTCCAACATGAAAGGTATTGGCGGATAGTTGACTTGTCTGTACGTCACAAAACAAGCTCCAAAGCTACAAAGAAACCTGTTCTGCGGCTCTAATTAAATCATCAAGTCATTAAGCCGAGGACAACCCGTGTTTGCTGTCACTTCTCCCGCTGTTTACATTTAATAACCGACATAACTGTTTTTTTAATGGATGCAATTTTACACTGTTGATCGTGCTCTTTGTTTACAATAAATGGGAACACATTTACTCGGTGTAATTATCTACTTTGCCTGCCTGCTCCTCTATTCCAGCGCATTTGTTCTCAGATATAAATTACAACAGTACAAAACATAATGAATCTGAAGAAAAAGTTGATATTTTTCGAACAAACGGGAATGCAACCCAATTTCAGCAGTTGCTTAGGGTTATTTTGAGCTTAGGAGCGTATTACAGCCGGATATTATGTCACTTTACAAATCAGAGTGAGGGATGACTTATTATTTATAGACACGCTACTAGCGCTGCAGCATGCTATTGTTAAACACCACTAGTTTGTTCTGCACTAAAGTCTACAGGAAAATCAATGCAATCCGAGCATTCTTACGTGTTTGTATCTGATTCACAATAAATAATTAGTATTGTATTTAACATGTTGTTTTTGGGAGTATGTCCACATCCATATTTTTAAGCAAAGCAAAGGTTAAGTGTAATATGTGATGTTAAAAGGTCCTATTGTCTGAGTAACAACAGAACCTGTAATATAAGACAGAAATGAGTTCAGGATTTGATCATGGAAACTTATTGTATTTCAGACAATGAATTAATAATGTCTAACGATTTATACACATTTTTAGTGTTGAAAATTATCGGACCGTATGGGGGAAAAAAAACTAACCCTAAATGTTTTAAGGCCAGATTGGCGAATCTGTCAGCAGCGGTTACTGTTTAAAGAAAGGGCAAAGATGTTTCAATTGAAGGAAGCCAATTCAAGCCCCTCTAACTTCCAGAGGCAGCGGCAAGCGTGTTAGCTTTGTTCACTTAGGTTTGAAACCATGTCACCTGTCTGATCTGAATGGTTATTTAGGTTATTGTATGGTAGAAACATTTTGAAAAGGTAGTCATTTTTTTAAATTGAGACGTCTCCACTGGCATCCGGAAGTCGATTTCAATCAGATTGAAAATGACTTCAGGATGCCCGCTGCGGTGAATGAGGGATGACGCTGTCCGCTTTGGTCATTTTAGCCAAACTGCGCACACACTTATTGGCTTAGTGGCTAGTTTCCTAGGTTGTACTCCCTAAAATGTCCATTCTGCAGCAAGGTAGACCTGGCACTACGATCACCCACCTCTCCTGACAGTGACAATGAAGGATGGATCTAACCTAAGAAATGGATGTGTTTGCTGGGTATGAAGTGTGAGTGGAGCTATAATAGTAACACAAGAGGGAGAGCTGGTGTTACTAAAACAAGGAATGGCAAAAATAGTTTGTATTTTCTAGTCCTGATCACTGTCTTAGAGGAAAGAGGAGATGCCAAATGCCCTGTCACTGCACTGTACCTCATCCTGCTGGCATTATGGCTAATTCCATCTAAATAATAGCATTTATTCCACCATGGTTCTTATCCTTTGACTTTATGCGCCTACACCCAGTGGCAAAATGAACTTAATAATAAGCATTAGCGATTTGAAAAAGAGCAAAGGAAGCCACCCACTCCCTGAATAGAGCAGGTAAGTAGTGCATGTTTGAGCGTGTTCCTGGAGTCAGTGTCAGCTCGGGGCCAGGGGACAGGAATAGAGAGATGATATGCAAACAGCGCACAGCAGGGGGAGGGCGCGCTCTCCAGCCTCAGCTTCACATAGGCATGTCTTACAGGCACAGATTTAGCTAACTGTGTGGGAGCGGTACAGTGTGGAGCAGTGAGCTAGTAGAATTACCCAGCAAGCATCACAATAACGACTAAGCTGGAGTTGCATTATCTTGTCAATTTAAGCCTTGGAAAAACTTCAAAGATTATGCCATTTCATTTAATTTATATCAATACGTTTTTAACTAGGTATTGACAAGTATAAGGATTTACCGATATTATCAATGGGTAAAACAATGTCCTGGTTTAAATGATTAAAAGCGGTGCAAGACAGTTTGTTAGCTCCAACATTCAGTGTCTTGCCAAAGGAACACAGCGACAGTATGCACGGATTGGATTGGAGCTGGAATTATTACGCAAAGTTAGTTAAGTTCTTTACCTACGTGGAGATGGGGAGAACATGCATACTCCACTCAGAAAGGCCCTGTTGGTCTCGGTTGTCAGAGCTTTTGATAACTTGTTGTTTATTTATTTATGACATTCGGGCAACTCGGTTAAAAGAATGTATGATTTTACAGTTGGATTTTTGTACAAGTCTCTCCATGGCCTAGCACCAAAGTTAATCTATAAGACATGTTAGTGCCATATGAACCATCTCGGACTCTGAGGACCTCAGGGACCGGCCTCCTGCTGGTGCCCAGAGTCAGGACTAAACATGGGGAATCTGCGTTTCAGTTTTATGCAGCTAAAATCTGGAACAGTCTTCCAGAGGATGTGAGACAGGCCGCTACTCTGGCAATGTTCAAATCTAAACTAAAACAGTTTTGTTTGGCTGTGCATATGACTGAAAGAATTTTCTTTGCACTCTTCTCTTTTATGTCTTAAACTGTTTTGTGATTTCTGTCATGTCTCTGTGATTTTGAATGCATTTTTTTCCTGTTGTGTGAAGCACTTTGAATTGCCTTGTGTACAAATTGTGCTCTACAAATAAACTTGCCTTGCCTAGATAATAATTTATTCATAGGTTTCAGTCACGTGACTTATTTGTTGTCACTGCCATTTTGAGGACGTCACCGCATTCTTTTGCTTATCTCCGCTGTTAGATAGTCATGAGAAACAGAGCATAAAACTGAAAATGAGAAGGGCTTCTACTTCAAGAAGACAGAAGTTATGGGCTTTGATCCTTATCTACAGTGGCGAGTCACTGACAACACAGTGAAAACTTGCCACAACAAACTTTTGCGGACAAAGTAATTGCCTAAAAAAGTCCACTGCTGCATAAGAAAAGTATAGAAAGAAAAACATATTAGTAGCCTGTGGCATTTTTATACATCCAAAGTCCTGTTTCTCTACCAGTCTATTACAGAGCATTGGAGTTAAATTGTGTGTAGTGACGGACAATACCACAGATTTTTTAATTGATCCGAAACCATGAAATACTATGGCAAATATCGCAATATTTATCAGATACCAATACCTAGTACAAGTTGAGTGCAAGTTTTGTTCTAAAATACATCGAAACTCCTCGACTATGAACAATTATACCCGTCATTATTTTCTTTCAACCTATGCTATGAATTAATAGTATCGATACCTCTGTCAGTATCAATACATCAATATTTGGTATCGATCTGCCCATCATTCATTTTGTGAAGTGCACGCGCCCCAAAAAAAGATGTATGTATTTCCTCTAGTCTGGTTGTTGGCCCAATCTAAATCTTAACCTATGCTAGAGCTTTATGGCTGATCTATCTCATTAACTTTGGCAAAATTAAGCTTTCTTTGCTAGTCAATTCTCTATTTTAACTGAGGGTCTATATCTGTATTCTGTGGTCTGTGACTTATGCGTTCTTCTGTAACAGTAAAAGTTTTCCAGGTTAAATTCAAACATGCCACTTCAGACGCAACTTTCATCAATACACACCACTGAGATGCAATGAGAGAAGTTAATGTGGAGCACGTACGCTGGGAGCTTTGAGAAAGTGGGTAAAACGCAGTCAGGCGCGTCTCCAAGTCCGCAGATTGGTAGTAAACACTTAGTGAGGCAGAGATGAGAGCGGGGGGAACTTTTGAACAGTAGATTGTCGATCCCTCCTCCCCTTTAGAGCAGCGCACCAGCCTGTCCTCTCCGCCTTTTTTAGGTAGTCGTCTGCCAAATTGGATCGATAAGTAATTAACACTTAGGAGGCGCGTGCTGGCTCTCCTCTTCCTGGTCTGTTCTCTACGGCCCCTGTCTCCCCGCTGTACCGGACTGCAAAACGTACACCACCGTGGACACTCAAACGCAAGCAAAGAGAGTCACTCACGTAGAAGTCCACACACACAACCTCTGTGAACCGACTCATTGGGTTTGACAGAGCAAGCAACTTCGATATCGATCGCGAATCGCAAAAAAATAAACAACGCACAAAACATTCCTCCAGATTAAGACCACAAATTGAGTAGGCCTGTCAATATTGAAGAAAACCATTTTCTATATAAGACACACTGTAACTAAAACACAAGAAAATATTGCTTTGTTAAAGATTTACTATGGAAAGTTGAGGAAACCGCCAATGCTTGTCTCTACTCTGTGAATATGTTGTTGCTTTACCTGGAATCTTCCTCAGAATGGCATTCAACGTCACCAGACCAGATCTGTGTGTTGAGGAGAATTTTTCCAATCAATTTGCCTTTTATTTAAATAATGTAAGATATTTAAGTTTACTGTAAAACTATCCAGGCAAAGTAATACGATCTTCATGGAAATAAACATGTATCAGACCCCCGTCGCAGGCAATAATGAGTCACATATACATTATACAGATTGAGTGTCTCTGTATTGAGTTCTTCACTTGAATCAATCTGGGAAGTCTCTCGCCGAAAGCCGTTGGGATGTTAAAACTTCGCGCTGATTGGTCGAACAATCAAATTGTGTTAAATCAAGTGTTTAGAAAAGCACAGTCCTCTTTCTCATCCACAAATGTACAAAGTGCCATTGTGTGCACGTTTTTGAAAAACAAAATAGTCTATATTCCTCCTAAAATAGGCCGAAGTACAGCTGTCTGCGCCACCGTGATTGTTTTGGTTCAGGTTGTTTTGACTGCCGCCCAAACCACAGTGCTGCTCTGTCATTGGTTCCAGCACTAAATGCCATGTGATTGGCCCATTAAAATCCTGGTGCGGACTGAAAACGAATCAGCGGGTGCATAACTAGATGGATTCTTAAGAGTTTGTGAACTCACAAAAATTGTGAGAATTCAACATTCACATACCATACTTTTATTAATGCATATGAATAGTACATTTGGTAAATATTAACTGAAAATAATATCATGAATCTTTCATATTTGTGCAATATGTCTATATAGTAATTGCTGTGACAGGGCTTATATCTTATATGGCAGGGCTGCGTCCCACAATCAATGAGGGGTTTATTTTGGATCCACACTGTACTTTATATAAACGTAATTGCACTGTGTGGGTATTGTTGAGAGGGATGAAAGCTAACAGTTCTCAGCTTATGGATAATGTATTCTAATATATATTACGCTTCTTTGTATTGTCTCTGCTTATTCTTCAGGAAAATTCGAGGAAATTCAACACTGAGAGATCATTTATTGACCCTACAATCATCAGCCAGCCAGTGGAAGATTTGCTACCACTCAACTATTGTTCACCAAATACCAACTACTTAAAGCTGTTCAGCTAAAAATTGCTGTTTCCAAAGTTGCCAGCGAATACCAAAGCAAGACAAATTACACTCAGGCTGAAAAACATCTGCTATGCCGCATGCTACCTGGCTATCATTCTCCCCTTTTTTAAAATTTCGCTTTAAGTGAAGGCAAGCTACAGATCTGTTTGTCTTTCCAGCCTCCCTGACAGCACACACACACCATCAGAGGAAATCAACAAAAGAGGAGCGCAGGAGCAGGTACAGCTAAAAGTGGAAGGTAAGATATATGG
Organism: Chaenogobius annularis; assembly: GCA_015082035.1. NCBI lineage: Eukaryota > Metazoa > Chordata > Actinopteri > Gobiiformes > Gobiidae > Chaenogobius > Chaenogobius annularis. The sequence continues at coordinate 2,522,264 of BJKM01000011.1, read as the reverse complement.
GCGAGGTGAGCTAAACCACTTTCCGGGGCTGAAATCAAAAGTGGAGAGGTTTTTCCTATCCGGCTGTTAAAGGGAAGATATGAGCCAGGCTGGGTAGGTAATGTCGATGTGTGCACACAAGACAGGCAAACCAACTCTACACAGCGATATACAAATACAACAGTAGTTCATAAAGAGAGGATTCAAGCAAGGATCATAGGGGTGATTTCAAGTAATAATGGGATAATGCTCACAGGAAATGGGAAGATCAAAAATGTCAAATATGAAGTTTTCCGCATACAACTTCGGATAGTTCTATGTATAAACGAGTACTGTCAAAAATGCTCTCTCAGCCTGTGGTTATCCCGCTCGAGCAAAGCAATAACATACTACCGCAGAATGCTTTTTTGTTTTTATGTTGATGTGCAGATATCCGAGTGATCCATATGATGTGTTTTTGTACCGACCCTTGATCCACTTCTCCACAGTCTACTGCTCACACGAGGCAGAGCTGCAATTATTGATGAGCCCGACTTATCAATAATTCAGCCATACATCTGATTAGCCAATAGGATTGATGAGGAGTCCCCGCACTGAATCTCCGCACATCCATCTCCGCCCGGGCTTTGGGCACTTGTTATCGCTTCCCCCGTGTCCTGCTTTGTCTCCATCATGTTGATTTTTTAAACTTAGATTTTCTTTGTTCCTGTGCTTGTTAGCGTGTTCGACTGGTAAACTCAGTGTGGAATTAAGGTAATATACTAACCACATTGTTGTTGCAGTAGCTATGGCAATGTCGATAGAGATGTGTACTTTAGCTTTTATCATTTTATAATGTTCTTACCACATCAAGCAAAACAAAGATACTTGCAATTGTGTGTTAATATACAGCTCTCAAATGCAGTGTTTGTTTTGAACCTTAGTTTTAAATGGTTTTTCTCTCTTAGCTGAACACATTTCTATTGAAACTGTTTTTACATACATTTTACTTTTTACAACATGCGATTCTTCAATAGCCGATTCCTGTATTTATTTTATTTTATTCGATTCGATTCAATTCGATTCGATTCTATTTTATATTATTCATAATTTAATCATCTTAATACATTAATGAAAGCAGTCACTAATAGAAATCATCAGGTTAAACATTTGTGAATTTTCCTTTTAAATATGTCATGGCAAAATGCAATGTTATCAATAAGGAAAACGGGTCTGAAAGCCACCAACATATATTTTTTCTGTACACAATTAAAATACCAAATGTGATCCAATCATTGCTAAAAAAAACAGATTACAGCATTAGAAATCTGAAGCGTACACGTACTGTCTACTGCAAGCTTTTCCACCCCATTTGTCCATTGCTCTTGGCTAATCACAGCCTGCTATACTTTTATTTCTAACCTCTAAAGTCCTATTCAGGCACAAAATTACTCATCTAATCTATTAATTTGTCTATGGCAGTAGTCTTTTTGATCGAAAATATATATGTGCCCATTAACCTTACATAACCTGAGAGCATACAGAGCTAGAAGACATTACTGAAGCTGTGCATAATAGACATTTCCTGGCACTGTAGAGTCAATTACACCATTAAAGTGATAGCATTATGAGAACTGTACTGCTCCACGCGTACTACCGATACCTCAGTTTTGTCTCATAAATGTTAACGGGGGTAATAGTAGAGCAAAGAGGCGTCATGCTTCATTATGTACAACACTTCTCTTGTTTGAGTGCTGTGCATAATTTGTGAAAGTCTAAGGAGATATTTTCACCAAAGAATATGTATTATGTTGTGTATGTTGATAATCAGACTGAAATTATAATAGTTATTCGGTTTAAAGAGATAAGATATTATGTAAGATATTTTGTTTAAAGTTTTAGTTTAACTTTAGCTTTTTGATTCGATCTGACACCAAGGAATACTATGGGAAGTAGTAGTAGATCGTGATATCGATCCAATACCGATACCAATGACTTTTGTATTAAAACGTATTGAAACTTTTGAAGGTTTTTTACCTTGGTGTCACTATTTTCTATCCCATCCAGCTTGAACTAATATAAAAATGTAAATATGTGTGCTAAAAACCTAAAATATAAACAGTGTATTTCAAAATTTTAAAAAATAATAAATAAATGAAAATAATTGAAAACGCTAAATTTATTTTTTTTGACAACGTAAGAAGTGATTGCATGCGTATCAATACTTTTCAATACCTCTAAGAAATAAATACATTTATCTGGTATAAATATAGTTGCTATCAACTAGGGCTGCAAATAACAATTAATCTTTGCTAAATCGATGAGTTCACAGAATTATTCTGTTTCGATTAATTGAGTTGTTTTAGAATGCAAAGACACAAAATTAAATTAATTTGACTTAACTTTGACCCAGACGACGCTGAAGTGAAGCTTTTTGAGGTTCTTGGAGCACATTAATGGGCAGAAGCAGTTTTTCATCAGCTGCACTTAATTTACACATTTTCCACGTCATTTTCATCCAACTGCGGCTCAATTTGACTCAAACAATGTCCTTTCTTATGACCTGTTTTGGAACCTACAGTATGTACAGACCAGCTATTGAATATCCGATTACAAAATTAGTCGTTGCGATTATGTTATTGCAGCCTTTTTATTGATCCAACCTTCACTAGTTTAAAGTTTTATTCATTACCTACATCCCCCTTATATGAAAATGTAAACGTGTTAAAATCAAATTAATTGCTTTTACATTTGTAACATTGACGACCCAGTTATTGATGTTTACATTTTGTGTTTTGGGTCCGCGGACGATTTTGTAAATTTAAACTACGACTGATGAAATGGTGTAATTGAAAACAACCTTTTGCAACGTGATTACTTTAAAAACGTAAATAAAAAAAATAAAAAAACATAATTCGGACATATTTCGAAAAAAAAGTTCGATAATAGTGTTTTCTGGTTTCCTGCGGCAAAATTACACACTGTTCAAAACCTCATCATATTCATGAAAATCATAACAGGATTTAGTCTTCTTGAAATCTCATCCCGTGTTCCTTTTGCGCTGTCTCGCTCCGCTGGCCTGCCCGTCTCCCATTCTTCATGCTTGCTATAGACTTTGACGGGGCTGAATGTTGATGGCAGTTTGGGGCGCGGAGCAGGGCCAAGTGCGTTCAGAGGGATGAAGAGATGGAAGCGAGGAGAGGAGAGATCGAGTAGAGAGGGAGGAGGGCGGTGGTGGGCATAGATTTGCAAACAAATTTAATAACTCGCTCTAGAATGGAATCAGTTTGCTGCTTTAGAATGGCCTCACTGAAAGAGCGTTCAAAGCGGCGTGCGCAGAGAGGAAGAGAGGAAAGGGTTGGGTACAAGGAGGAGGGCAGTTATTTATTTGTAATATGCATTTTAGTTAAGATGGAGCTCACGTTAAATATCAAACCTGACTGGATTATTCCGTTTTTTGCCTGTAATGGGAAACTACTGATTATCTCACTGCTCAAGATAAGGTAAGCGGCTAACGTTAGCAGCTTTACGCCATAGCATTTTTTATTGGCAGTTACACAGGCGCTTGAGTACCTTTATTTTGGCATTTAATTTTAACTTTTAAAACTTAAATGAATGTATGGTATACACTGAAAACCTCATGTGACTTTAACATTCAGGCATTGACGTTAGCACTCCATCTACTGGCAGCAGAGGGAAACGCACACCGTTTTAATTGGCACAGTTTCATGGCAAAACGGCTCAGAATGAGTCTGACAATGATTAAATGATTAAAAACAGGACAGGAGACCTTCAGAGCTCGACCTATGAAGTCACAAAGCTGGGTGTTTTTGCGAAGCCCAGAGCCAGAGCAGAGAAGTCGACCTTGTAGAGAGGATTAATGAAACAAGCTAAATACAACCCGAGATATATTTTTTTGATGAGGGAACATGGCTAAAAGCTCCAAAAAGTACATTTAGTTTAATACTGTGTCCTTTAAGAGTGATTTATTTATAATCATGGGTCAACAGCTCATCCTCTCTGATTTTAAAAACATTGTTCAGCTCTTTCTACTAAGGCTCACTACTGGAGGAATTAGGGGTTATACTGACTAGCTCTTCTATCTGCTTTCATTCATACGTGTATTCAGGGGCCATTTTGAAGACATTCCCACATGCTATTGCCTCTCTGCTGTTAGATAGCGGAGATAGGCAATATCATATCTTCAGTATGCTGTTGCCTATTTTCACAAAATTAGAGCACATAAAATTGAAAATGAAATGGGTTGATACTTCATGAAGACAGAGGTCACTTACTTTGGACTAGGGGTGCCTTGATTTGATTAAATTAGGATTTTTCTGTCTTACTTTTGCTTTTTGCTTTTTTTCTCTGGTCCTGTTTTTTTTTTTTGTTAAAAAAAATAATAAGTTATGGGCTTTGATCCTTATCTACAGTGGCGAGTTGCTGATATTTTAAAGCAGCGACAACTTGCTACACCAAACTTTTGTGGACTTTTACATCTGCTCCTCCTCGTCCACAACCCCTCTGCAACCTCAAAGCTTTCAAGAGCACGGACTTTGTCTCTGATCCTAAAATATAACACCCGGACGGTTGGAAATTAGGCTCGTTAAAACTGTCTGCAAACAGGCTAACGTTTAGCACAAATTGGCTTGATCTCTGTCTCACATGTTCTGAGGTTGATTCAGTCTTACTTAAGTACTTCTCATTCTATCTGCTGCTCCTGACAATAGTTCTTGCTCTGAGAAGGTCATGGTCCATTCATCAACACAAAACGACTTATTTCAATAGAGGGGGGGGAAGCTCAATAGTGTTATGTATTAGATAAACCAATCAGGGTTAAGATCTTGGTCATACTCCATACAAAAGCCTAGTGTTGTGCATTTGATGTGGCATCTGAATGTCTTATCAAACTCTACTGTGAGCTTGCAACACAATACACACAATACGCATCTGGGGCCAAAATGTACCCCTTTAAATCCATTAACAGGTATATTATTTTACCCCATTGCTTTAGAAACTTTTAATCCGAACTTTACTAAACAATATAAATCTATGTCATTTTGAAATGTTATTAATGTGTGTGTGCCTTTAATGATTCCCCTTTTAATCAACATTGAGACTTGGACCATATCCTCTCCATAATTATCCAGAATCCTCAGTAATTATTTCTCGGCTTGCTTAATAACTCCCTCTTGTGCAGCCACGAATAAAGATTATTTTATTGGCCTGGTAGAGTGGCCATTTGATTGGTTGGGAATGGCAGTAGTGTCGCCAGCTTGCTTAATTGCTGCTCTGAAATCTTTTTAATAAGAACAAATGCCCTTGGTGGCTTCCCCCGGTCGTCTCCTCTCCACCGGCGAGCGACGCAACAAAAATGAAATGTTTCCGTTAATGAGATATTAAAGCGTCCCTTGCTTCTAATTTATCTCTCTGAGTACACGCAACTGTCGCATGTTCACAACGTATCCAAGAGTCTATTTACAAGCCGGCGATTCTACGGCGAAATGACAAGGAGGAGGCAGAAAGAAAGTGGATGTAGAGCCAACCAATACGTCACTTTAATGAACGGATAATCCATGCATGATGTATACATTAAAGATAGCACCAGCAACTTAGAAGAGCATTAGTATCGCTAAGAAGTATGTGGTCGATGAGCAGGGGGTAGAGGGACTTCTAGAAGGAAGAATAGGGGGGGTGTTTGAAGTAAACCTAAAATCTGTGAAGTGTTAAAGTCCTGGAGATAAGACTAACAATAAGTATGCAACTAAATTGTTACTTGAAGAAGCGTGGGTAATATTGACAAAAATAAATATCAGACGATATTATGTCAATCTATACTAACTGACATATTATCAGTTTTTACACATATTAGCTTAATTTCTATTGTCAGATAAATATAAATGTTTTTAAAATAAATTAAAAAAAAAAAAAAACGTTTTAAATTCAAATTTTTTATTTCCCCATTAAAAAAAAATAAACTCACAATTAAAATGTCGCTTATCTTCAGAACAACATTATATTGCCCAATTCCATGCAATTACTAAGAACAACAGAGCAAAGCTAGGAGCGTGAATAGATTTCATTCTTTTCATCTAATCTGAGAGTTGACAGTTTGATCCTCATTTATGGCCTGGCCACAGTCCTGCTTGGTCCTTGGGAAAGACGCTTCACCTTCCTTGCCGGTGTAAATGTGTTTTGTGTGGAGAGGCAAGGCGAGTTTATTTGTTGGGCCCAATTTGTAAAGTAATCCAAAGTGCTTTACAGAAGAGAAGAGTGCAGATATAATTCTTTTCAGTCACATTGTAAAAAAGAAAGACTTCCAAAATGGCTCGGTTCTGCCGATTTGGGAGAGTAAACAGTCACTCCTGCTTTTCTGAGCAGCTACAGTTTCTTCATTGGAGATGATAAACCTCATAAACCTCATAAACCTCCAACACAGCAACAAACAGACTCGTTCTCCTTCCTATAGCATCAGACCAGCCACACTTTCATCTTTTCCATTGCAGATAATTGCATCTGTGTTCAATTAAATGTGACTGGCATGTTTTAGACAATATGAAAGGTAATACATCCGTAGGGGACCAGGTTGAGTGGACCTTACAATAGGAGATACAGTGTACATTATGTTGTGTAGCCAGCAGCAATCACAGCATTATCTTTAAGTGCGACGCCTCAGGGACAAGGTGCACATAACGCAATAGCTTGTTCTATACTGGCCACAGAAATTGGATGTAGAAAAATAGCATCTTTGGGGACAAGGCTTGTAGCTGTCAGCAGTGGTATGTGGTCTATACTATTCTGTTGACAGTACATAGCATATTGTGGTCCTTTGGGCTGTATATAACTTAGATTTAGTGTTGAGACAACACTGCTGCTTCCAGCATTGAGGTTTTCAATGTCCAGCAACAACCAAATGATGTGTTTAAAACTTCAGCACCAGGGACAGTTCCATAAAGGCTAAGAGCAGAATGGCAGGATACCAACACGGATTTCAGAACCTGAAGGAAAGAAACTTCACTATATCTGAATGTTTAGATATTTCACAGTTAGAACCTATTTAAAGTGATTTAAAAAATGGGCTCAGAAAACACATTGTCTAAAAAACAACCTGAACTCTAAACCATACATATACACATCCAAAGATATACATTTCCATGGAGACAACCAAGTTGATGCTACCAGGCCATTGTTAAAGGTCTCATTTATAAAGCATGCATATGTACACAATGACTTTTGCACTGTTTGTAAGAAAGACAACTTGATGTGGAAATGGGCAATCAGTTCCAAAAACTCTAAACGTTGTGCTTTGTGGTATTTAGAAATAAGTCAGAAGGGGGTGAACTCTGTGGTCAGAAAGGAGAGATTCTAATTCTAAATCCTCTCTTCTGTTGTTATATTGTTGCTTAGTTTTTGTTGCTCTATATTCTAATAAAAGAAAAAAAAAAAAATGCCCACACAGGTTTTTTAGAAGTAACATAATGGATGTATTGAAAACCACACATTACTTTCAATAGGTCAGATTGATTTATATCCTCACTTCTCTTTTCACTCTCTTTGATACTAATACTGAGTATGTATAATAAAGCCAACTGGCAAAAAAAAGCAAAAAAAAAAAAAAAAAAAAGCACTGAGACTTCTACCTTTGTCGTCACCACCGTGTATTTTCTGATGTGCACAGGGAAGGAGCAGAGAAGACAACCTTGTAAACAGCTTTAATTAAACAAGTGTGAAAAGCTCCACGAATGTTTTAAAGTGGGTAAAAGCTAAAAAAAAAAAAAAGCTGATGTGTGACGGGGGCGTGGCTGGATCCTGCTGCGGCAGATTGGCCACACCTGCAGCTCCTTCCTGGTTCAGTTCCGTCGCATGTAGTAGTGACCAAGTGCTCGCTTGTTTGCCTGTCAGCTTGGGGCCAGTCTGCCTCTAGCCTACCTCCGTCACCACAGCCGCAGAAACCTTTGAAAACGTATCCGTTTTTGTCTCCGCTTTGGGGTCTACCTTACAGAAATGTAACAATGTGTCCAGGATTAGAATACATGCAAGATAAATCTGTTTAATGCAGAGAGGTTACATTGTGCACCTTAACATATAAAAGTAAATGATCCAAAAGACAGCTTGAAGGTAAAAATACTTAACTCCACAAATTATATGAGATAAGATAATTCAAATTCTCAGTTTCACCTAGTCTTAAGAAAAACTATATCAAACACCGTCTTTACAATAGGGACATAAAGCACTGCATGTCTTCTGTAATGTACTGTAAACACTTTACAATGCAAACAGGCCTGCTGATTGTTCCCCACTCACAACACTGAGCTATTTATGCTGATGTGACGACCATAATAAGAACAGTGCCGATTTGCTAATTTGTCGTCTTTATAACGCAATTAAAACCCTTTGTCTAACAAGCTTTGGTAGAGATCACAAAGCGGCGGCACATTCTGGCTGTGCGTCGAACAACAGGTCACCGAGTGCTGCTTGGATGCTACGCGGTAAATTATGCAAGGGCTTGTTTGTTAGGAAATTTAATTAATGTCATATATTACAAGACATTCTCGAGTGAAATGTGTTTTTGCCTGAGTTGGCCCTGATCTCTGGCTATGCGTCCGTGAATATTAAGTGAACTGACTGGCTACACAAAGCCCTTGTTGAGACCAAGGCAACATGACTAATCAGTCCTCCTGAGCATAATCCCAACCAGGGCTCAACGGGGGAAAGTTACGCAGAGATTTGGCACGCTGGATTGGATGCCGACAATCCGCAGAGAAACAGACAAACAGGCGCGATTCCAACACGGCGAGATGTGTGTTAGGTAACTTTTTTAGGTCTGGTTTGAGAAGGATGAACGAGAAAGAGGTCAGAGCTTTGGCATTGCAAATACGAAGTTGTGGGTTTCATTCTTGGGGTGGTTAAAGGCACTCTACCTGATTTTTACTGTCTTAAATGTGTGAAAAACAGAGCTAACAGCTGTGATTTTATTAGAGCTTTTCCCAACTTTCAGAGGCCAAAGAGAAGTTTTGTTGTTGTTGTAATTTTAACAATAACTAGCATGCTAACTGCACACTTCCTGGTTCGCTGGAGATAAATAGATACATACAGCACACATCAGTCTATTTTTTGTAAGTCTATTTAAGTAAGCTGCATTTACAAAATATACATACTACAAAGATTTTTTTGTTTATTACATGAAAAGAAAAGGAGAGAAAAGTACAGATCCTTTTAACATGAGTTTATTTGTAAAAACAGATCTATTTTACAGTAAAGTGTGTCAATCTTCTGCATGTATTATATGGAAATGGTTTGAGTAGATTTGTTCAAGGAGAGATGGATGTTGTGTTTTGTTTTGTTTTTGCATTAAACTGCATTTGGCTTTTGAAAATACTGCTGCACACATTTTTTTTCCCTTAAATCCTTAAATAATATAATAATAATAATAAATGAATCAAGGATAAAACTAACGCTTCTGTATGCTGTCTGTATCTCATTATAGAGCGTTTTATTCTTTTCAAAAGCAGAAAGCGCGCTGATAGCATGCTAATGTTTTTCAGCTTTACCGTAACGACAAAACTCCGCTCTGGCTCCGAAAAATGTGAAAAGCGCTTTTAGACTAATCGTGGTGAATAATTAGAACACTCAGAAAGCTTTAATAACAATGTGGGCCACTGCAAACAGTTGAAAATTAACTAGTGTGTTGTTGTTGTTATGCATTGAATCACATGCCAGTTAAAATGATTAAGAAACAAGTAACTGGGGAAAATAAGTTTCACATGAGTATTTTGCATTGCAGAGGTTTTTTTTTATTTACAGACACAAACAAGAAAACAGTACATTTCAATTACAGGAAGCATACTTTAAATATCACTCAAACTAAGGCGGCGGAAAAACTGAAGACAACATTTTAGGGCGGAAATAAGTGAATCGGTTATTTAGAAGTAAACTACAATTTTACAATTTAGCTATCACTATCTGCTCTATAAACAGACTCCAAAACAAAATACTGTATGTCTCAGATAATACTGAAATTACATTAAATTGACACGAGAAATGCACAAATGTAGTGTTTTGGATAAAAAAAATTATTGAAAAACTATTATACTATATTATATGACCTCACTTTTAAAATTATTGTTGTTTGGTCAAAAAAAAAAAAAAGAAAAAAAGTGCTCTACATCCAAGCACATGACAAGATAACAAATATGTTATTTGACCACGTGTAGGCAGAAGCCAAGGCTTATTATGCCTACCCTTCTCTCCAACTCTCACGTTGGTGGACATTAAATAAATTAACCTGGGTCAAATTAAATAAAAATCTCATACTTACAGACCTTACGCAAGCTGAACTACTAAGCCATTCATCAAAAGAATAATCGTTATATTAATTGATTAATGTAATCAATGTAATCGTTAGTTGCAGCCCAAAATTTTGATTTATTAAAGTGAAGATATATCAAATTACTGTCGCAATTATGAATGGGTACAAAATATGAATAACTGACTTGCTTAAGGGTCCAAATGGTATTTTTGTTGCCAATAATGCATCTTTAACTCTGTGTGAGTGATGGTGATGGACTGCGGCTGGGAGCTTCTCTGTGAGGACATGTCTGACAGCAGCCATTGATCCAGCATGTGCAGCAGGAGTTATTTAAACAAAGCCACATCATCACTTCAACTTAATAGACCCCTTGTCGTTGTGATATCAGAAAGATGCACGGCCAAAGTAAAATCAGTGTAGTATTTATGAGAGTTAAAGACAGTCAATTAACTGTGGAGGTTATCATTTACTTTAAGGAAGTCATTAAATATGTCTTCAATAATGTTTGTATTACTCTGAAATTGTATTGTAGCCTAGCCTATTTCTTTTGTTTGTATTCCCTTTTAGGCGCACTTCTGTCAATGGGAATACTGATGAAAATATCAACTAACTCTGGCACATTACATTTACATAGCCAGAAAAAAAACAACCTAAAATGATCAAACAACAAAATAATTAGAGCTAATTTTTGGTGGGTGTTTACTTCTTCTCACTAATTGAAGTTTGAAGTCTAAATTGTGTGCCTAAATACCATGACATATTCCTCTGATTTTTAGAAAAGTAACTGTATTCATAATACCACCAAATAAAAGAGTACTGGAATACATTTACTCAAAGTTAGAATTCTGAATACGTATTTTCGTATAAGTCTTCACAACACCACAACAACTTATCGATTTGAAGATTTAGGATGTTTGATATGATATGTGGACTGATGAGTTCAGTTTTTCCCATTTTAAGAAAAAAAAAAGCAGGTGGTGAACCATCAGGGTCTGTATTTCAATATTTGTTTTTTTAAATCGTGGGAACAAATGGTTCAAATGTTGTTTATTTTCAAATTGAAAATCCATTGAACACTCATATATTAATGTTGTTTCTCGCTGTTTCACCGCAAGCGTCTCCTCCGCTGCGAACCGCTCACTTCTTTCTTTGCCTGGATATGAGGCCATGACAAACATCTCCCACACAGGTGGTCCTTTTGAATGCCGCAGTTCTCAGTCATTGGTTCAAACACAATCACCATCTATGGACTGGCCCCATCCCACTCCAGCCTCCAGCGGCCAAGTACCTACAGGGAAGTACAGATTTCCCATTTGTCCTGTGCTGGCTTCTCTGCACTGGCTGCCTGTCAGCTTCAGGGTTGATTTTAAGATATTGTTGATAGTTTTGAAATGTTTGAATGGGCTGGCTCCTTGCTATCTCTCAGAGCTTTTGTCGGTCCATGTTCCTAGTAGAGCACTGAGATATCTGGTGTTCCAAGGTCACAGTTAAAAACCAGAGGGGCTTTTGCAGTAGCAGGTCCCAGACTCTGAAAAATATTCCTCTGGGCATTAGAACAGCCCAATCTCTGAATGTTTTTTAAAGCTTTGTTAAAAACCTTTGCACAGGCTTTTAACACCTTTTTTAGCGTTATTTTACCTTGTTTTATTGCATTTTGTATTGCCTTTGTACAGCACTTTGGGCCATTGTGGTGTTTTTAAATGTGCTTTATAAATAAACTTGACTCGACTACAGCCTCTTTACGCCAGCTTTAACATCGTGAAAGTAGCAGAATCCCGACCAAAAAACCACCTTCTGGCCAAGGCTCCCGTTAACGCTAAGTCCAGGGGTCAAAATACAGCCCTCAATATCAAATTACAAAGTCAATGTCGAATTACAGCCTCCCACCTGGTAACACCTTATCAATTCATGTAGTTTCAGGGTTACGCTCACTCACCACTCATGAAGCCTTATGTCAGAGGAGACCCAGCCTCCGAGTGCTGACATTAATCACATTACTAAGAGGTAGCGGGACAAATAAACAACGATATGCTCATAATTAGTCCAGTGATGTATTTCTGGTGAGCTCATTCTACAAGGCCATATTTATTCATCACTACAAGATAATAAGCACTGTATCTAAATTGCATCATCCATCACGGAGATTGCTATGATGATATCGATATAAAACTATGAGTCCGTTCGCCTTTACAGTCCTGCTTGGATTTGCAATGGTTTGATGTGCCGTTCTTTTCAGACTTCACTGTGTAGCATATCTTATTATTAAAAGTTACGTTTGAAAAGAAATGATTCAATAAAAATAAAGATTCTAGTTATAGTCAGTAGTGGAAGAGCTTGACTTTGTAACTTCATTTTTAGTCTGAACTAGATCAGTTCTAATTTCGCAAAGAAGAGTGTTGTCCCACATTTTTTCACTTTCTCAAAAGCAGCCAAAAGTGCAGGTTCTTGTTTCCTTGGGCGAAACACTTATTTTGTTACTAAAGATGTGACGGTGCATTTATGTGTCTTTATCTAAATGCGTGTCTTTATCAAAAAAATTAACTTTCTTAAACACTATTTAACTTAAATGAATGGCAACACTAAGGCTACAAGTGACAGATAACATTTTAAACTCGTTCTGGTAATTTAAATAATGAAAATATAGTCAAGCTAACGGCTAGCACGGTTGATACAAATTGGGTGAATAACTCAAATTGGGGAATGACACCCCTCACCAGAAGCACAATACACCTTTTGAAACTGTACTTTTCCCCATATTTTCTCAGCAAAATACACAAGTGTATCGTTCAGTACATACACAGTACTTTGACAGAGCTGAGAGGCAACTGCTGAGTATTCGAGTAGATTTTGAGCCGTAACAAGGATGGGTCCCGTCAACGCTTCCAGACTGCCGGCAGATTGATCTGTATCAGTCACCGGCCTGACAGCTCATGGATGAGATCTCATTTGGAAAATCCGTCCATCGCAGACAGAAGAAAATAAGTCAGGTAGCTAAGACAAGAGGCTGATGGAGGGAAAATGAGAAACAAGATAAAAAATAAAGTTTGTTACCGCGTGTGATACCTTTTCAATCACTTGCGCAAGTTTTGTTCAATAGGGACTTAAAAAAAATAAAAGAGTGAGAGAAGTTTGATTTAGTTCGAAATGACAAATGACCAACGAACTCCTCGTGAAAATAAGCGCATCTGATTGCACTGTACTGTTTGAGTTTGGCTCGAGCCGCGACGGGGGGCTGGCTGAGTCTGGGCTCAGTCGTCGTAAAGAATTGAACTAGTGCTTGCTCTGGATCCCAGGCAACACATTTCGTACTGGGACAGATAATTAGAAACAGTGGGCAGTCGATGAGCAGAGCCTGGGGACCTTCTGCAGGTCTAGAGTTGAGATAAGCACTGGGTCATGATTACTGACTTTAAAGGATTCAGACATGTAAGAAATACTCCGCAAATTCTTTCATGAATAGAAGAGCATTAAAGTTTGGCCTGATTTTCAAACTGTGAACGGAGGAAGTAGGTGTTTAATTCCATCTAACCCTTTGGCATATAAATGTACTATTCCAATGTATGAATGTACATGCACAACTTTTAGAACAGCTTTTTCAGATGGCATCAGGCTCTTTCTTTCTTTAATGTTTGCTGTCGATAACGATAAATGTGTTACAATTAAACACAGACAACCCAAAGCAATTGAGTTTATTCTCAAAGTGCAGCTTATACTGTACGTCATCCCGTCCCGTCACACCTTCCCGACCCTTAACACAACACAGCACAACAAATAAAATCAAAATTGCAACACAATTAGAGCATGGCATGGTTAAACTGGTTCATTCGTAGACAATCTGGCCTGTCTCCTTGACCAAAATAGGACTCTACATTTAAGCCTTTGATTTATTTTCAAATTGTTGCCTAATATCTGATCAATCATGCCAATCAAACACGGAGGATAGGCCCTACGCATATTCGGACCATAACATGAGCTCAAGACTGCCTGGACCAGTGATAAATAGCTTCAGTTCTGCGCGGTGTCAGAATGGACCCGATGCGCACAGGGAGCATGGTGCGTTCAGACCGATGCCAGACGAGTCCCATCAGACCAGGCCTTGCTTCGCCCTCTCCTGAGACTGGGACCTCGGGAAACATGCAGCACAGCAGTGGAAGTTTGTTGTTCCATTGCTCAGTTTAATGGGGATGTGCATGTTTTTGTTAGCTATCTATGCCCCTTGCTTGTTGAAGAAAATCACAAATAAAAATAATGATATATGTGGAGAGAATAATATATGCTGCACTCGCTTTAAAATCATTCGGAACATTCCAGCAACCAATTTCTCTGCCGTTTTAATTAGTAGATGAAGGGTTGAGTAGTTATAGCTTGGGGGAAATGGAAGTGGTTGAAAAAGCTAGACAGGCAATGGGCATGAAGATACACCAAAACAGACAAAAGACACAATACCAAGTACATACAACATCAACCCAATAGAGCAGTTACCATGCAAACTTGACAAAATCCAATACAAATACAAATTTGACCTTTCGTCATGTGACTCCTGGTCAATAAATGCCATTCCTTATCTGAACTAGGGGTGGACAATTTTTGATACTTGATAACAATAATCAGATGATATTATGTCAATCCAAGAATTAAGAATAAACTTTAGTTTAGGTTTATATATCAGACAAATGTGAAGTAGCTGAAATAGGAATATCAAAAGTGCAAAAATATCACTTTGTACTCTTATTTGAACGTTTTTATTTTATTCTATATTAATTAATTTATTTTTAACTGAAAGCAATATACACAATAATCAAATTTTGCATATTTTCAAAATGTATTATTCCAATGGAAACTTTGGTTACTTTCATATTTAATTGTGTTTAGTTATGAACTTTGTGTTGTCTTAGGAATCCAATGTAAGTATTGAATCGGAATAAAAAAACAAAAAAAAAACAGAACTCTATAGCTCAATATAACTGGAATCGACAGCAAAATCTCTACTGATTTTTGGTTTGTCAGTTTTTCGAATCCCGAATCACCTCCAGTTGTTCTCGTTTCTATACCAGCCCTATACCTGCTTTAATCTTCTTTCCAGCGCTCATGACTCACCACATTCATTGCACACACTCAGCCCACATAGCTAGACAGTTCACGCAGTTTGGAAGTCGCCGGGCAACGGGCAGCTCGTCGGCCACCTCGCTCAGCTAAGTGGAGGACCCCCCGCTGGGAGATTTAACTGACTCTCTGCAAGTGGCTGAACTGCGAATGGCCTCCACCTACCCATTGTTATAGAAGGCCCTGTCTGGCTTATTCAATACATTTTATTTTTAAATGCAAAACCACAAAATCAGTGTTCTGATTAGTGCAGGCAGGTATGGTACAACAAACAACCGGGGCCCTTCCTTGTTAACAAAAAAATAATGTGGTGAATAGTTTGAATGTATATCAAATGGGAGTCAATGCTATGCAGTCAGTTGCAAAGATCAGCATGCAAAACTCTCCAGAGGAAACCAAGCTCAAGATCTGGAGAGGGATCTGCCAGAGCTGCACTGTGACGTCCACAGCTCCTGACAGGTTGGTGCTAAGCGTACATTAACTGCGAGGGGAGTGCAGTTTGGGGCATAAAGACATAAAGCCTAATGCCTAATGTGAGCGTGCATTCCCCGCCCACCCCGTGACGTAGCCTAGAGTGGAGATGGAGGGGGTGTAAACAGAGGCAGGGGCGTGCGCCTGTACACAGCAGCACATGTCAGCGACAGCAGCGTTGGAACAAAAGATGTAGCGTTTGAAGCTAACTGTGCCTAAATAGCTGCGGTCCGTCTCAAGCGCGGGGGCGAGGGGGAGGGGGGCGTGTTACAGGTACAGAGTGCTTCCTGGAGGATGGGCTGAAACAGGGAAGCGTGCTGCGGCACTCACCAGGCTGACTCATCCTGGTGAGTAGCTCTTGTTCGTCTGCTCATCCGAGGGGAAGGGTAGAGACTATTGTCTGGCAAAAGACTGCAGGAAAAATGTACAAGGTACCAGTAGTAGTGTAAGAAGGTTCAAAGCTCTGAAAAGTTGATTTTGCATTATATAGGCCCTTTAAGTTTTGTCCCTGTCACACACTGACCTACAACCCATGATTTTAGCTGTTACAGTAAGCCAAAATTGTGCAGTGGACCTTTTATTAGCTTAAAGCTAATTCATGCTCCGTTTTCATATGCAAGCAGTGCGTTGAAAGCATACCGGAGCTTCATTTACTTCCAATACTCGTTCTAATGTCAAGGCTGTGTTCTGGTTAATAACCACCAGAGTGCACTCAAAGTCAGTTACAGAATTGACCACAACGGAAGCAAAACTAGAAAAACAAACATGGAGGCGCCCATGGCAGTTTTAAGGTCATACTTGTTGGAAAAGAGTCAAGAAAACAAGATAAGTAAAATAAAATAAGTATTTGTTTTGCAAATTTTCTAGTCACTTTTTAAAGTTGCTCTTTTCCCTACTGTCCCCAGTGGTAAGCACATGTAGAGCTGTTGCTACACATCCATAAGATGCAAAATACAAATCACATCCAGACCAAGAAGTCTTTTTTCCCCACCACCACAGCCGTCTGGAGCGATCCCAAGTCCAAATGCTACCTTAGAGGAAAAAAATCCTCTATTCACAACATCAGAACATAGTTTAAAGCCCCAAAATGTCAGTTTAATGTAGGGTCTTTAATACAGGCAGCACATGCCAGTGGTAACCCATTTTACATTATGTGGATTTTTATTACTTGCTATTTGCACAGTGCTCCCCTCATAATTCATAATAAAAAGGCTTGCGTATGGGGTCTGTGCCGGTGTGAAGAGATTCAATGAAAGTGTCGGGGTTCATTGGTCCATTTTCCGGCCCACAAAGCAGCGGTGGGACAGTCACCAGCACATCTGCCCTTTTTACGGCTACAGTGTATTTCTCTACCACACTGTGCTTTATAGGCCTAATAAAATCTAAATTATAAGCACGGAATTGTTCCAACATCTTATAAAATATCCATAAAGATTTGCCAACATGAAATCATTGCTACAACAGGAAGCAAACACCAGTTCCTCTATATTGTTTTGCATGTAAAACAGATTTTCTCACAATGCTACAGTTTTCTGCATTCTCTGTTATTTCCATTGCCGGTCTCAACAGTCTTGTATATCTTCCACAGCATTGGAAAAATTAGTTACACATAGTTACTCTGCCGTTGGACTCATGAACACAACTAAAACACCTGTCACTTTAACTAATTAACCAATCACTCACTGCACTGTTCACTTTCTGCACTACAACTGTACATTTTACTGTAAAAACTGTGTACATTGTAAGCCTTGTTTTATTTTCATCTTATAGTAGATTTAAATTGTTCCTTTTAACATATGCCCTTTTGATTTAATGTTGTTTTATCTTTGATCATTGTTTTATGTTGCACCGAATCACCAAAGCGTTTGTGAATCCTGCTCATTGGCAATGCCAATAAACCTTTTTCTGATTCTGATTGTTAAAACTGTAATATTACACTACTCAGTTACTGCCTCAAGAAAAGTACTTGGGCATTGCTTAATTGTAATATTGCATTCATGAATCAAATATGTGCTTTTTATGTTTTATTAAAGACATTTAAATAGAAGAAACACTAAATTAGTTTAAACTGGCTCAAATGGCATAACACAAACAATAGAAATGGGTGACAATGCTCCTACAAGCTGCTTATCTCAGCCTTTTGAGATTAAGTAATAATTTGTAGAGCATTCAATGTGCTCCTTTTTAAGCTGTGTCAAAACGTATGCTTGCAGCGAGAGGTTACTCTCTTCCCCAGCATGGTTGTTGGTGACTAGTATTTTGATATTAACCTTAATTTAATAGCCTGGTTTATGATGTGCTGCGCTCTAAATTTATTCTACACACAAACTCGTCTGGAGAGGCCCTCGCTGACAGGATGTAAACAAATAATTAAAATACTTAACACTTGGTCAAAGCATTACAACAGTGAACATTGTGTTTAATCCAGTTTAGAGGAAAGCCCAAACATCTTCCGCATCCACAAATGCACAAAGCTCCTCTATGCGCACGTTAATGAAAAAAAGTGTCTGTATTTATTTTTAGGCCAAAGTACGTTCTTCGGTGCCACCATGTTTGTTTTGGTCCGGTTGTTTTGGCTTCTGCCCAAACCACAGCGCTGCACTGTGATTGGTCCAGTGACCCTATCGAAGTCGAATGGATCAGCGGGAGATGGGAGCTCAAAAGGTTTTGAACTCACAAAGATCTTCAGAATTCATCTTGTTGCCAAGGTTAATAATAACGTTATACCCAACACTGGTCTACCATGTCGACTCATCTCCGGATCGTCATCCTGCTTACAAACGCTTGCTTTTACTGTTCCATTGTTAAAGGAGACAAATTGTACAGAATGGCATTTTAAAACCCCAGTACGCAACTTTGTAGACGAAAAATTAAGACAAAAAATGCAACATTTTGCCTCACCTGTAAATACATTTCCCCTTCTGCAAGTAAGACAGTGTGCAGGACTTTTCTCTTCATTCAGCAGATGCCATTTCTCTGGAAATACCTTTTCCCCATGCATACATAGTTAATTCTTAGTACTTTATACTGTTCTAACAATGGAGTATTTTATGACTTTCAAGAGCAGCATCAGTAGTGTTTTCAGGAGTACCTAGCTGGAGGTTATTGGTACATACTGGAGTACCCACCAAAGCAGGTGAAAAGCTTTTAAATGCCAGGAATACCCAAGACAAACCAGGTATTCTGCCTTGATACAACTTACTTCATTTTGTTTCTAAAAACTTCTAATGAGTTCTGCCGTCTTTAAAGGCATGATTGACAGTTTGTTTGGAAAGTGTTACCTTTGTTTTTAAACCGTTTTAAATATATATCATGAAGTGTAATTGGATATTGAAAAGGAAATGAACTGGCTTTGAACCTGGCTTTTCTACTCCGTGCATATTATCATCAAAGGGGCTTGACAAAGAATTTTGTTTCTGGTCCTTGCATGTGGTTTGATTGGGAGCCATCCTGCTATTATTGGCCTTAAAATATGACTTGCTTGCCTCAAGTCTTCATTATCTACAACCTCCGACTACACCAAATACACAAATTGTTACTATACATTCATATAGGCAATGTAATGTATTTTACTTAAATTAAATCACCTTAATTAGAGGTGACAGTCCTAAATGTTTTTTAAATATAAATGATGTCAGTACAGTGTTTAAAGTTCTGCTGTCACGTTTAAGGAATTTCTTCTGTCTGTGTGCCATATATGCGGTATTGGGAGTTTTAGGCTAAGCCTGTGCAATATGTGTAATGAAAGTTCAAAATATTATAACAAAATCATGTTTGTCATTTATTTTATTTCACTTTAGAAATGTGGAAAAATACCTTAAGTAGGCCGACATTCAAATGGTGAACAACAGAACAATGAGCTTTTGAACAAATCTCAAGATGTCTCATATGTTGATCATGTTTTTGTTGCGCCCAACAACACGCACGTATACTTGCGGGCAAGCTGACTAAGCAGGGGAAACCGAGCCTGGTTGTTACGCCACCATGTTAGTGGATCCGCATTCGCAATAGCGCGTGAGCTCCATGTCTTCTCGGATGCTCTTTGGCATGAGTTGCGGTGGCGCTCTCGTCTTCTTTTTAGCTCGTTGTCCGGTCTGACAGGCGGATGACTCTCTCCACCCTCAACCAACAGCAGCTCATCCACAGGAGCGCTCTTTATCTGCTCCATGTCTGCTCCACGTTCCCTGCCAGCTGGGATTAAGATGTTGGTGTTTACGGTCATCCAAGGCTCATTTTATGGTCAGCATTTGCTCCAAAAGGAAGTTTTGGATATATTTCTAAACAATATAAATATAGTTGTGACACGGTCATTTTGGATTTTATTGGGCAATGACTGCTTGCCTTGATTGCCTGACTGCACGCCACTGCTGAAAGTTACTTAGTTTTGCTTAGATTCCACCATCCCATTGTGTACTTAAAGATATTTGAGACGTTGAAAAAAAAAAGCAACAATTGATTTTCCTCCAAAACAAAGCAATGCCGTCTTCTACCTCTTGCATTGTCTTGGCTGCTGCTTTCTTTGCATTTCATCTATATAAAGTAATTTCTTAAAAGGTGCCTTCTACACCCAGAAACTTAACACAACGAAAGGAATATTAAATAATTATTTCTTTTGAGCCTCTGCCAGGGCTGGCCCACCGGAGCACTTTTAGGCCGGTCACAGTCAGGCCTGTGCACAATACAATGCATACAGTCCCACTCTCAATCAAGTCTGTCTTCCTATTCTCTGATCTGAGTTTACCACGGCCCCAAAGACATATGGTCCTTAGCCAAACACAATCCTTGTTATTATCACCCGGACAGGGCCATGGAAAAGCCGAAAGAGCAATGTTGGCCACAGGAGTGCCAGGCCCTGGACTCAATAGGCTAAGTCTGGTCAATAAAGGCTACTGCAACTAAGACATTTTTTTTAACACTGGGGATGCATAAATAAAGACATTTTACTCAACTCAGTCTTCATGCCAGTTTTTATTTTACACCAATACACCTCAAATTTGCGTTTGTAACCCTGGGTTAAATCAAATAGGTTTATGCCCAATTTTCAAAATTCCCACCCTTTTACCAGTCCCATGTCACATGACCTGCCACATGTCCCTATCACACCCAGCCAATCACAATGTAGAGCAGTCCAACGCCTGTTGCCCAAACTTCCTCCCAATCAGTAGTGTGGCAGAGGAGCTTGGAACAACACCTGCTCAGGTCACGTTCTCTCCAAATTCTAATTACAGTGCAAATACTCAACCTACTTGTAGAACCAGCCAACACTGGAACACGTTTTGAAGTGACTTCGTCATATGTCACCTTAACACTGACCAATGGGATTGGTGAGTCTGAATATTTGAGTTTGGTGACCACATGTCATTGTTCGTTAGCATAATATGGTAACTTGCATTAGCTGCTACATGCTAATACATTGTTAAATTGGTTCATCCAACTTGCAGATGGATTTGCTGATGTAATATGCACATATTAGCATGCTAATATTAACATGTGGTCTAGGCCAACAGCCTTGTTCAGTATGTGCCTCTGAACTCTGAGTGCATCAAGTGTTAGCATTATGTTAGCCTTCGTTCATTTTTACTTTATTTATATTGAAAAGTTGAATGTACAAATATTGCACATTGAAGTGATTGCCATGGTATTTAAAACCAGTTGTTTGTTGTATATTGTGTACACAGTTGTATATTGTGTACAACAGCTAGAGTTAATTTAAGATGAGCTAAAAACAATGTAGCCTAAGTAGTCTAAAAGGGGCCTGTTTATTCTATACAGGCCAGGTGCCCTCCTTTGGGTGTATTTGGGCGAGCTTAAGAAAGGCCCGGCGCTGAGGACTGTCCTTCACTGGTTGGGTACGAGGCTGGTGCGGTTTGTTCGCTCCTACCGCTCGCTGGTTACTGCCATCACGTTCAACTTTCTCTAACATTTACGCATTATAACTCATACTGCAAATAGCCGAATAGCCGACTTTTATATCAAACTTTTTGGCAAGATTCTCAAACTGTGGAATATCTGGAGTGGAACTTTATCTCATTGGAACTGACTGGTCAAACAATTTGTGCACAATTGCATGCAAACTGTAAATAATTTTGGGGTCATTTGTTTGTATTGTTTTGTTTGTAATTCACAATATATGTTATTATTTTCAAAGGTTATACACAACAGAGGTTCAAACATCCTGGTACAAGTCTGTGAAGCCTGGGGTGTTTTGGTGCCACCATTGACCAAACTGTTGTTTATTGCTGTGCACAGACATTCAGGGGCGTTTTTAACTAGCACACTCTGGGGGCACTAATAGGGGGACCTAATAAAAACGTATTTTATTTCATGTAGCAGATAGGTCGTCGCTGTGCAGGGGGCCAGACCAAAAAGTAGAGGGCCGATTTTGTCTCCCAGTCCAGCCCTGGCCTCCGCTGAACACATTCCAATTGCTTTTACAGTTTACATCTATTTACCTCAATCCTTATACCCCACTTTCCACTTTACTGTGCAACCCTCAAGGTATGGGGACTATAGCTAATGACAGATAGAGGTAATCAATGCACTGCACGACTCCTGCTAAGCCCTGTGATCCTATTCTCATGCATTACTGGCCCGTCTCCTTCATTACCTTTTCAACTTCTCTGCCTCGGTGCATGGCTAATCCTTTCTTTAGCTTTCCATTCCTCCTTGCCTGTGTCCACAGCTCCCTTTACAGTGCTATCCATTGCCTAACTCCACTTCACTTCGCCTATATTTACACTATTACTCCACTTAGATGTATGCATGCCTATTCATCTCAAGGTAACCCTCGTCCCACTACCGCCGTCCTTCAAAGATACTTGGACATTTTCCCTCAACTTAAAGGTGAAGACACTGGTACTTAACTATCTCCATGGAGGAAGTTTCAGGTCAGATTTGTGGAAAAGCAACCATTGCGTTGTGAGATTGCATGCGTAAGGTACATGTTTTAGAAATAAAAACACCTGCAAGATAAGATTGATGCCACACTGTGGAACATTCCAAGCAAAGAAATAATCTCTCCATGAAGAGTGTGGACTGATTTAGGGATGTGAATGTGCTGTTATGTTGCTCCACAGATTGGGACAAAACTTTTCAAACAGAACCGGAACACTTTGAGCTGGTTTCTTTGAGGGGTTTTGCTCTATTTTAAGAAGACAAAGGGCAAGACACGGTGAATGAGCAATATTTTTATGATGTGTGCTGCAGTCCCATTTTGTTCCAGGGTCATTCTTGAAAAATAGATTTTCTTTTTTCCTCATTTTTATTTTACCTTGTAAAATAAAATAGGTATAGAAACAAAAAAATGCCTAGTGCACCTATAATAGGGCACATGTTAAGCTTTTAACTGAGTTATAACATTGTTCCCTCATCTCGCTGAGCTTCACACGGTTTCAAATTTCGCAGATTTGTGATGTCATAGGTCTGTCTGGAGGTCTCTGCTGTTTTATAAGTCCATCACTCATTGACTAATTCTGAGCATTCCTGCCTCAAATTGCAGACATTACAATTGCATGCTTACATTAGCCCCATCAGGGCTGTTTTGGTTTATTTCCCCATGGCAATTCCCTCTGCTGCCAGGAGATGGAGGGCTGACACCAATACTGATGTATGGTGAAAACTCATGAGTTGTTTTCAATTATTTAAGTCCTAAAACATGATATGCCAAAGCAAACTTGAGCACATTTAAAAATCAATACAAAACAAGGCAAATAATGCAGAATATGTGTCCTTTAAACGACTGAGAATTATCTGTTTGAGTAGTTATTGCTATCTTCTCCCTGACTTTGGTGCCTGCTGCATAGGAATGCTGACAGACTATTGGGTTTATGTAAAAGAGCTCATTGTTCTTATCTATGTGAAGTTCCCCTTGCATCTTATCTGCTTAACTGTGGTGTAATGAAGTTCCACACAAAGCTGCAGAAAATATCCACATCCAAATTATCATAATTACCATTTCTCACTGCGGGTCATTAGATTCTTAACTCATAGTTAAGGCAAGTCACATTGGCTGCTGCATCAGTCGACACATGGTTATTAGTATGTATGTGGGGGGGGGGGGACATACAGTCTGGTTAGTCCATGAATAAAATAAAATTGGCATATATTCGACACAATGCGTGTTTAAGAAATGTTGTCTTTCTTGCTCTTCGAAACATTCACCCTCAACTTTTGCCATCATCTAATAATCCAGAACTGTTGTTCTTGTTTTCCAAGAACATTCACCTTCCTGATATTTAGTCTAATATTCTTGGGCTGTAATTAAATCAATTCTTGGTGGGCTAAAGACATAACATTATGTTCATCAGAGTTCAGGACAAAACATCTCAACATTACTAAGAATCTTTATCATAGGACCATGTGACACAAACTGCACTCACAAGGACTTGATGCAATAACGGTGGATGCAGACCCCAGTACCCAAAAACAGTTTTCATTTGTAAAAAGGTCGATTAAACTCTCTCTCCAACTCACTCTTTGACTTCTTACTTAAAACAAATAATTTAAGGTTTTTACCTTAAATTACCTACCTTTACCTACCTTTGCATTGCAGCAAAGCAACTTCAATGTAGATTTAAAAACTCTACTCCAGATAAGCGGGGGTAGATGGATGGAAGACTGAATAATGGATAAAATATGACCCTAAATCATCCATATCATGACTGACCCATTTTACTTCAAAGCAAAATGACAAATAACACTAGTCAAAATAATTCACCAAGTTTTCTGCTATATGGCACGTGGGGATTACGTAGCTAGAATTTATGCATGGGCAGAATGTGCAACCCTGTCAGCTCTGCCACTTGCACATCTGTCCGTTCTATTTCAACATTGTCATATAGTTTATTGCAGATGATAAAACTTTAACAGGGACTTTCACAACTGGAAAGCATCTGACACCACGTTCAATATAATACAACTTTTACTGCAGGGATTTTTTTTTCTCCAAACCATATTTCATCACAAACTATAAATGCCTATAACAAAGAATACGCAACGTCATCTGCCCGGCCTCTCCATCTGGCATTCTGAAAAACCATAACACATGTGCTCCCAAACACGCGTCCAGTCTCAAACACCTCGTGACACTGTCTCGGCAGGTTCAAGGCTAGCATGCTGTTCATCTGTGTTCACAATCTGTTAGCCGGTCCAAGCCTCCACCCAACTGTGCCGTTTGCCGACACTCCAAACTCGGCCTGGTTAGCGCCGTTTGTTGGGTGAGCAAAGAAAGCGGAACCTGCTGATATGAACAAGTGTGACTCAAGTTAACAAAAGACATCGTCTGCTTTGTGTAGATCATTATTGAACTTTTTTTTTCCCCCCCAGTGAAAACCTAAAAATGTATCTAACAATAGAAAGGGGTCATGTTCAAAACTTGTGTTGCGAGTACTCCCAACTGTTAGTATTCGAAGTTGATTTTCAATGGTCAGTCCCTTTTGCTGTGATGGTTTCTGATGATTTAGTTCAGGATCTGTGTGAACATGGAAGCCCCTTCGTTCTGGTTCATGGTATCCTATGTCCACTTCATGATTTCGATCACCTATTTTTGCTGGTGTAGTACAGCTGATGTTTCGTTCTCAATCTTTTATTTTGTTGCTGTCATTGTAAAACACTTGGGTATTTCATGTTTTTTCTTCTTCTAATAAATGAACATAAACGATAAATTAACTAAACTGGTCATGACAAAGGATAAGGACCAATGCACTCGCCGCCATTGCAGTTTTGAGTTTGGGACTAGTGTGTATATATAGTAACATATTTTTGGTAATACACACATATAACTAGAGTAAAACACCAGTTACTTGTGAACAACTTTGGAGAAGTTATTGTCACCAAATTTCTCCAAAATGTGGTAGCATCCTCATGACTATACAAGCATAAAAACATAATTGCTTTTCACACAAATCAAATCACCCACTGCAGTCTCTATGGGAATATTCTGTACTTAGTATTTTTTTAAGAAAGAAAAATGTCCAACCGGTCTTCAGTCTCACAGTCTGTATCTCCACATTCCCAGCTGCTCTGCCCAGTGCCTTCTGGACCTCCAATAATTGTGTTTGTCTGCTGACAGTCCACAGGATGAGGAGGAATCTGTCAAAATGAAGAGGGTTTTTAATTAACTCGCCTGCTTAAGGATAGCCTAAGACGACGTGGTTGGTTAGAATATATTTTTACACATTTATTTTAATTGCTTAGTGTCGACATAATTAACGACAGACTCCAGTAGGCAGTGTGTCAGGATCAGAAGTCAGTTTAATATGTGCGCAAATTAAATTGTGTTTGCAATAAATTGTGCTCATGGCTTCAGTTGTGGGAGACAGATTTGTGTTGATTTAAAGCTTGTTATAAATGTGCTTTACAAATACGATGACTGTTTTTTTGTTTTTTTTTTTAAAGCTCATTGACTTTCATTTGAATACAGCAGCTTGGTAAACAGCAATGTCTAGCAATTTAAAAATTCAAGTTAGCAATGTTCAAATTTAACAGAACAAAGACCAGATATGCATACGTAGCAGATATTTACGATCACAGCTTGATGTTTTTTTTGTTTTGTGTTCAATTTCGAATTCGTACAAATCAAAATTGTATCCACTACATTAGATTGTGGATAAGCTAACTGCAAGTGAGTTTAGCTTTATCTTGTTGTTGAGAAACAAGATTTAATTTCATTTGTTTTTTTTATGTATTTTATAACTTGAGTAAAAATGAATAAAGGGGAAAGCAGAGCGGTATCTACATAAAGTGATTAAAAAGAGAGCGTAATCTTTTATTTTATTTACAGATACATACAGATGCTTTTATCCAATCAGGTGCGATGAGAATTATGTGGAAACAACTACATTTGACACTGTAGTCAATTGTTGTCATGTTTCAACATCCGAGTGAGACGACAACTATTATCTCCTGTCTTTTGTGCATCTCTTCTCTTATGAATGTCAACTGAATGTCTAAATGTTATGAATATTGTCTTTTTATTTCTATCATGCATGTATTTTCTATTATTTTTGGATCTTGTGGAGCTGACATTTATGCAGCTTACTAAGTTTTTACTAACTTTTAATATTATATCTTACCAATTTTACAATTAATGTTTATTCTGTTCTGTTTTTGGTACGTCAGTTATCCAGGGAAATTAGCTTTTGAGGCTAAAACTGGCACCTTTACAGAAATGCTCATTAATGTGCGCTGTCCCTGCGAATACATACAGAAAAGTTAAGTGGGAAAAATGAACAATTCTGAAATATGTTCTTCACTTATTGTTCAAAATTGGTCAATCCTGGTAGCATTATAGTGTGTAGTTGATTTTCTAAATATATAAAACCCATGTATAACCATCTATATGTATCCACTAAAAAAACAAACAAATATGGCCTGTATTCAGCCTCCTTCATTTACATTTCTTCATCCAAATAAGACCAAAAGAAGCAACTCACTGAGAAGGAAACAACGCGCATTGAGTATAATTACCACTTCTTAAAGCCCCCATTATTTCTATGTAGTACACGGACGCAACTCCATTTAAATTGGCTGATATCATATTTTTAGCGCCACTAAACCGCTCTTAAGTCAAGCTGTGCATTGTCCTCTAAGCTGGAGCATAAATCGTACATGCCCGACACAGGTGATTGGATAAAGACTATAAACCTACTATTTATAAAGCTCATTTTTCATGCTGATGTACGTCCCGTGTCCTCAAACAGCAATAAGGAGTCAACTATATTTATCACTATCAAATATAAAGCAGAACTGCAAGAGCCCTTAATGAAGCTTCGCTGAGATAGATGCTGGTGACACTGCTGAACGCCCGTGTGTGTTATCACGCAATCATGGCAGAAAAGATGGTTCTTGTACTTACTGTAATCAGGTGGCTGCTTCATCAGGGCAGATTATACTTTACTTTTTAAACCATGCAATAAAGTTTTCATGAAGCAGATACTGGAAAGTTAATTTATTATTGCTTTATTACAAGTTAAAAAAAACCCCATCATATTCATTGTTTAATTAGCTCAGTTATTGTATACAATGATTTTAATGAATTTAACATCATGATATCAACAAATCCTCACAGCCCCCTGCTTGTTGTTTGTTTGCGGTTTGATTGTCCAAGTGTGTTTGTCTGTGAACTGGTCCATTGTAAAACTGTAATTTTAGAGGGAAGAATTTTAACTGATAATGTAACTGTAATTTTACTTAATGTAGGATGAAACTCAACATCTGTCCAGAGACAATAAATGAAAAATATAATATTGATTAATACATATAACTGTCGTTAATAAAGAATAAGAAAAAGAAAGAAAAGAAAAAGAATCCTTTGGTGTACAATCTGATGAAAAAGATAGGACTTATTCTTTGTCTTCGTGGACTGACGAGAAGAGTTAACTATACTACACCGTACTTCCAGGTTCATGAAGATTTTTTTAATATTTATATATTTTTTCGTCATATGATTTTATTCAGCTAAAGAGAAATGTTAGATACAGGGAATTCTAACTCAAACCTTCAGTGTCAGCACTTTACATTATTTAAGCGTTGACTTCCAAAAAGAGGAGTCTTAACCCTTCACTTTACAATCGCCGCTCAGCGCCTTATTGTCAGTAGTATAACTGAATAAACCACACCTCATGTTTCATTTCTTTTATTCAAAACATTGTGCTTGAGCTTGATTTTAACCTGGATAGTCTCACATAGATTACATTTTTGACTTTTGTGAGCTTGTGTTTGATTGTTGATAATAATCTATTTGTTGTGTGATTTTAACTTGTCTTAATTGACTTGTTATGTAGCACTCGGATGCTGTGGAATGAAAAGTGTGTTATAACTTAAATCTGTCGTCTTATTATTTATTTACTGATGATTGTTCCGAAGAAACCTTCAAAGCTTCACCTCAAACAATTACCCATAATGCATTTCATACAGAAAATGCCAGGAATAAAGGAACCATCTGCACTCGAGTAGGTATAAGTATTTATGTACAAGTAGTATAATGTAATTTATGCATCCATACATAAATACAATTTAATATTTTTTACTTTGTCGAACAGTTATACCAATGTAAAGTGGATGAATAAAATTGATATGAAATATTTGAATATTCTGTCAAACCTAATTGTTACTTAAATCAAAAAACAAAACAAATATATATATTACGCACACACACATTTGAATTTAGTATCTTATAATGTGCTTTGGAAAAAATATATAAATAACTAGAAGACTACTGTAATGGCCCATTTTTTTCCTGAATTCATCTGCATTTCTTTACCTCACTACTTTCGTTACACTCACACACACTCACACACACTCACACACACACACACACACTCACACACTATTGTAGTGCATGCAAATGGCAGGTCTCTAATGAGCCCACATTACCTCTGCACATCTATCCATCAAGTGTACCATGAATAACGCAACAAGCAAATTACGGAACATAGCTTTCCTGTGCACCTCCAGGGCTTGTGTAATGCGTCACCATTCTGTCCTCTGTGATCATCATCTTCTTGTTTTTTCATCTTTGTTTACCTTCCTCCTGAATAACAGTGCTGTATATTTTTATGTCCACGCTGATACCTCTTCAAAATAGTATATAATCCAACTGCATTGTTTCATATAGGGTTCACATCTCCAGCAAATCCCTACTGGCTTGTATTAACACAGTGTGCATGTCCTCTCCATCAACTTAATGCCATATTATTATTGACCGTCTGCGAGACAATTGTGTCTGGATAATTATCTGCATGTATCACAAGCATGACCGTAGCACAGGCCGGGGGACACACTATAATGTTCCCCAGCATAGACTACGAAATGATCGGCCAACAAAAGCATCTAATGACCCCACAAACGTAAAGTCAATTCCAAGACCGAGCCAGGCACACTCGATACTGCCGGCATTGAAGGAATACAAAAAGGTAGATAAAGCATACATCATATGAATGTGTTGCATTGTCGGGGGACCTGAGCGTTGCATCCATTACTGGGGCAGGCTAGTCGATGAGGGAAGTAAGAGAATTATACAGCAGTCCTTCAACTTGGGACAGAGGTAAAGACTAGGGTTGGACGGAAAGACAAATGAAATATCTAACTGCTTTGGTTGTCAAGAAGTGGTGTTTTTTGGAGCACAAATAACCCAAGTTTGACAAAATGAAAAATGATGTAAAAAAAAAATGTAAAAAAAAAAAAAAAAAAAAAGGGCACATATGATTCAAAATTTACTTTAGTGAGCGTTTCACCATATTATGACATTGCTCCCTCAACAAAAACATACCTTTCCAACGACTTTCCAAGTTTAAGGGTGAGTTCAATGGCATCTGACAAGTTAGGAGTAACATAGTTTAATGTTAACATATTAAACCCAATCAAACGGCCAAATATATAAAGAAAAATGTAAATAGAAAAAATAGATATGTCTTTACAAAAAACAATTTAAATGACCAAGAACATCAAAAATGAACTAAATTTGATTATACAAGACTACATTTCCTCATATTAAGGTATACATAAAAGGGGAGTTGCTATACTAGTTTCAATCAAATAGTCTTTAAACAAAGTTTTGAATGCAAAGATAAAGGTAGCAGATTTGTACTGGTTACATGAGCTATAAATGGAAAAGTGTTTACTCTGTTATATGTACATGCTCCACTGGGAAATGCCAGACTTTGATGTTACGTGCCATTTATGTTTATCGCTGTTGACTTCTTTGCTTTGTTTGTGTATTATATGAAACATATTTAAAAACACACACAACTTCTTGGTTCCATATTTTCCAGTTTTGTGACTTCATAGGTATAACTCTGAGATGGTCTGTGGGTGCTGTGTCTAATATGTACGTGAAAAATGAAAAATAGTCATTTTAAACTTTCAGAGACCAGTTTACCACCACAATAAAGCTAGCAAACATAATCATGCTAACATCGCACTTTGTGGTTCATAGAGAAATAAAACACTATGATTAGATGCAGACAGCACACAGTAGTCTCATTTTAACCCTAATGCTGCATTCAGACCGCAGTGTATAAATGTGTAAATAAGTACGGTATATTCAAAGTTTACGTGGCGTCAAATCCCACGTTTTGAGTGTTTGATGTGTGTATGCTCTCAGTAGATACTTACTTCAGCAGAACTTGAGATGTTAAAGTAAATGTACTCAAGTGTTTTCTTCTTTTCAACCATGCATTCCTGTTTTGCGAGAAATGTTCCACAGTACAGCATGAACTTTATTGACCTTGTAGGTGTTTTAAAGGTATATAATGAAAACATGCATTACTGTGAGCAGGGTTGAATAGCTTTTCCCCTTGGAAAAAGACCAATTCTATACTGTACATTCAAGAACAAGTAAAACAACAACATATCCATGGAGAAAAGAAGGTGTTATACAAACAAAAAACAAAAAGTTCCTTCAGGTTTTCCCTTAAGTTACAAATTCTAAAAGTTTTTGGGTCTTTCAGGTTGCATATTTGGGTTTAGTTCTTCATCCGAATTTTTTTTGTCAGTTTTACCTTTTGAAATCAAACACTTTCTAAAATTATGCCTAAAAAAAACTCAAGCCAGAAGCTGTAAAGGTCCCTGCCTGGACATCTGCAAGCAGCATCCATTATGGCTAGTTGATTTAAGATCTTTGAGACTTGCATAGCATTCTATCAACTTTTCTCAGCAATAAATACTTTGGTATGCAATGAGCAAGACATGCTCTTAATGTCTATTGGACAAAGACGAATGGCCAACGCTGATACCAAACAGACGGCGGCAGCATGTCAGGGCAGCAGGCTGGGGACATAAGAGTCGTTGAGATGGACAAAGATAGACAAATCCAGCAAATTACCGACATAAAACACTGTCGTCTGCTGCCACGGCCATAACTCAGCCTCCCTAGAGTTTTTCTGTTCCTGGAATGGACATCGGACGCTGTAGTTCCTCGACTGAAGTGACAGCGGCAAGAAAAAGCCATCTCTCTTTGCGCCTCTTCTTCCATCCTTCTCTAAATCTTATCTAGTTCCATCATAAAAAACGACAGGCTGGCTGTGTAAAGCAGTAGGCTTATATTGGCATGAGCTCTGTGTGGGACAGAAAAAGGAAATAGACCAGAACAAGGATTCGCTCCTTGACAACGTGCAACTCCACATTGAGTACTGTATATTTGTTGCTGACAGTTATATTTTTTTCCCCATTTTCTTGTTCCAAAACCATTCTCATTCTCGTCTCTCACTCTAATAATTTGGTAAACCCTGGTAAAATGACTTCAAACCTCTTTCTAACATCGTAAGTCTAATTTTTCCATTTCTTTTGACTCTATAAATATATGGTCATAAATTTTAGGACTATTAAACTACTTTTGGACACCTTAGTCTTGGCCCTTTCTTTAGTCAAACTAAAAAAAAACTTGCTTTAGCTTCCATGCATTTTTTAATATACAATGCCAACAGAGAGCACAAAACCTGAAGCTGCAGTTAGTTTGTAGTAGGCTATAAAACCAATGTCAGCGAGCAGCTACAGTACGTTTTACTATAGGAAAAATAATGGTGAAGCCCATACTGTTTTCAGAGGGGAGTCTATTGCACATGTTTTTAGTGCTTGTATTTTGTGACAACATTTGACAGTTTCTTGTGTGTGGAGCAATGGAGTGTTAGTCTATCAGAAACGAATCCAGGATGAGTTCAGCCAGCTTCGTAGGATTAGCCTCAAGTGTACTACACCATACCTAGGCACCTGTCTATGCTTTATTCAATTCCATTTATTTTTGGACGGCTCAAAATCACAATGGCGTTTGGCTCACAGAGCTTCGCAAAATTGTCAGTTCAACCAACAGAACCAGTAAAAAACAACAGTGAAACCGTCCTCGGTCAATAAAAAACAGATCACTGTCCCAGGACATCCCTTGTTCTTGGTCCCTACTTCTTCTCATGGAAAATGAAAAACGGACATTTATGATCACATTGGGCTCCATAGTGATAAGTAGGCTAAATTTCCTGTTTCAATTTCAAACCATTTCGGCAAGTGTGTTCGAATACACAAAAGCTTATATAAAATGTCACATCGGAGTGAATGACAGTCGCCCCTGACCTCTCTGACCTGAAAATTACTAATCCACTTCACCTGTTGCCAAGGGAACATAGACAATCCATATAAAAGGAGTCTATTATCACTTGTTTACTGTCAGCTCTTGTCCAACAGTGATAAAGAAGCTCAACACACATACACACACATACACAAACTTGCTCGATCAGATACACCTTTGAGTTTGTTTTTTCTATCATGGTACATTCATCACACTGGTTCATTTTGGACATAATGACATAAGCTATTAAGTATAAACCAAAGCCTATGTATCAAATTAAAACTACCAAACGATGTCTGCTTCAAAATATTCCACAAGAATTTAAGCTATTGTCGAAAATGTGTGCGTCTTGACAAATCTATTTTAAAAGTCAGTTTATTTCAAGTTTTAATTTTTTTACTGTATGGCCCCCGGTAAAATAATCAGAATATTAGTAGTACCCTTTTTTTTACTAAGCTCTAAAAATATATTTTAAACCTTGCTGTACATTCAAGTGGTACACTAAATATTCATACGCTCTGTACAATGTTTTTTCACAGATGGTGCCTCAGAATCATTTAAGAAAAAAAACCCATCAGATTTATCACTTTTCATATTCTCACTCAAAGCTGCTTTAAAATGTAACATCCATTCGTGAAGGCAAAGTGGTTAAGGTGTCTTGACCAAGGACACCACCGCAAAAGACCGTACAATTAGCAGAAATTGTTGTGTTTGTGTGCTGAGATACTGTCGCCCCAAATTAGCCTGGTAAAATGGTTGAGTTCAGCAGATTTCTCATGTCGCCACTACTCTTTATTAAGACCCCTCAAATGGGTTGTTTCAAAGGGGCTCTCACTTTGAGCCCTACTTGTACCTAGACACTGTGTAGTTAGAGAGACACAGGGGCCCAATCTGTCCAACATTGGGAGGCTCAGCATTAGTTCATCCTTTGCTGTGAACCATATGAGCCCATAGAGCAGGAACACTCCTGCAGGACCACATTATTAGAATGTTATTCAGGGCTGCTGCTAGCAGTTTGGGTGCCCTAAGCAGAAATGCTCAGTGGTGCCACCATGCCCCAAGCCCACTTTGAACATGTAAAAAAGACATAGGGGATGTCTTTTTTTTTTTTTTATAATTACATACATCACAATCAGGGTCTGGGGGGTGCTCAACCAAGAGATTTTCAGCAAAAAATCATAACATTTTCTGTATTCTGGCGCATTTTAGATGTAATATTATTATCATCTCATTACTCCTTTCTCACCCGGAGCCGATCTCTTGCTCTTCTGCAGAACAGATTGAGGCTCTAGAAAACACTACAGGCTGCAAACCATTGACAATTTCTGTTGTATTTATGAAAACATGATTTTGACATTTGTAAGAAGTTGAACCACTCTGGCTTTGCCCACACCGTGGTGTCAGCTTCGTGCTTCGCTGTGCCAGCTGACGCATTACATGTCTCAAGCTCTTTTTTTTTTCACCACGGTTTCTAATTTAATATGAGGCCAATTTTCATCATCTGAAGATCGTTTTGCTCCTTGTGGTTTGTAGAATATGTATGTGTATCAAAACTGTTCCTAGCCATGATCTCCTGTGTCTGCACCTGTTTAAACCGTGGCCTGTGAAGCTGTCCATGTGGATCTCAGACTCACTATGGAGAGAGAGGCGACACTTGAGTCCTAGTTTAAAATGATAAAGAACTAAAGACAGAGTAGATCTACTGAAGTCATTCAATCCAAACGGCCTGGCCTGGTTGGTGCCCCTCGAGCACTTGAGGGGCACCAACCAGACCAGTGCACGATGGGAGCGGCGGCACTGATATTATCACAGAAATAGATCAATGAGTTTTGAACTTAAACAGCAAGTCAAAGTAAGAGGCGTGGCCTGGCGTGGGTGAAACATTTTCCCTCTCTTTTAAAACGTTTCCTGTTGGATTTCATATATTTTAAACACCGCAAAGTCGAGTCGCGTTTGGGTCTTAATGGAGGTTGTTGACATGGCATTACCTCAGTAAACTGGGTATTCAGTAGATGTTACAATACAGCAGGCAGAACTTTAATTCTACTTTATGCCTTTGTGTCTGTATTTAGTACAGTAAAATTCCTAAAGTCCGTATTTGTTCTTGTATTTGTTGGACAGTGGGTGATAGAGCAGCACAGCTACATTAAATTAATGGATTGCTACCAACATTCAGTTAGTGGGTTATGCTTCGGATGTCGACTGTATAGTGGATTACAGAATGGGCTGGTGTTCAGAGTTAAACATGGGTAGGGTAGGGTAGGCTATGCTGCCATTGCCCCCTCTGACCTCCACACAGACATGACTCACATACCACATTCATACATAAAGTGTCTTGCTGATGGACTCAACATGTACAGTATTTGTATTAGTTTGCTAGCGTTTTCAAGTCCTTGTGTGTGGCTGGTCGCTTTATCTCTCCACCGCTGCACTGGAGCAAGGAGAAGCGGAGGAGCTATCACCGAGTGGGCACACAGAGTGAAGGACACTTATGTGAGAAAGCAATGAGATACAGGAGAGATGAACTGTAGCGCCTCTGTTAGTTTATCTCTTTACTTCATGGTTTGCTTTGCTTTTTGTTGTTCACTTTTGCCTCCAGTTTCCTCCTTTTCCTGAATTTAGAATCAAAGCTTCCATAGATTGAGAGTGCTTTTTGTATTGGGCTCCTGAGTTTTAAATGTTCAGTCAAGTGCCACAAACTTTTCATCCAACGCGAGCAGAGATTGTGAACGGCTTTCTGAGTCTTGTGAGACGGCCAATTGACATAAAAGTACATTGCTCCGGACAGTGTGCAGCTTGGCCGGCCTGGGAGACTTAGTTGACACTGAGCACTAGCATAAACGGCGTACGAGTGTGTGCGCGTTTGTGTGTACGGGGTTGTTTGTCAAATTGACAGGGGGCGCTGTGGGGGAACACCTGTCTGTCTACTGAGTTGGGCTCTGTTGCAAAATGTCTAGATCCATCACGAGCATCAGCAAGACCAACGCTAATCCAGGGAACTAGAAATAAGGAATTATATGCATCGCCAATTTGAGTTTTTACCGATCACGTAGTAGTGAGGACTCACATAATGTATTATTTGCATTGTTTTGGACATTTAAACATGCTCTGAGTACCTCTGCTTTGGCAGCTCATGTTTTAACTATATGATAAACTTTCTTGTCCCCAAGGGGGAATTTGTCTTGGGCTCTCAATTTAAGTGTCCCTTTGTTTAGTGACCACCGGCAAATTAGTAAGTAGCAGTTCAACAATGATATAAAACATTTACAGCATTACAAGAGCTCGAAGATTGAATATACCATGACTACGAACGCCATCTGCTGACAGCTTTGTTTAAAAGCTCGATAGCGCGATGTGATTTGATGGCAGTGAACGAGTCTGGTGATGATTTTATGGATTTAAAAAGAGCTTTCAGAGCTTTGGACCAATTTTATGACATGTTTAAAAGCTCAGACAAATCACTTTTGCTTCTGTGTCCTTTAAAGTTGACCGTAATGGTAAGGCTTGCTCTTGTATTTTCAAGTCCTTTAACCCTTTTGACTGAAAATGATCATTCAACCTCCTTTGCCTTTGGACCAATTTTGAAATGATTACAGTTGTGATTTTTCTTTTTTTTTTTTTTTTAACTTTTTTTTACAATCAAATAAACCAACTTGAGTCCAGCATCTTAAACAGTCCAGAATCTTCTGTTAAGGTGTAAGTGGCATAAAATTGGATACATGCATTTGAATACTAGACCATACTATATACTATAATCAAGTTTAATTTTCACTTAAATTTAGCCTAACAATTTATTAATTTATTTAAATAATTAGAATTACTTCGTGTTGCATTTGTGTTGCCTTGCCTTTAAACTCCACAATTCAGCCTAAACAGTAATAATTTGAGTTTCATTTTTTGTAATCAACAATTATTATTGAGCACGTTGCCTTCAGTAATGGAGAGAAACGCACGCTCTCAGGATGTTGGTCTTCATGGACTGTGGGGTCAGTGTGTGTGTGCAGATTTCACAGCTCTCTCATTTTTTTTCTTTTTTGTATTGATTCCATTCAGCTCCAGCGGCAATCCACTGGAGGGCTCTTATTACATAATGAAATTTGGGTTGGTAATGAGAGCGGGCCAGAGTTCCTCCACCTGTGATCTGAGGGAGCAGAGCCGTGGCACCTGCTGCACCCTCTCTAACATATGTAAGACACATTAGCTGTTTTGTTCTGGTTTATCATATTGTTTAACATTAACTCTCTTCTCCTCTGGGTTCATTGTTGGTAATGTCTAAATAAATCCAAGTGTTTCGGGCATTTTCACACCAGAAAGAGGCCTCGGGGAAGACCCAGGACACGCTGGAGGGATAATGTCTCTCGGCTGGCCTGGGAATGCTGGAGGAAGTGTCTGGGGTGAGGGGAGGCTGGGAGTCCCTGCTTAGACTGCTGCCCCTGCGACCTGTGCCCGGATGAGCGGAGGAAGATGGATGGATGGATGGAATAAAACGGCTAGGAACCACTAAGCCTTATTAAAGCAAAGTTGGCTTTAATAAAAGCTGCTAAATTCACTCATCTGAATGACTCATTGTATTGACCACCGATCTGTGGCCCTCCACTTTGAATGTTTTATCATACACACAAAAAAAAGCACTTGGCAAGGGACCAGATATATATTCGGAGTGAGTGGTAACTCATGTTAAAGCGCCAGAGAGGGAATAAAGTTTAAATAGAAAAGCCGGCATTTACTGAAGAGTTGACAACCATTCAAAAGACAGCTGATACTTAACTATTTTAA
Organism: Chaenogobius annularis; assembly: GCA_015082035.1. Taxonomy (NCBI): domain Eukaryota; kingdom Metazoa; phylum Chordata; class Actinopteri; order Gobiiformes; family Gobiidae; genus Chaenogobius; species Chaenogobius annularis. The sequence goes on along the minus strand of BJKM01000011.1, from coordinate 2,484,591 downwards.
CACCCGCTAAAATAGTTTTAACTTTTAACTTTCTTGTTTAAGATCAGATAAAGTTTAGTTTCAAGTTATTTTCTGTTTCAATCTAATTTGACTTAAGATAACGGGTCATTTAGTTTAAAGGGCTTTGAGTTGTAGACCTAATTTTATTGGCTTATTTTCAGGTAGGCAAGGCAAGTTTATTTGTAGAGCACAATTCGTACACAAAGGCAATTCAAAGTGCTCAAAGAGGAAAAAAAATGCATTCAAATCACAAAGACATGACAGAAATCACAAAACCTTAATTTAAATACATTTAAAGGTGCTATTTTCAGGCTATCCGTCAAATTGTTTAAGACATTAAAGAGAAGAGTGCAAAGAAAAATCTTTTCAGTCATATGCACAGCCAAACAAAAGAGTTTTTAGCTTAGATTTGAACAATGCCAGAGTAGATGTATATGCTATGTTTTAAGTTCACGGCATTTACCCTGTTCACTTTTCAAATCAGTTGAGTTTAAGTGACACCATGTGTAAAATCAAAATAAAACACAATGAATGCAAAGTATATATATATATTTTTTTCTAAATATCCATTAGCTTCGCAAACGCCTCTTAAAGTCTTTGACAACAAGCTCAGTTGGCTGAGAGTTTGGGAGGAACAGAAAGGAACCACATGGTGCTCTACAGGCAGTCCTTAGTACTGCGCTCCCTGGGTAGACTCGCCATCCATGTATCAGGAAAGTTCAAGTTTTCCAAAACCTTCTACCAACATGTTCATGGGTAGTAAAAACCTGGCCTGCAGAACAGGACATGAAGAAAACCATTTTAGTCCGGTTAGTAATAAAACCCCTCAGCCGTCTCACAAAGCTACATGACTTTACAAAAACTTAAAATGGCGGCTGCTATTTTCAAAACCCTGCTTTAAAATTAGCAACAGGTTTGCGCTGATATATTTTAATTTTCCCTTGTCGTTTTTGGCTAATGGCTGCTTTGCTCTAACCTTGCCAGCATGATGAACTCTCTACATTTTTGTGAGTTCACAAACTCTTGAGAATCCATCTTGTTAGGCTCACGCTCATGCTGATTTGTTTGCAGTCCGCGCCAGTGGTAAACGGACCAATCACATGGCATTTAGGGCCTGCAGGCAGGACTGAACCAATCACAGAGCAGCTTTGTGGTTTGGGCGGAAGTCAAAACAAGCCTAACCTAAACAAACATGGTGGCACCGACAGCCGCATTTCGGCCTATTTTAGGAGAAATACGGACTCTTTAGTTTTTTAAAAATATGCACACAATGGCACTTTGTACATTTGTGGATGAGAAAGAAGACTGTGCTTCTCTGAACTCTGCATTTAACACAATTTCGATTTCCGATTTGATTTTCCACTGTTGTCACGCTTCGACCAATCAGCGTAAAGTATTTTTTTAACTTCCCGACCTCTGTCTGTGAGAGACTTCCCAGATTGATTCATGTGAAGAACTCAATTCAGAGTGAGACACAGATCAATCTGGTGTGAGCCAGGTTAGCTTTGCTCTGGGTGCTTGTTCGCCCTGCTGTAAACAGGCTGCTCTCTCAGCTACGCAGCGTCGTTTTGTAAAACTTTATTGACAACAAAAATAAGTTGGCATATTTTTTAAAACTTGAGTAATAAAAACTTTGAATTGTTTGTGGGAATACTGTTTATATTTTTACTGCAACATGTTTTTAGCCATTTTATCACATTTTTAATCAGCATATTTTTTTTGTATTGACATTTCATATTATGAAAAGCTCTGTTATTACAGAGTGTATTTGTAACAGGGGTTACATGTGTAAAATCAACTTGTGTGAGCTTTTAAACTTCTGTTTATTATTTAATCAGGAGGGTTTTTCGGAGAGCCATCGACTCCACCCACAGCAAATAGGATGCGGAACAGTCTGAATAAGCAAGATTCACATTAGAAATGTACTTGTCTCCCATCGAGAGTTTTCTACAATATGCATGTCATTAATAATAAATAATAAAAGTCAAACGGAACACTGTACCTGCTGACAAAGCCTTCGTTTGACCTTGCTTTGTTTTGTTAAAAGCATTTTTTTCCCCCAACATTGCTTGCTGATACCACAACCACTTGTATTTAATATTTAACCATGTGGAGGGGGGACGGACTCAGAGCCTGGGACGGACTCAGAGCCTGGGACGGACTCAGAGCCTGGGACGGACTCAGAGCCTGGGACGGACTCAGAGCCTGGGACGGACTCAGAGCCTGGGACGGACGGACTCAGAGCCTGGGACGGACTCAGAGCCTGGGACGGACTCAGACGGACTCAGAGCCTGGGACGGACTCAGAGCCTGCGGCGGACGCGGGAGAGGAGTTGTGGGCAAGATGAAGAGGGCAGTTTTCATTTCCGTGTAAGAGACCTAGCTTAAAGAGATGGCTGTTATTTCATCATGCATGTTGCACAACACCAAATATTATCATAAATGTCCTAAGAGTGAAACACAAAATATAGCAACATTTGGGACCTTTAAATCATAACATTGTTTGACTTTTCAATATAAACTGATTTTTTTGACAAATGCAATAATGATATGAAAGCTCTTTAGCTAGTTTAGTTCTTATCAACATTTATTTATTTAATCCTTACTTTCCATACAAAACTTACGAAACACAAGGCCTCATCTCTGTTAGCAGTTATGAATTACGGGCTTGTGGAATACACAATGTTTATTTGTAAAATAATCTTAACAAAATGGTAATGGGAAGAATGGAATATTGGAGTGATTATTTCACAATTTTCCCTTTTGAGAGCTGTTTTCAGTGTGCAGCTCTTAGCCAACTACAATGCAGAGCTTTAACCGAAAAATAAATCTGGATTTGGCTTCTGTGAGCACAAAAGGGGAGGTGACGCTGGGATATGTTTTGGGTATTTACAACTTTAATAGAGAAGCAGATTCAAAGATTTGTATTTAACCGTTCCAGGGATTGCATGCAGAAAAATGCTATGACTTAAGACAATCATGATAGGGTTATATAGTCGTATTTATCCAACGATGGAGGTCTGAGGGACATTCAGGGATGTCTCGTAATTTAGCAATAACCTCGAAATCTTGCAGCTATAACTGCTAATAAAATGGCTATTGGCTACATATAACCATACTTTTGGTATACATAGATAAATTGCATCTCATTTACGATGAGAATTTGATTTATTTGCTCCCCACATATAAAAAAAATAAACAAACACATTGAAGCTCTGATCATTTTCCCTTCCATTTTAACATAAAAAATCTAAATAAAGCAACAAGAGCTTGTCTGCGGTGGAGGGGCCGTAGTTCTAATCTCATTCAATCTATGCCAGTGGAAGCAGTGATTGACCAATAAAATCAATAGTTACCGTTACAACTACTTTTAAATTGTTCCGAAAAATATGCAAATAAGCCTGTTTTCCTCAAACCCATGGATCTATGCTCAAACCACGCTGAATAAACCTGTGTGGGAATCTAGGACGTTTGCAGGTTGTGCCCTAACTGAGCATCTTTTAGAGAAAAGTGTTTGTTTGTAGTTAAAGCTCTGTTCATGTTTCTAATGATTAAACTTTAGTTAGAAATGCAGGCAGTCCTTTAATAACAGAGCGCTAATTTGTGTCATGAATTGAGCAGTGACGTGAGACTCGTTAGTCCACCTTTCGTATGGGAGACCGGGTTCAAAATTGGAATCAAGACATCTTAATCGTTCTTCTCGGGCTTACATGCGGTTTGAATTGGACTAGGCCACTTATCAGTTCATGCATGTAAACGTTGCGTATGTCTCCAGGTTGATGTGTGACAATAGGTTAAGATTCTGATTAACTTTTTTGTGAGTGTGACAAGATGTTGTTAGGTTTTATTTGTTTTTCAGGAAAAAAACCTTCAGTGTATAAAGAATATAAGCTAATAAATTCAAATCAAGATGTCAGTCTTAAATTTATACCACAGGTTTCCGTTTGTCTCAATGGAGATATTATTGCTTTGCCTGGAATATTCCACAATATGGCATTAAATTCCATTGAGACAAGTAGGAGACATCACTTGGCCAAGTTACAGGCATGATTTGTTTAATGATAGATAGATGGATTGATATTGTCTCGATGTTTTCCCTCTTGTAGTGAGCAGATCGAGTATCGGGGCACTTCGAGGGGAGTTACAAATCCTGTGTCCAGCAGCCTGAGCAGTGTTCATGAGGAGCCAGGTGAACTCTGGAGACCTGACAGGATTTAAAACCAAAAATGTTTTAATATAAACTCAGGTTTGGGCCTACTGTTCTTACATACACTGCTTTTTACATCATAAAACTGAGATTTTTGAAAAAGATAGCATATTTCTGATGCATGTGGACTGAAAAGCCGCATATTTTCCTATCCTCGCTCCACGAGTCCATGGTAATGCCAGCTGTGGCGCGGCTCTGGATCATCACTGAAGCTGCAGGTGCTGCGTGAGGAAAGTAAACTTTGCTGTTTAGCATTAGGCTGGCTAACCGCTCCGTCTACAGGCCACACTCTCTGCTGTTATATATCTATTGACAGCAGTGCGTTAAACCGTGGGATTGTTTTGTGCAACAACAACTGGAGGATTGTGTTATCACCGGAGCGCTTTGTTCAGGTATTGTTGGTACTTTTCTTTGGTCCATGTAACGGCATGGACACGCAGTCAGTCCTATGGTATTGATAACTAAATGGTAAAAGCAGCGGTGCACCTTGGTATTGGTGATAGGTTAAAAAATACAACTTTTTTTTTTATTGGCTGAAAGATTCTTGTCCCTATTTAACTTGCTACATACAAAGTCTTATGCCTTTGCAATTTCTGCTCTCAATGTTAAATTTAGCTATAAGCAGTAAATAAACAATGAAGGAATGCTGCGTATATAGATTCCCATTATATATTGTGTCATCAAATCTCAGTTTATTAAAATATCTGGGTACGCGTAACGGGGGCCTCGGTCTTGCTCTGCTCTTTGTGGTCTATTTGTGATGACACCGGCCTCTTGAAGGTCTTATGCCACATTTGGTGTGAAAAGTCTTATAAACTTTGGAACATTCCAGACTTTTTTGCAGCGAGCTTGAGTGCATTCAGGAAAACACAGGTGGAGTCGGAGGGTCATTCGTTTGCGTTACACATTACCTGTTCCAGTATATGCATTTGAATCTCCGGATCTTCAATCTGTCAACACCATGTTACGACGCATGTTCCACAGTTAACCTCAGCTGTTTTATTATTCAGACAGGGAACATTATAACCCAGTATACGCCCATGGGAGACGGGACGTGCATCTTGTCAATTTCGCATTCCACTATATTTTTGTAGGGTCGTACTGTAAATACCATACGCAGGAAAGAAGATTAACATATTTAGAAGCCCAACCACATATGCGTGAGTAATTCTGAATGCATAATAAAAGTGCAAAGAGAAGAAACAGGGGTAGGTTATTGTCACGGGAATAGAAGCTGTATGTGATATTTCATCTTTACTGTCTCACAAATGAAACGCAAAAAGCATTGCACAATGTATTATGTAAACATTTGGATGTGCAGAATTGTCTGTTTATGCTCTTGGTGCTCAGGTCAAAGCCCCTCTTAACACGTCTTAAGGCATTATTCATCATCTTACAAGTTATGCAAAATGAAAGCAATGATTTATTTACTATATTAAAGGTACTAAAGGTATATGAATTCAGTGGAAAACCTCAACTTGTATGTTTTGTCTGCCTAAAATATTGTTAAAACGTACATAGCCAATTGGAAACGTGAGAAAATAACAACAAATTTGCTGAAAAGTGCTTCCCCAGTCTCATCCCCCTTTCCCGAACGTGGACTCAGGTGGAAGACAAGTGGGCAAAAAGTAGATATAAATATAAAACGTAACATCATTCTTTTTAGAGACGTGTATTGACTCGCCCCGCCCACTTTTCCCTTTTTTTCCCCCCACGTGATCGCCACTTCTGTTGTAATTGCACTTCCGGTCCAGCGGGAATTCCGTTGGTTTAAATGGAGAACGAGGAAAAAGTCTCACCGCTAAAATATGGTATAAAGTAGATTAAGATGCGTAAAATGTCCAATGTTCATGTGACCGACAAGTCAACAACCCGAAAATGGCTTTTTAGTCTGTGTAGGACTTATTTTCTCAGGAGGTCGGCAGCCCTATCTTAACTCATACAACCAGATGAAGGATTACATCGCATGGCGGCGCTCAGGCGGGCTTCTGGAATAAGGGGAATAGGCAGAAGTGTAAACTGTAATGGCATATGCTCGTTCCACATGTGCTGCAATGAGGTTAAAATAGCACTTTTTAAATCATTCTGCTGAAGATTTCGACAGTGGCGCCCAACGACTTTGAGAATATTATTGGAAGTCCCGAGGTTTTGTGGTGCGTGTGTAATGTTTGTAAATCGTGGTGTGAGATCATGTGCTGTTGCTATAAGATATTGTAGACCTTCCTTTATGTGTCGAGCCAGGAGTCTGTCAAACCAGATCATACAAGCTGTAGTTTGTCCTGAGAGGAGTTCTGTCAGACACTGGCGATCCTGCTTGTATGCCTAATAATGTATGATTGATTTTAATATTTTACCTTTATTACTATTTTTCTTTTTTAGAATCTATTAACTGCTCTGTGTTCTTAAAGAATGTATTGAAGTGTATTACATTTTCAAAATGTATTAAGGACACATTGTGATCAATGCCAATACCGGTGAATATTTTCCTTTTTCATCATTATTTATAATATCCTTTTATGTATAAGCCATATAACTCGTGTTTCTAGAACAGAACAGAACAGAAACACTGTACACAAGAACCTTTTCCCGACGTCTGCATTTATGGCATCGCATGAACATAACAAAGGTTTGCATGTGTAGCACTCCGCGCACACTAAGAAAATAATTTATAGGCTCATTTGTTTAGGCCATGTGTGTCGGTCCCTATGGGCGTCACTGGACTGTTTACGCAATGGTTATATGATCAAAAATGTTGTATATGTTTTCTCCTCCATAGATTGTGCTCCAAGGCAAATAGGCAATAATGGCAGTAAACGACAGACGCAGAAGTGAAAGCTGGAGCGAGGACCAGTGGATTACATGAATGGAACAAGACATGAAAAACCTATCCACGTGCAATTGACACACAACAGAAATATTGCTTTTACAAGATTGCTTTTGTGTGTTCCAAGCAGTTGTGTGTGTAAATGTCATTCATTTGCATCGTTTGATTTCAGTTACTATTTTTCTGTGTTTTTTTCTGCTTCTCTGATAGTGGAGAGATGGAGGTAAATAATGAGTTATCTAGTCTGGAACAACAGACTCAGAAATAGCTTATAATATTAATTGACACTCCCCCTAATCCTTCCTTCAAATTTTTTACGCTCAAATTAAATTAAAATTAAAAGCTAGATTGATGTTACGTTGTTTTACATTGTTCCCCATTACAAATGTATTTATTTTTTTTACTAGTTTTCCTTTCTTTTTTTTTTTTTTTTTTTTCTTTTTTTTAAACATTGGTTGAAAACGATTAGTCCATGAGCCAGACCACATAAATTTGACATATCGAAAGGTCCATTTAAAAAAATTTTACTGTAGTTTTTCCATTTGTCTACTATCTTGTCTTCGCTTGTGTTTTCAGTCATCCATTTGATCGTGATGGCCTTTTTTCCTGCGGACAAAAGTATGTTTCAAAGGTATCCATTTATCGTGTCCATGGCTGGAGTTATAATGCCCAAACACATAGTTCTAAAATTTTGTAGGATGGCACGGTCAAAAACATTCACTTTGACCTTGTGTTTGTCACAAGTACTTTTAAATTGATCGGAAAAATATTCAAATAAGCCTGTTTTCCCCTCAAAAAAACGTGACATATTTTTCTAACTAAATTCCCTGTGATTCTCCACCGGGATGTACAGGAGTCATGGGAGAAATTCTACTCGCTGCGTTTGGAGGAAGAAGGATGTGTACCATCCCAAGTACACCATCCCTCCTGTGAAGCATGGGGGGAAACATTATGCTTTTGGGGTGCTTTTCTGCGGATGGTGGATGAATGGGGCCATGAATTGTCAGATTTTGGGCAACACACCTCCTTCCCTCAGTCAGAGCATTGAAGATGGGTCGTGGCTGGGTCTTTCAACATGAATGACCCGAAGCACACACAGGTCTCCAGACCTAAATCCAACAGAAAATATTTGGAGGGACCTGAACCTCTGTGTTGCCCAGCGACAGCCCCGAAACTTGACAGATCTAGAGAAGATCTGTGTGGAGGAGTGGGCCAAAATCCCTGCTACAGTGTGTGCAAACATGGTCAAGACCTGCAAGGCTTCTGTACCAAATATTAACATTTTTCTCAGGTGTTCAAATACTTATGTGCCGCAATAACATACAAATTATAAAGATTTTTTAAATTCTGTCTCTCACAGTGCAAATGCACGTACGAAGAACAATTTCTAAGTGGGAGAACTTGCATAATCGCAGCGTGTTGAAATTCTTATTTTCCTCACTGTATGTTTTTGTCAGAGCTGCTTGCTAACAAATTGATTGGTGTATATACTGCCCTTATTAATTAAATAAAACAAACTAAACACCTTTTCTTTTCTTTTTTTTTTTTTTTTTTTTTTTTTTTTTTTTTTAACTAAAACAGTGGCAATATTCAATCAAAATGTCCAAAAAATAGAAACAATTTCATATTTTTGATCAATAATACACTTTATTTGTAAATACTTTCTAACTAGAAGCCTTTAGTCAACATAATTCAACCATAATTTGGTTGATAATGTATTTTAAAAGTCTCAATGTACAGTACTCAGCTAAATACTATGTGAATTTGTAGTCTATATTCGACTGAGCGACTCTTTAGTTTTAGTTCTGCGCACCATTGTCTCTCAAACACGCACTCCACTGCAATGCTGTTGTAACTCTAAATGAGCAGTGGAAATTACAGCTTTAGTATGTATGGCTCTTCTGGTTGGATCTCCTGTTTAATTTTGCATGCCCGCGGAAAGTGTCAAAACACGTGGACGTCAAACAGCTCATCAGGCTCACAGGGTCAGGCTGGAGAAGAGCGCGGCAGCACTGTGACTGCACGACACGGTGGTCCATTCACACCTAGGCTGTATGCACAAAAAGGTACGTTGTAGAGAAAGAACCAAGCACAGACATATTTATTTATTTTTGTATGAAAATAAAACGCCCTCCTGTAACTCAATTACATGCATTTGAGAGTTACAGGAATGTGTTTTGGGTTTTTGTTTTTATTCCTCCATTTTACCTTAAAGTGCAGTTTGGTGGTTTGATTCTGCCGTTGTGACACGTAACCCGCCTCGCCCCCAGTGTCTGCGTTCACTGGTGTGTGAATGCGTGAATGGGCGAGTGGCACCTTGATGTAAAGCAACAACTATCCTGTCACACAATGAAAAAATAAACTGCTCGCACTGTAGTTTTGAGATATATATATTTATGTATTTAGTTGTTGTCTTCTTTTCTTTGTTGTCTTTTGTGTATTAAAAAAAATGCTGTTATTGTCAATGTATGTTTGTCTCACTAAAAGGCAAAAATATGAACTTTTTTTTGTTGGTTTTTTTAGTTGCCTTTCATTCATCACCTATAACAAACCTGGTTTTCTGTCTCAGTCTTATGAAACCCAATGCAATTACTCAGTACTAACTTACATAGTCAAAAGGGTGGGCGATATGGCAAAAAAATTATATCACAATTTTCTTGATGCCAGATCACAATTTGATTTGGTCACGATTTGTGTACTTTATATTAGTAATATTACTATATTATTTATATTTTGTTAAATGAAGGTGGAGCTATTTTGATTGGTACAATAAATGACGTACGATACAGAACCCACTCAAGCACATAAACTTAGATGTAAGGTTTCTAAAAGGCATCCCAGATTTGGTTTGAATTTGACCAGTATAGTGTCAGTTGTGTGTCTTGAGTTTCAAATTGACTGAAAGTGTACTTATAATAAACAAGGCAACATATGAATCAAAATAAAATATGTACTCATATTTTGAGGCTGGCTATGAAACCACGCTTTGACCCAAAGTACAAGAATGATGCAAGAATGGCTTACATTAGGCAATTATTAATGCCTACAACGTCTGTACTTTTACACACTACAAGATTCCACCATGTTACACATAATAAGTTGTATTTTACTTAGTCGAACACATTCCTCTGAAACCTGACGGCGCTAACAGTAAAACGTTTAGACTCGCCTACAATTTTACTGAACATTGTTTTGTAGGACTGGTCAGCAATCCTCCCTACTCCTTTTTTATTGCATTTGTAGTGCATATTATACTAAAATAATCTTCACTTCCCCAAGTCGATGACAGACGTTTGCATTTTGATGAGTTAACATGCACTTCACAGAATAAAATACTTACTTGGACACAAAACAGAGACAGTAAAGTGCATACAGTCAACACATTCACATTCATAAAGTGCATACAGCCTCATTCAGTAGTCTCTTCATGTGGCATGGACATTTGCACATACGTATGTAAGTGTGGATGTACGCTAGCACGCGACAGAATGGGGACACCACTCCTGCTTCCACACAATGCAAAATGATTAACAAGGTCTGCTATATGTAGGGCTGGATGTAAATGCGACTGGAGTAATTCCTTTAAAGGGGATGTGATGTGAGCAGCATTGACCTCAAAATTGAAAGATTTGAAAAAGAAGGGTGCTGTAAACCCATTCCCTAAAACTTACCTACCCTCTATACCTCTGTCTTGAATGTTTCTGGCTCTACACTCTCCATCTGCAAATGGGTGAGCGTCAGTCCTGGACCACATGAACCCTGTCCTTCTGTGGGAGTCGGATTTCTCCTTCACTGTCGTTCTCTTCGAGGTTTCAACTTTTTCCCACCGTTTTTTTTTTGTAGTTTTTCCTTGTCGAGAAGGAGGGTCTAACGATCGGGAATGCTCTGGGACAGTTCTCCATGTGGTTAATTAATGTGAACGTTTGTTAATCTGCTTATCTGTTATTGAACAATGACTAATTCATTGTATGATTTTCTAATTTTCTTCCGCTTAACTGCTGTAAAAATGTAATTGAATCCATTTTGCATTTATTAAACTATTTAATTACACAGGTTTTAATGCTCAAAAGAACTTGAAAGCGTAGCATTCTTACATTAGTGGGGTCGCCTCTCCACAGATCTGGAACTAGCCCTGGTGGCATCACATATTTGTCAGAAATGTTATCTTCAATTGCTAAAGTGATAGACCCCTTTTAAAGCCGTATGTCATCAGTACATTCAAATTTTCGGAACTGGAGGAAAGTGGAGTAGTACATCCTAACGCATAATTTACCTCATTATCATCATTTAAATGTTTCTAACACTAAATATGTAACCATTTTTAATATTCAGTGAAGAAATTACTGTTAATTTGCTTTTCTATTTCAAGGGATGGAAAAATACTGCTTTCTATCATCAAAATTGCACTTGAATAGTAGTGAATGGTGAAATACATCTTAGGACACGATGGAAAACAAATTTAGAATTTAGAAGTTTTATAGGGTCTATAATATGATGCAATTTTATGATGCAATCTACTTAGTTCACTTCAGTGTAATTTTCCCCCCTTAAAGCATTGTGCAGTCTATTTAACATGTTGAGATTGCACATAGGGCTTCAGGCAAAACATTTTCAAGGAGTTCATCGAAAGAAAGAAAACAATTATCCCAACGCATTGCTCCACTGGGAAAATGGTGAGCATTAGCCACTATCATCAGGGCAATCTGACAGTTAGAAGAAGCCAATAGTCATTAACATGACTTTAAGGGCTTTAGGTAAGTCTGCATTGATCAGCCATGATGTAAATGAAGGCTGCAAAAGTGAAAAATTCATTCTGAAGTGTCACCGAAACAAAGGTCTTATCTTGGGACGGCTTCTTGAAGAACCTTAAATCTCCAAAGCCAATTCGAAATGGTTTCCAGTTTGACACAGTGTCAATAGTTACATGAACATCCCAGGCCTTAATATATGTACAGTTGGGAGCAGTTAAACCATGTGAAAAATAATACCAGCTCAGAACATGAAAAACATAAATACTAGATTAAAATTGACTGAGACTACAGAATTTCATCAGAATTTAGTCAATGTCTTGCTTGGAAAGTTCAGAATAATATATCTATATATTTTTCATTCATAAATATTGTACATTTCTGCAGAATCAATGAGTGAAGAATAAAACTGTGTTAATATGAGGTGAGAGAAGTTTGAGTTTGCTCTAGATAATAGATGACCAATGAGCTTCTTTGTTTCACACGTATCATCAGTACAGTTTGAGTTTGGCTTGAGGCGCGACAGAGGGCGTGTGGCCAGACTGTAAAGAATTGGAGAAGTGTGAGGTCAGATGAGCAAGATGAGGTCAGCCATGAAGCCTATATCGGTCCAGTGTGGTTGGGATAAAAATGAGCCTCTCCAAATCTAAGTGTCTCTCCCTGAAGGTCATGCTCTTCGCGTCATGACTTAAAGCTGATGCTGGTATCGGATTTTCAAACCATGAAAGGAGATTGTTGGCATACATCTGCCCAACTAATGACAAGTTCTCACATACCATTTGGCCCATCGCTGGTTTTCATCCGCATGAATGGTTTGCCTACTAACTATGAAAGTAACGCAAGGTGGACCACCTGTCCACAGCCAATCAGCTCTTGACACAAATCATCTTTAAAACTCATATGGCTCTTTCCTTGTGTTAAAAGACAAATATTATGTATTTGTTTTTTGTTATTAGCCTTTAAACATGCTCAGGAGTAACTTTAGTTTGGTTGTTTTAGAACTAGATCTCTGCATGTTTCCCAAGGGACTAAGTGAGTTTTTGCACCATCTAGTGGCTGCAGAGGGAATTACCCAAGTTAATAACGAACAACGGGAACGTTTTCTCAGAGATGCTAAGTAGCCATGCAGTTGAACTGAGCATGATTAGACGGGAGAAATGCACGGAGCGAGCCTGGTGATGATTTATGGACTTAAAAACAGCAAAGAAGATTCTCAGAGCAACGTCCCAGATCAAGAAAACATCAGTTATCAAGGTGTTTAAAACAGAGTGCTTTTGAGGCTTGGGAAAAGATTTTCTAACAATGATTCATCAAACTAGCGTGAATGAATCTAAATGGAACTCCAGGTGTATTTTTGACGAGGGAAACAAAACAAATATGTTGGATAATTCAACTTTAAAGGACAAGAAACAAAGAGAATTATCTGATGTGGCTTGGACCTCTTTTTTGGAGATAAAAACTGTCAGAGCAACGCTTACATTGTGGAAATAGTATAATTTGATATCTAATAAGAGGTGGGAGAGCTACATTGAAGTACACATTGGCACAACTACAACCACAAGCTAATGTATCTCAAAGACTCTTTAACGTACATTTTAGAATGGATTATTTTGAATCTTGTTACCTTTTGCCACAATTCACAATACTGTTAAACTAGGCACATGGGTTGCCGAGGCTCTTACATCATCAGAACAATCGCACTTCAAACACACATGAAGGCATGACCAAAATAGAGGCACATAGGAAATCTCCCAGGCACAAAAGCATGTTATTAAATTAGATGGAGCAACTCACGGCCAGCGCCTCAAAGACAAGAGGCTTTCTCTTTTCACCTAATCCCAACAAAGGGACGCTTATTGCTTTGTTCTACACTCCCTCCTTCCCTCACTACAGTCTCGGTCCCAACTAGGAACACGGGGAGATCCAGGGAAAAGACTGGTGCTTGCCAAGACCAGGCAAAGAAAGGAAAAATCTCCTTCTTTGTTTGTTTGCTTTTGCTTGCGTTAATCTTGGCATTGCTGTTTAGCGCATCACAGAAGTCTATTCCAAGTAGAAGTGTGCACCAAGGATAAAAATAAAATACAAGTCAATGAAAACTAGAACTAAAAAGACAACACTGCTGCATGCATCGGTTCGCTTCAGGATGATGATGTTGTTTTTTCCATTGCAATGCTTATCAAGTATGGCAGACTTCATTGTGTTCATTAGAAATAATGCTAAATACTCAGAGGGCCACAGTCTAGTGATTGAAGACCCTTCTCTTTGTCTGAAGCCAGACTCATGGTTAGGAGTACCTTGCTGGAGGAACAGGCCTATACTGCATCTGCTTTTGGTTGATGGGGAATCTGGAAAACTCAGTGGATACCTACGTAAATTGGCACCGGGATAACATGCAACTAGATTTGAGTCGTGAACCCTGTACCGTATCACTCCATTTGTTTAAAAGTTCACCAGGAAAACTAGGGAACCATGATGGAGGTATCTTGATTTAAATCTCAAAGATCCCAATGACACATCTGAAGTCTGTGTTTTGTCGTATTCCTGCGGCGTATAACAGTTCAGTCTAATCACACAAAGAGTAGACTAGACTCTTCAGCTGCACCAGGTAAGAAACAGCCAGGAATTAGATACATATTCAAACCTTCATATTCCATCAGTAGCAATGACAAACTACGGTTCATCCACGGTCAGCATGTGTTTTGTTTTGGCCCACTGTGTTGTGCCGTGAAAGTAAAACGAACATAGCTTCCATGTGTTGATTTGTGCTGGAAAAATGTTGTCAGCAATTGTAGCTACAGCACTTTAGTGCAAATGCTAAAATACTAGTTGCCTCACTCAAACTTGATCAGTTTTTTGACCGGCTGATACTTTCTGTCTTTGTCACTATGTAGTGATTGTGTGCCTTTCACCTTATCAAAACATATTATTCATACCATAACAAATAGCATTTTCAAATACGTTTTTTTAATTTTTTTAAAGAAGAGCGCAATTTTTTTCCAAACCTTGACATGTTTCGAATGCCTTCTCCATCCTGTCTCAGAAGGGTCCGGTGATGTTATGGTGACATGTCTTGTTGGCTGATATACACAGGCTTTGGCCCCAGTCTCTCACCTGCATTGGTAGGGTAACAGCGACATCTGCAGTTTGACTTGCCCAGAAAAAGATTCCAGGTCCTTGAAACCTGATAAGCCCCCTCGTCCTTATTTACTGTCCTGTGGCTGTGTTTCCAGTTCCAGATCTGAATTGCCTCCTTAATCCAACGTTTGTTTATTTTCCTCATTCTAGGTATTTTCTTTCATGGATCTGGGATGGTGTCCTGGAGAAGTCGAACCGCAGGTGAGAGAATGGGGCCAAAAAACAGTGTAAATCAGCTGCCAAAATACGTCACCGCAGGCATCTGAAACATGCCAAGGTGTGAGACAACAT
Source organism: Chaenogobius annularis (assembly GCA_015082035.1). Lineage (NCBI taxonomy): Eukaryota > Metazoa > Chordata > Actinopteri > Gobiiformes > Gobiidae > Chaenogobius > Chaenogobius annularis. Next base: position 2,469,387 of record BJKM01000011.1, on the reverse strand, counting down.
TGCATTGTTCTGTTTAAATGAAAACATTCTCGAAGGAAATGAACCTCTTAGAAATAACATAAAGGACCTTGATCATGAGAGTGATTGTGTACATTGGCATTGTATCTTGGAATGTTTCAGGCAGCAAGAATATAGAAAAGTGAAAATTGCCAGGTCCTTAGCTGAGCTCACACCGCCGCGGCAAAGCGTCCAGTTTACATACAAAGTCCATGTGGACGCGCAACCTGCAAATCCAGCGTGTTTTTGCAGCGCGAATCCTGCGTTTTGAGCGTCGGACGTGGTGCGACGGAGGCGTTTGAGTGGCGGCCGTTGAAAAGTTGGACAAAGCTGAACTTTTTTGCGGCAGACGCGGCACAGCAACCAATCAGAGATTCCGCTCCAGTGAAGTACCTACGCACTACCCGGAGGACAGTGACGTACGTACGCACTATCCGGAAGAAGGACCAAAGCAAACCCCGGACCAATAAAAAAATCAGCCAGACGCAGCTTATTGGAGCAAATAATGATATTCACAAAACTCTGCTCACCTCTGAAGTATCTGCGGGACCCAGACAATCCTCTGATTGAACAAGACACAGTAGTTTTTGTCAAGACTCTATAACATGACTTGAAGGTTTACTTTTATTTTACGTCCTTCCCAAATTTCCATTTCCAACTGTACTGGCGAAGACAAAGTTGTAATAATTAAACATTTTGAAATCTTGACTAAACGAACATTCCAGGATGAAGCAATGAGATAGGGAATTCGGAGGAAAAAAGTTAAAGAGTACAAGACTTCAAACAAGAGGTGCTGGAGACTTGAAAAGCGATAGCTTTCAAGAATTAATGAGCACTGGTAATAAACATTGTTGAGGACATTGGGGAAAACAGACTGCCAGAAAAACAGAATCGGAGAAAAGGCTTCAACATCCCTTATCAATATTCATAAATACCAAAACATGCTGAATTCAGATGAAACGTGTTTGTATTAAGTGTGCTTGTCCTGGTGCTGACCTTCTGCTTATAAACACACAGCAGTTTGATTGACGAGGGCCTCAAGCAGGAGGAGATAGGCCAAACCACTGGTCACTCACGAGGAGCTAACTCATCGATTTTCACACCTGGGGATCTTTATCTTACAGGGCTATTTTCCAAATACAAGGGATAATCTGGGGTTGCAGGCGTGGAGAAATATGTGTCTACTGCTCCACTTTCCCAAACACTTGAAATTATGCATTGTTCCCTTATCAAAAGCATACCTGGAGTTGTATTTTGCTTCATTCACGCTTGTTGATGAATCCTGTTTCGTAAGTCCTCTTCCATTTGAGCCTCAGAAAACACTGCAAATTTCCCAGATGTTTGACACCATAGCTAAAGCTTTGTATTTAAGTCTATAAATCAATGCCAGACTAATTCTGAGCATTTCTGCCCAAGAAACGCGTGGCTAGGTTTGTTTATCTCCCCTATGTAATTCCTTCTGCTGCCAGGAGATGTAGTTTTAATTCAAATCCTGATGAGTGATCACCTTGCAGATATAAACTGCTTTCAGTAGATGCATTATTTGAAGTTCTAAAAGATGAGAACAAAGCAGGGATACTAAAGAGCATGTTAAAGGCCAATTGCAATAAATAATGCATAATAAGTCCTATAAAATGGCTATTAAAAATGGTGTCGTTGTAGATAATTATCTTAAGTTAATATTTAGTAAGATCATTTATTCATCTTGTACCTCTTGTTGCGGTTAGGGTTGCGGGTGACTTTGGGCCTTAGCTGGGGTAAACCCTGGACAGGAGCCAGCTAGTCACAGGGTTAACTATTTTGTGAGTTATAAGTTCTTTACAGTTTAAAGTGGAATAATGGTAAAAGTTTGAATCTGGGGATATTCCTATCATCTACTGCTGAGGAAAGTAAATGATATAATTATTTTAGTGTCTTATTTTAAGATCAATGTAATGATATGGTTGCTAAAACCTATTTATGTTTATGTTCTGGTTGCTCCCTGGGTCACCACAGCAAATCAGTGAGATCTTCTGTACAATGACAAATATTGTATTGTGGGTGAACTGTGGGTGAACTGTTACGCACTGGCCAAAACAACCACCCTGATCTTCAGTCATGATCTTGGGGCAGAATGACCTGGTGTTTTTGCAACCAATTTAACATTTTTATACAGCCCAGAAGTAACAAACTGTAACTGGTGACGAGTCTAAATCAAGATCAATAAACAGTAGGCACTGGACAGTGGGCAGTGCCATGACCATAAAAACATTTGTTGTCAAAATCTCATCTTGTCTTATGGACCCAATCTCAAGGTTTAATGAGAATTGCGTTTCGTCCCACCCCTTCATAAATAATAAAAATACAGTTATAGATACATATCAAACATGAGGATATAGCTTACTGCAAATAAAAACATAAGTAAAGAAATAACACTACATGTCCTGAAATGACTGCAAAGCAAGTCCCCGTTCTTTAGCTATCATTTGCCCATACTTAACTAATTGACAATAGTTTTACACCAGCACTTAAACAAAAGAGAATGCGTATAATTCAGGCAGCAGACAGTGGCCAAGGCTCATAAATATAGGTGACTTTGTGATTGGGCCAGTCTGTGCCGCCAGAGCTCCGAGTGCATTTAGAAGTGAATGAGGTTGTAAATAAGGGCGCGGAAACAGGCACCAGCAAGATTAAACTTGTCTTTTAGGTCCTTAAACAGGCCGAGTATTACGAGATAGCGCCGGCCACAAAGCCAGTGAAATATGGATGTTTGGTTCTGAGGGATTATGAACGAGCAATAACACTGCCATGGAATTTGGGAAATTGAGCAAAAGGAAAAGTTGGTCCGATGGTGCCCCGGTGGTCACGTTTCGCCTGGCCCTTGTCCCCTAGACCAGTTTGCCCAGGACCGTTTTGGCAAATTTATTTTAATGACGGAACGCATCTCCATTCAAAGGGCCAGACATTTCTTTGTGGAGTTCACATGTTTCTCCCCGTGAGTGGGTGGGTTTCCTCTTGGTACTCCTGTTTCCCCGATCAAGCCTAGATCCTACAGCTAAACTCCTGACCAAGCTGAGGTGAAAAAGATGTTTAAAAGTTCCAAGTTTGCGCGTTGAGACGTGGCTAAAGCTAGAGCAAACAGGAAACCGCCTCAGGGATTATGGTCCCACTCAATTTTCTTATTATGATAATTGTCATAACCCCAATGTAGACGACAACTATTCATTTTCCAAATCAAAATGACCCTATCTCTACCTACAAATGACAACTATCCATTGTCCTCGCACTTAAAAACAGCCTACCTCTTCAACTAATCCTGTTATTTCAAATAGCTACAGTGTAAAGGATCGCCTGCTCTTATTGACTGCTATGGGTCATAAGCTTGGTATGGCATGGTTCTGCCGATTATGAAGATTACTGCATCTGTACAGGCGATGGAGTATAGATTAAAGTACTCTGTCTTCCTAATGGGACACTTTATCGTACCTGCCCCATATGTTTACCCCCCATCTCCTTATCTATAATCTTCTCCCCCTTTCATTTGTTGCTCCTGTGAGATAAAATTACCTTCAGCGCATGTATGCCTGCAAAAATCGATTATTATGTTCATATCATTGTTTGAATATGGGAAAAGTACTAGTCTGTTTCAAAGGGTCGGACTTTTCAATGAAAATTACAGAAGATTACAGGGATGTCTGAAAAAAAATCAATTTGTGTTTTGAAGGCTAACAGGAGGCGAACGTACACAAAGAAAATGCTATCTAAACAATAGCTAAGCCACAATAGCCTGCTGTGGTGCAAACATTTGTCAAGGAGAGCGCATTTCGAACTCCCAGGCTTTTTTTCAGTTAATTATCTTGTATAAAACAGAACTATTGTGTGGTTACAACAAATGCTTGTTTTACATTTTTAAAACCTATCCGGAAAATAGACGCGCAATTCTGCATGTACACGGCCTGAGATTACTTATTGATTTCTAATGTTAATTATTGTTTCTCATGAGGTGTTTTCTAGTATTACGACATCTGTACTAAAAGATGTAATATTGTGACTTTTTCATAAATGTGACCAAACAGTCGTGTCCTTAGGCAAGAAATTCCCCCCCCACTGACTAGGATAAATCTGCTGTGCGTGTGTGTGCGTGTGTGTGTGTGTGTGCGTGTGTGTGTGCGTGCGTACATGCGTGTGCGTGTGCGTGTGGTGAGTGTTGGTGGGTAGGGCTGATGGCGCAAATTGGCAGCATCATTTGTCAGTCTGCCCCAGAGCAGTTGTTGTTACAGACTTAACACCACCGAGTGCGGAGGGAATTCATAATTCAATGAATAATGCATTAGGTGTCATGAAAGGTGCTAAATCCAATTATTATTATTATTTGATGTTAAATTGATGTTCAAACTCACAGAAAAAATATGTTCCTGACTTGCATGGATGGAATTATATGGTTTGACTCAGCACTGCCCCCATTATGTTTTCGCACTGACACTTGACCTATGTAAAATTATGATTTGTATTTACCATGAATTTAACTTAACCAAACATTTTATTATAATTTTTATTTTATTTTTTCAATAAAAACACCAAAGGAGTGAACCATCATCGAAAAAGTTTACATTTTTGACAATGATTGAAAATTACTTTCGGATGGAAGAAGAAACATCTTGATTTTTAGAACATTGTGCAGATGACTACCTTCGAAACTTTTTCTACCAAAGCAATACAGATGTTTGATTTGTGGAACATCTCAGGTAAAGCAATAACATCTCCACTGAGACAAGCAAGTGGCTGGTACTCCACATGATAAGTTACAGTTACTAATTATTCCAGCTAATACAAATATGAGTACAACAAATTTGCTGTACGTATAGGTGTATAGAGCATTATGACCTTTCTTGGTATCCTTTTTTCCCCCAAGGCCCTCTTTCTCTGTGACATGTACAGTATGTAGACATCTCCTCGCCGTAGCAGCTCCGTCCCTTTTAATCTCACAGACTGTATACTCCTCTATATAGTGATCTGGCCTCAGGGAAGAGTTTACAGCCAGATCTATGCCCCCACATGACCCGCCATCATTATAGCCATAAGTCACGAGTACACGCTCATTGTGCACTCTGTTGTTGAAGCCACTGGAATTGCTGTGCAACTGCTGTATGTGAATGGTACTTTTGCTTTTACTGGACAAAAATGTAGAGTTTAACATTGTAATCACACATTTATTCTATACTTAACCACTAACCACTCACATTTCTTGTCCAATTTTCGTCATTCAACGTTCAGTTTGTAACTATTTCTCGTGTGATTCCTGCTTTTGCCTTCGGTATTCCTTGGTCTTGTAATTTTTTCGGGATTCGTCTTCAAACTTGTGATTTTTCAGAGTGGCTGAATGTTGGTGATGTTGCGGAATGTTGGTGCTTTGTGACATTATTGTCATGACAACTGTACAGAATATAGCTGAGCATGTCTTTCTTGGACTTCTCCATAACAGACATGCTGTTTTCCAAACATTCTGCAGTCACTCGCAATGGCTTCCTGCCATTGCACGGTGTCTAGTTGTACTTTGGTGGCAGCTTTAAATGGCAAATTGTCCTTTGTAATAGATAAGGAAACAAACTAAAATTTCCAGAGTAGAAATGTCAAATTGTTGCTTTTTTTTTTTATTATAGTAAAGACTTAAAATGATTAGCACTTATATCAGATAATCATTGAACATGTGTTCAAGTTTACTTTCAAGTTGCCTCCACTGGAATTGTGGGTCTATAGCAGTTCAATCATTGCCCATTGTAGTATGTCTCTTGATAAAAGAGTACTGCCTATTTCATGGATTCAATATGCGGCTAGTTAAAACAGGCAGGGCATCCAGAGCAAAAAAAAGAAAAAAGAGACAGAGTTTTAGAACGTCTACAGCAGTCATGTCCAAACTACGGCCCAGAGGCCAAATGCGGCCCTCAGACCATTTTTTGTTGGCCCTCCGGCTTCCTGCTAAGTTGGTCCAAACAGCAAAAAGTAGTACTTTTTACTGTAAAAATGGGAACATTCAAGCATTTTGATGTTACACTAACGTAATATTGATGTTCCAAGTCTTATTAAAGGTGTGGAAGCTCATCGAAACTGTCAAATGCAAAATTTCGGATGATTCAATTGTCGGTTTGTCGGCCCTCTGCTCCGTATAAGTTTAAAAACGCGGCCCTCGGGGGAAAAAGGTTTGGACGCCCTTGACCTACTGAATACATTAGCCATGTTTCGACCGACCCTGGCCCCACAGACCGATTAATTGCAATTCCATGCACGGGTCCTTGCTCGCAGAGGTTTTCTACATGAGCAGATGATGATCAGCATTACAAAAATTATCTTAATAAATACAATTTTAAACCTTACCTAAATTATTTTTTCCCATCTCAGGAATTAACAAAAACACATTTTAGTAATTACAAGTTTGTGACGCTGTGAGACGCAGTTAAAACTAGAGTAAACAAGACACAACGTCTGCTTTATTGTCAGCTTCTCTACTTATCTACATTGTATTTTCACATTTCTTTATGAAAAACATTTGGTTTAGTTTTTGGACACTCTAGGCACTGGGAATACTTGCGAGTGCAGTGCATCAATAAACAGGGAACAGCGTATGCTAACGTGCACTAGCTTTGTTTTGCTAAGTTTGTCGACTTAACAAATAAAGTTATCATCACTGGAAATGTGTTGGTTTGTTCTGGGAGTCGAACGCTTGAGCCAACACACTCTGGAAGCTCATGGCTCCCTTTGGATCCTGTTATGGTTCACTTTTGGCAGTGGAGACATTTTCAGACGTCCCGATCCGCTACAGCGCGAGCCAATGGAAACATGCCTGCACGTTGTGTTTGGCAATTGCTTTTGAAATGGTATACTTGAATATGATCATTTTAACCATTATTATTTAAACTGTATATTGCATCACATTTAATTTAAGTGTTATGTCATATGCAAGTACTTTCTGAGTTAGTTAAGACTTTGGAAATCAACTTTCAGAGTCTCAACTTTCTGAAATGTCTATACTTTTGTTTGTGTGTGCTTGGCTACTTGGGCTGTAAAGGTTTTAATGGGGCCAATATTTCTCCGACTGTTCATTGTGTAATTATGAAAAATGGAGAGGCTATAATTCACCCTGTGCCACCCACACTGTCACACTTTCAGCCAGCTCATATTCTCATGCCACCATCGAGTTCCAGAAATGACATTTAGACTATAGTAAACAATTTAAATTCTGCCTGAAAGTATTTTTTTTTCCTCGCCCAAGTTCATGGGATTACTTTTCGTTTCTTATTTCTCACTCGTACAATCAGCCAGTTTAATTTGGACGCCGACAGTGGGCTGGTTTGAAGCAGCCGAGGTGTCACAATGCATTTGTGTGCCCTAAACAAGATTAACTACTGCTATTTGTATCCCCATATCTGTGAAGAGGTAATCAACGCCTGTGGTTTGGCGTGCTAATTTTCGCCATGGTAACCACTTACTAAAGTCCATCAAAGAAAATTGCTTTGTTTTCATCAGTCAACTGTAAATATGCCTCTTGTGTGCGTGTGGTTCGGTCACGAAGCGCTTTAGTCACAAGTTGTTGCTCAATTGTTGCTCAACTTGAAGCAACTTTGGAGAGATTTATTTGAAGGATAATTTACTTTCTTTAAAGAGGCATTACACAATGTTTAAGCCGTGAAACTCTTTCCTTGCTCTCACAAACTCTTTGGCACACCACTAGTATTCACATGCATGGTTTTTGGAGGCGAGCATAGCGTTACCACAGCAATAGTGACACTTACAGTATGGCTCTTTCGTCTTAGTTTACAATCAATAAAATCTTTACTTATTGAATGCTTACAGGAGTTAGATTTTGTCACAGCTGCTTTTACAAAATAATTGATTGGGGGGGAAACATTTTTTACTAAATGTAGGCGTTTACAAGGTAAACCCCACCTTTTAAAATGATGTTGAATGGAATAATTCAACCTTGTGTTACCTGACCAATATACAATGGATTCTGGCGTTTACAAGTTTGAGGACATTTGCATGTTAAACTGTTTTACCAACTGTGCATCAGTCAGTTTCAGTGATGGTAAGAATTAATGTAACGTAAGGTTTGAGACATGAACTCTTCTCGGAAATCCAGCCTTGCCTGTGTAATCCCTCAATCGTCCAGGTAAGTCCCATAGCGACAGAAAATGTAATTCAATCAACTGGACAAACGTTTTGAAGAGTAAGTAGGTTTTGTCACTCATCCAAGTAGCTTTTTATGTTGTTATTGGATCAATGACAGATACTCCTTACCGTAAACAATTACTAGCTACTGTTAGTTTTACTGTATTTAGACAGATATTATTTAAGGCAGTGATTTACCAAAACTGTCAGAACTGAAGAAGCAACTTGGATGAGTGGCAAAACATATTCACTCTTCAAAACTGTTTGTCCAGTTGACAGAAGTCCATTTTGTTTTTGCAAGAGAATCTTGTGAACTGCAAAAATTCAATATCTAGCCTCGGTTAAAACGACTTAAATAAATAAGCTTGAAATGAGAAAATACATCTTAAAAGGGGAAATTAAACTAAACTGGATTCATTGAGTAATTCAATACAGTCAAAACTTTTAAAAAACAGATCAATCATTCAGATTAAGGGATTTTAACTACAGGTAATCATTGTGTCTGCAGTGTGGCTCCTTCCAGTACCACAATACCACAATTTTTGGTATTGATACAATATCAAGTACTTTGAGGGTAATTTTTTCTCGATAATCCATACCCCCTTTTTACAGAGTCAGTATTGATTTATTGATACTTCAATACCGATACCTCCATCCTTACCTTTCAGCACAGAAAGCCAATACAATAGTTTTTGCTATTTTAGGTTCTTTATTTAGTTTTTGTCCTGTGTTTTTGGTGCCCACCATAGTAATGTTCTAATTATTTCTTTAGTAAGACTTGGCATCAATTGATATGGGATGATCTGTCACTTCAACTCAAAAAGTATGTAATGTAAATGTACCGTGTGCTTAATAGGTTTCAGTCATATTATGATATATTGACATACTCTTAAAAAATAAATGTTTTAAACACTGCAGATACTCTCCAAAGAAACATTAGCGTTTCAGCGCTGACATTTTCCCTCCTTGATAATACATTTAGAAATAATCTTAATGTGTTCTCAACTCTATATGACATTGACCGTGGATGGTATTATAAGTAAATATTGATTTCCTGAAGCTTATGCTGTCTTCTGAATTCATTCTTTTTTGATCTTTGGTTTATATTTAAGGCCAGGAGGTTTTATATTCTCATGAGTCGAGCTACCCATTTGGAAATCTTTTAGGGGTTTCAAAGCCCACTGTGTCTCTTAAGGAATGCAAAAGAGCGCTGCCACTAAGTCTTTGATTTAAAAAAGTAGTTTGGGCGAATTTCTGATGCAACCTCCAACTTCCTTCTCTCTTTGACGAAATTGAATTTTTATTAAGGCACTTTTGTTAGTTGCTATGTGGATTTAAAACAGCTGTTTCTTCAAAATGTGGTCAAATGCGTCAACAAAACAATGAGGAGATGGAGGAGTAACAAGTTTTGAACCTTTTACACTATAAGAATATGAAAAGAAATGACAAATTTGAAACATGGAGAAATACTGAATAAAAAGGGGATACGTTCAGGGAGAGATGCCACTTTGTTTTGGTGACAAATGAAAAAAGAAACCTTGTCATTTCTACAACACCCACATCCCTTTTTCTCTAGTCCTTTACCCTTTGTAATGTTTAGCAGCTTCTAAGGCAACTCGAGCAATAGTATAAACATAAATGATTGAGTATTAAAAGTGAACGGGCTGATGTAATTAGTAATTTTGACACACATTTGTTGTTAATATAACTAATGTTGTTAATTTCTCATTGACCAGTGGTTTACAGAATACATATAGACCACTTTTAATCCTATTCAAGCAATGACTCCACAAGTGTGTGTACTCCTAGAACTTTTCCACATTTTGTCACGTTACGACCACAAACAAATAAACTGCATTGGCATTTGCGTGAAATGGCAACACAGTTTGTGAAGGAGAAAGAAAATTGTACATGATTTCCAGATTAAAAAACTGCAAGTGTAGCATGCAAAGTTATTCAGCCCTCTTCTGCCTGAGCGTAACCAGTTGCGGTCAGAAGTTGAATGTTGACCTATAGACCAATAGAGTCCACTGTGAAGTCTGTTAAGAGAATGTTGGGGAGCAAACGGCGTCAGTAGCTCAGTGGGAGAGTGCTCGTCTTCTGATCTGAAGGTTGGAGTTTCGAATCGAAGGTGCGATCGCAGCTGCCTCATGTGAATACTGCCGTTGTATCCTTGGGCAAGACACTTAACCTGCCCCGCCCCCAGTGTCTGCGTACATCTGGTGTGTGAATGGATGACTGGGTCCTTGATGTAAAGCGCTTTGAGTGCCTTGAAGGTAGAAAAGCGCTATAAAAATGTGACCATAAGCACCACACCAGACAGTTCAGGGATGAAGTTGTGGAGAAGTTTAAAGTAGGGGACGTGGGGTATAAAGTAGTGGCTGTGGGGTATAAAGTAGTGGCTGTGGCGTGTAAAAATACTTCTGTACTGTACTGTACTGTAAAAAATATTTCCCAAGCTTTGAACATCTCACAAAGCATTGTTCAGACCATCATTCAAAAATGAAAAGACTACGGCACAACTACAACCTACCAAGACATGGCCTCCACTAAAACTTACAGGCCGGACAAGGAGAGCACTGATCAGAGATGAGCCAAGAGGCCCATGTAACTCTGGAGGAGCTGCAGAGATCCACAGCTCAGGGAATCTGTCCACAGGACAACTATTAGTCATGCACTGTACAAATCTGGCGGCAAGAGCGGAATGAACAAGCCAGTGTTGAAAAACAGCCATTAGAAGTCCTGTTTGCAGTTTGCCAGAAGCCATGTGGGAGACACAGCAAACATGTGGAAGAAGGTGCTCTGATCTGATCAGACAAGCAAAATGCTATGTGTGGTGTAAACCTAACAGGGCACATGACTCTGAACAGACCATCCCCACTGCCAAACATGGTGGTGCAGCATCATGCTGTGGGGCTGCCTTTCTTCTGCAGGGACAGGGAAGCTGCTCAGAGTTGATGGGATGATGGAGCCAAATACAAGGCAATTTTGGAAGAAAACCGGTTGGCATCTGCAAAAGACTTGAGACTGGGGCGCAGGTTCACCTTCAGCAGGACAATGATCATAAACAAAACATATTCGTGTGTTAGATCGGCCCAGTCAAACTCCAGATCTAAATCCAACTGAGAATCTGATCTGAAAACTGCTGTTGTCACCTCAAATCTGACTGAGCTTCAGCTGTTTTGCAAAGAAGAATGGGAAAGAAATTCAGTCTGTAGGTGAGCAAATCTGGTGGGACAAACCCAAAAAGATTGGCAGCTGCAAGTCCAGAGAAAGGTGGTTCCATACCGACGCAGGGGGCCTGAATACTTTTGCAAGCTGAACTTTTACGTTTTTTTAATCAGGAAATAATTTTCCTTTCACTTCACAATTTGTGTGGGCCTCTGACTAAATATGAAAAAGTTCCAGGGGTATTAATACTATTGCAAGCAACTGTATATTTGCTGTGACAGATCAGGGGTCTCATTTACAGGGATAAAGCATGATAACGTACACAAATGTTACATTTTTTACTTTGTACATTAAGTTTGTGATCTGTAAAAAAGACAAATGACGCAGAAATGAGCAGTCCGGTTCACAAACGCTGAACTTTGCACATCGTGTTTTTCAGAGATGAGACAGAACGAGATTGGTGGAAGTTTGTATTTTAGCTATACGTACACTTTTAAAAAATGAGACCCTCAAAAGCACGTTATTTTTCTCCATGAGACAAGTAGGGCCTGGACCCCCTGTCAGATAAAGTTACATAATGCACCTTTTACTAAATCCAATCATCTTCATCTCTTGTACTGCAGTATTGGATCAGTGGTTTTATAAAAGACTTTGCTATTTTTGCTGCAATTGCGGAGTGTCTTGTATTACCAATTAAAGCAAAGTTGCGAGAAGAGAGATTGTTTTAAAAATCCGAGTTTTATATATCCATTGTTGCTATATATAACAAGCCCTGTGTTTGTAGATAATCTATTTTTGCAACTGACTGTAACCCCAATTTAATTTCATTTTGGAAGAAGAATGTGGGAACTAAATGTATTTTGCCTTTCTCTCACTCTCACAGGCTGGAGTAGTTAGTATGCAGCCCTGCCCTCCGAGGCTTGGAACTCTTTTTTAATTCTTCATGCGATGCAGTTTGTGTTTCTTTGGCTTTTTATCTTCTCCTCTGAAACTTTAGATGATATCACAGCATAAAACAGGCAATGATTTTGGCAGGACTCATTCTTAGCATTCTTCCCTCAAGGCTTTCAAAGCAGGAATTATGAGTGAGAGCATCAACAAGCAAATTTGATTTGTGTCCTCTCTTTTACATGTCTGACCTCCAGAACTATTGGTTGAACATCTGTGTTTTGCAATATTTTCCCTATTTTGTAATGGGCACTGTACCGTAATGTTTTGATTTAATTTTTGGGTAATTTGTGCAATTGGATGACAAAGCTCATTTGCTATAATGAAACATGGTGGGTAAGCACTCTAACATTAACGTTTGGCTGTAGAGTACTTTATTCTTCTTGTCATGACATTTGCTATCCTTCACTTCCTCTTGTGGAACTTGGTGTAAGTATCGGCCGTGGAGACGTTTTCTCCAGTTCTTGGGCTTGGTGATGGTCAGGAGCGGAATGATTATTCTATTGTGGTTCAGGTTTTTCACATTTTTGTGCAGGCTGTTTTTTTTTTTTTTTTATAGTGTTTTTTTTTTTTTTTTTTTTTTTACTGTACCTGAGATTTCAGTTTGATGCTTTGATGTTTCTTTTGTGCTAAGCACTGATATCTTTCTGGGGTCCATTGGTGTTCATAGATACTAGCAACATATATGGAGTGTATTCTTTGAAGAGTAATTCTTTATTTACTTTGGACATGTTATTGTGAGTGTTTTTGATTCAAAATTGTGCCAGGGCTTGCATTTAGTAAAGATTTGATTTCAAACTAAATAGTATGGATTGTAAATATCTGTTTTTTGCCCACATCCCTGATGGTATTATACGGCTGACTACAATACCAAGTTTCTCCATTGGACTGTTCATTTGTCACCACAGGTGTACTTAACGGTATAGCTTTGGTCCTGGTGCCATAATTAGCCTCACAGATCTATTAAAACTATTGGTGCATTACTAATGCTGTCAAGGGTGGTATTCAACATTTTATTCCCTTTTTATTGCTACCAAATGTGAGTTAAAGAGGAGCCTGTTTGTAGCTGTGAATCATCATTAGTCCTGAGGCGTCGGTACTGGTGACAGACAGTGAGGATAAGACACTGCTTTGACTGGGCCAAACCAAAAATTGTCATAAATTTAGCTCTTTCTATTCCAACTGTGATTCTCCATCTGGATCTCTGCTTTCATAGCTGGCAGTATTTTCATTCACCGCAATGTTGGAGATGTGACAATGCAGAAAATGGAGCGAATCAAAGCAAGACCAAAGAAAGGGGTGCACCGCAGTGAAAAAAAAAATAAAAATACCACTCTTTTCCTTCAGCACTCTCTTTGGGACTGTCACAGTGAGCGGCTCGCTAGCGTGGCTTTGATAAGAGGGAGCGGTACAGAAAGGGTAAGTCTGAGTAGGAAAAAGATATGAGGCAAAGTAAGACTCTCTTAAGCAGTGCACTTTTAAGGCTTGTTACAGAAATCCATCCATCGACACGGTGAAACGTTTTTGGACACTGCAGCGTGATTACCTGATGAGAGACTGAGAAGGAGAGATCCAATTAGGCAGACTCAAATCCCTCGAAAAACTCTACTCACTCAACGTTCAAAGCGGCTCTGACATCCAGATTTGAAGGTTTTTGAAGTGTGGTTAGTAAAGGGGCTTGATTTAAATTTGGTTATAAATACATGGTTGAGTATTTATGTAACAATATATGCAACTACAGTGGCTGAAGGAAGAGAAAAGACCTCTACCCTCTCAGCTGAGTTTTCAGGCCTTAGATTATAACTATAAATATGAAGGACAGAACTCAGAGCTACTAACAAGGTCTACTCCCTTCAGTGTAGTGAAGACTGCAATGAAGGTGAAACCCAATAGCCACGTCACAAGAGAATGTCGCGAGAGCTGCTCAGGATCTCGATCTGCTGTGCATCTCCATCTCAAAGCCACTAACCACACTTTTGAGGACAGTGAAGTTCAGATCCTGGCAAAAGAGAAGAGCAGGTTTTAGAGAAAGACGATCCATCTCTGACAAATTATACCTTAGATACTAATTTCTTTTCACTCATTAGAATCCTTAGGACTAAAGCAAAAATAAGGCAACAGTCAGGTGATATCCACAGAGAGAAAAAATGGCTGAAGTTTTCCAAACGAATTGCATAAACCATCTGAAACCATTGTAATACATCTATCAGGCCTGTGTATGGCGCCGCGGCTTTGACACAGACTATGAAAAAACTAGAAGAAATTATTTGGAGCTTGTGCAGAAAGTTGCAGAGTGCAAACAAACTTAGCATGGATTTTTAATTGTTTTATTTATTGTGAATGTACAGGTATGGATGTAAAACCCACAGAGGAAACAAAGAGCGGACTTGTGCTTCAGATGCCGCTTCAGAACCAAGCTTCCGAATGGATTTAAAGGTGGATTTATTTTCTGCGTAACATGTGGCTGGTGGTGCAGTGGAGGAGCAAGGACAACTATGCTACACTGAGACTGTATTGTATCATTTCTTTATTTACCATGACAGTGTACAGTTACAGAAGGCCAGAGGGTAAAGATGCTTGCACCAGATTAGAGCTATGAAAGCCAATTTCCATCTGCAATCCTTCAGTGTGATCCTGTGATGTCATCAAAAAATAATAAGTATCAGATTTGCCTTAATTGCGGAAAGACTTAAACAGCATTTTGAAATCCTTGTCCGCTCCGTGTGGATGATATGTACTTTAGATCAAACATTTTAGCAGATATGCCTGACCTTCTCTTCGTGTGGGTGGGGCTTCAGCGTAGACCTAACAATCAACACGTATTCCTTACTGTAAACAGTTATTTAGTTTCAATACAGTTAGCTCCTCCTTTCAGACAGATAAAAGGCAGTGACTTACCAGAACCTTGTCAGAGGTTGTCCAGTTGAGATAATTACATTTTCTTTTGTCGTTTAGAATATAAAAAAAATATTAAGTGACATTTATTCCAATATCATGGACTCTGCACCAATCATTTTGCTTCTTGAACCTATGATTACCTGAAAAGCGGTCTGAATATTAGGTTCTCAGGTCTAAATATTACGTTTTCAGCTATGTAATTAGAACACAAGAAGTCATTTAAAATCTAATAAATAAATCGACTTGGTATTCGTTGAAGAAAATTGTTAGTAAAACTAAGCCACTGAAGGACTCCAATCTTGATCTATAATTATGGTTTTAACGCCAACAAAACACAATTGTATTTGACCTCAAAAGATATCCTGCTCAGTCTGGCACAAAGGCGTTTGCAGATAACTGCGGGGACAACACATCCTACTCTTATTCACACAGTAGGTGTCGGCATCAGCGCCAACTGAAAAACATGTACAGCGTGCTTTAACACGGTGACACAGAGCAAAAAGAATTTCTGAAAACGTAAATTCACCAAGACTGTTTAAATAAGCTTACACATTTTGCATACAGTCCCACAAGTCACTCCGAAAACATTGGCAATGTTTATGGATTTATACCACTTTTTGCCTTGGTACATGTTAAAAAAACAGAAATCTGAAACATCAGCTGAAGAAATGAGCAGAACAAATCAAGTGAAGGTGTAGGGGGAACACTAAGAAGCACTTCCTTCTGGAGAACACCCCCTCATGACATCAAACGTTTGCGCTTTTGAGATGTACATGGGCTGAATGTGAATTATTAGCCTACGTAATGAAACACAACTCTACCCAGGGAAAGTTTAATAACGGGTTAGGTTGTCCCAGCGGCATTGAAGAATTGGCCACATGCTCCGGATGAATTTTACTACAAGGACAATAAAATATACAGAAAATACGTTTATCTTAACATGGGCTGTTTAAATAATGGCCTCGTTACAGTGCACAGTACATTATGTGCCAATGTGAACAATTGAAGCTTGCTGTTTGTGCGTTTTTTCTTTATGTATCTTTAAATGTCAACAGAATATAATCAAATATTAAAGGTTCATTATGTAAGATTTCTGGTGGGAGGGTTTGCCACCTGCTTCTCTCCATGGAGATGTTGCTTTGCATAGAATGTTCCACAGTATGGCATTAAATGTATCGAACTAAATGGAGACAAGCAAGTGACACCACATAGTCAAGTTACAGGCCAGATCCGTGGAGAAGGAGAAGCAGTAAGAATGTATGTTTTCAAAATTGGCTTTTCTTTTTATTATTAGCATTTACTTGGACATTCTACAAACGTTTTATAGTGCCTTCACATATTTGGTGGTAAGCTACTTTAATTTGAGCCATAGCCTCCCTAAAGTGGTGATAGTGAGACTACCACCAGATATATACCACAATGTATTCGTCTGGTTTTTAAAAAGTAACTTTATTCTGACCCTACACCAGAATGCAGTTGTATGTATTTTCGGTACTTTCCAATACTGGTGAGGTGTTTTGCCTAAGCACCAAAGCCACTGCTGTCCTTCCACACCACCTGGTATTCCGATCAGTCACCCATTACAGTATCTCACCCTCTGATCCAAAGGTCGGCGGTTTGAATCCCGTTCCTGACACGAAAAACAAAAAAACCTTGTTGATTGTTGGTAGAGCGGTCAGGCCCGATCGCAGCTCCCTCAGATGAATACTTGGGCAAGACCCTTAACCCGCCTTGACCCCAGTGTCTGTACGTGTGTGTGATGTAATGTGCTTTGAGTGCCCTGAAGGTAGAATGCGCACATTTGGGTGTGACCATTCCCACCCAAGTACTAACAAGGCCCAACCCTGCTTATAGCTTTAGAGCACTGACGAGAACAGACACTGATAAGGAGGAATGGCCAAAATAAACAACCTTAACGTCATACTGTGGACCGATCCAAGCAAAGCAGTAACATCTCTTTGGAGGAAAACAAGTGGCAGAATCCCCACCAGAAAAGTAGCCCCTTTAAACAAAGAATTGAATAAATGACCTTTCACAATTTGTGGCTGATGGGGCATGCCCGTCATCACTCCATGCTCCAATTAAATCTTGCAGAAATTAACATGCACTCCTTCATTTATTTCCCCTTTCATCATCGATGGTGAAGGAGGGAGCGAAGGGCCCCAGGGAAAGTGTGGGGGCCAAGTGAAGGAGACAAGGATGGAAGGAAGACGCAGACAGAATGTAGCCTTGAGGGAGACTGTGAGATGGAAGTGTCTAACGGAAGGAGGTGTGGACAGAAGCGTGTGGTGTGAGGGATGATAAGGGCCCCGGGGGAGAAGGGAAGAGGGGAGCTGAGGCAGAAGATAGGATGGGACAGAGGGTATTGTGAGAAGCAAACTTCGTATCCACTCAATCCGCCCCTGAAATTTGATCGCAACGGTTTGATGGCTGTGAAAGACTTTTTTCCGTGTTTTCACTGTTACAGACAAGAATTTAGTGTATAGAAAGTTCTGGACATCATAGTCTTGCTATTTCATGTGGAACATAAGACTTCAAACTATATCTGACCAGAATACAAGTTAGGTGAATGGGTGAACACTTTTTATGTCACCTGGAGCATCAGAATGCTTGCGTCTGTAATTAAATTAAATTGCATTTGTTAAACTAAGGTACACTTTATTGTCCTCTGCATTTGACCCATCCTTCAATGCTGCTGGGACATCGCCTCAATCAGGACTACCTTTGACCAGTTTTGCTTGTTTTGGGTTGACGGAGAAAGCCATAGCGCCCGGAGGAAATCCACCCAGACACAGAGGAACATGAGAAGGTTGCAGGCCCTGAAGCCGAACCTACAACCTTCTCGCTGTGAGGCAAGTGTGCTAGCCACCCTGCCACTGCGCCAAATCAGTGCCACAAGGGCTAAGATTGCTTTATCCACAAAGACGATATGAACTGATTAAAAACAGCTTGGAATTGATAAAGTCTGGCACAGAAATGTCTGCACATGAGCCAATGGTGATCATTTATTGTCTTCGTGAATAAAGAAATGCTAAATAATTCCCACGATGCACCTGGAGCCTGATTAGCTCCGCAGAAGCTTGAATGGTTCAGGTCAAGGCCAAGACGCCGGCGTGTAACTGAATGGACCTTGAAAAACTATTAAGTGCACACACCACATCAAATTTTGGACTAACCTGGTCTAAACTAGAACAGAACCTGGGTTCAAACCAGGACCAAAACAGTAATAATGTGACCACACCCAAAATTAACACAATACAATTTCATGACATCATTTGTTGGAACAGAACATTTTGAGTTTATAAGGAGATGGACTGAATATGCCAAATGACAGAAACACGCTTTCAAAATCGAAAGAAACACTACTTTAACTAAGGGCCTAATTTATCAATCCACTCAAACTGTGCGTGCAAAAAAATAAATAAACCTTCTGATGTACTATTCAAAAATGCATGTATTATTTTTGCTGCAAAACTATGTACAGCGGGTGCAGAAGTGTGCGTGCCTCTGCAGCTGTTTCTATGATAATATCAGTGACTGTCTATTAAAGCAGCCTACAGCCACATACAAAAGGTTATGATGACAAGATGACTGAATGTGTTCTCTGTATTAAATTAGAAATGTTAAATTAGCATACAAATTAAGTTTCTAATTCTGTACATTTGTACTTGCCCCACTTTTAGCGTGTCTTTTCAAATACGTACATGAGCATATATTGAACAAATCAGGCCCTAAATGTAGAAAATAAATGCAAGTGACAAAAGCAGCATAATTTAATACAATGGAAAAAACACATTTTGCTTTTATTTCACTATCCAGACGTATGACTATCTATTTCAATTTCTGTTTGCAGATAGGAAGAAAATAGCGAAGCACGAGACTGCAATTGCATCCCAATAGCGGCACATCTAAACACTGATAAATCTCCACCCGAAATAAACAACAAACATCCAGTGAACATTGGGACTTCTTCTCTAATTAGCTTCATCTTAATCAGTCAGCAAAGACACTAATCCACCAGAATGGGCAAAAGGCAATTTGTGGGTGCTAACCTAATAGAGCCATGATGCTATCTCTGGTCTTTACAGTGAATGGATGACATCAAGGCTTATTTGGTCTGCACATTCCCAAACCAACATACTATCTGCACCAGTGAATGGGGTTAATTACGTTGGAGGCCATGAACAGACATATAACAGCAATTGTGGACTAAATAATCTGGATAAATAATTGCAAGCACTTACACTATCTTGCTCAGCATATATTTTCTTTATGTTGTACAACATTGAGAAGACAGAAGCTATCATACTATGGCTAACCTGCATTTGATTTGTAATTAAGTGGGTGTCAGCAGTGCAGTGCTCTGGAACCCTTCTGCAAATCTATAACAGGACTACAAAGGATTGTTTTCTGTTCGGCTGCTCCCATCAGGGTTTCCACAGCAAACTCGCAGAGATTTGGAAGAATGTCCATTGACACAAAGGCACATGAGCTCTGACGAGATTTGAACCAACAGGGTAGTTATTAGGGTAAACCTCCTCCCTGAGGACCAGGCCAATTCAGCTCAGAGCAGTATAAAGTCAAGTTTCTCAGGACAGCTCCTCAGATTGAAAATTACTTTCAGATGGAAGTCAAAACATCTTGATTTTTAAAACAGTGCCCAGATGATCACCGTTGAAACTTTTTTCTGTGATAGATCACACTGACTTTTTCAACACAAAGCAATAACAAATAATGTTTCTTTATTTCATTGATGTGCATGAAACAAATGAGGTCATTGGTCATCTATCAGAACAAAATCACTCTTCTCTTGCCTCTGATGAACAAAATGTAGGATTTTGCTCATTGATTCTGCATAAATATGTAATTTATGTTTTCTATGTAAGCAGCATTATTTGTTTTCATACAGATCATTTTAATACCAGACTGGTATGTGAAAGTGTAGGAGTAGTGTGTATTCTTAATTCCAAGTGTAACTACAATCAAGAGCAAAAACGTCAACGTGAAACTTCAACATTGCATGAGACTCCATTGAACCCCACATCAAACAACAACTCAAGCGTTATGAACAGAGGAAAACCACAACGGTGGTTTGATCAAGGGTTTTGACGCAGTTGTCACAAGTTTAATGTGAACGATTCAGAGTTATTATGAAGGCAATCGTGATGACAATGACTTTTACAGTGCAGTCATTTGAACTTCAAGGATTGCTCGTGTCAAACTCGGGTCGAGGGGGATTTCAGAGGCTTTGATACATGAAACACTTTCTCAGCTTATGTTTGTTTTTGCTTCTTTTTTCATATCCAAGGACAGAGCCTGCTCCTTGACAAAGACGGAATAAGGTAAAGGTAAGTTACATGTCAGAAGTGCCAGTGGAATTTAAAGATCAATCATCGTGCACTTTAAAGGATTTTTAACACATTTTTCACACCTTTTATAGCTTTCTATTTAATTTTTAGAGCTAAAGTCAGTGCTTTAAGTGGGCCGGGGTGCACCAGAACTCAGTAGGACCACTTCTCTGAGCGGTCAGCACGTTCTCCCCTCAGATTTAACAGTTCAGGATTCAGGGCGGAAACTTATAAGGAATTGCTGCCCCAATTTTGAAGAGGGAAGTGCGTACAGGTGTGCTGCGCAGGTTTTTATGAATCGTCCTTTTTTTTTTTTTGCGGCCGTGACATTTTTACGTTACGGTACGCATGCTTTCAAGTTCAATTGAAATAAATGAGGCCCCTGGAACTCTGCACGGAGCTGACACATGCTCGGAGCACGTCTGAATCCACATTCTATTTTAAAAGTACTCTGTTCTCTTCACTGATTGGCTGCTCTGACAGTCAGGGACACGTTCCTCGGTTTCCGATTGGATCCTGTGTCACAAGTTCTGCTTCACTTGTGCTGTCATTGGTTTGATTTTCTTGCGCTTGCTTCCGATTGGACTGAACACTATCAGTGATGGAGTCATGAATCAAGTCGTGGATAAAAAGCAAAACTAAATACAGTTTATACAAAAAATAAAATAAAAAAAACACTGTTGAAAAACAACTCTGTTTATAAAGACATGGAGATGAAGTGAACTCCTGCCAGAACAGACTGGCTCGGTGGAGATGCAGGGGACATGTGCAGCAGAACAGGAGGAAGTATTTGCTAACTGAGGCTAATGACAACAGTTTGTAAACACAGGACACGTGAAATGTGCAATATCAAATGAAAATATTCTCAATAAAACTATTATGCTCTGTCAGGCAAACAGTATGAGCTGATGTTCAGAAGAGATGCATTCATCTGTTCAAGCAAACATGAGCTAAAGTCTGAGTAATATATCTCCTAAAGGTAAGACTGAATTGTAGTATTGTTGCAGGGAAAAGGAGCTTCTATTTGAATAATTACAGGCTCAGCAGTGCCTTTTGTCATGACCAATATATTCAGATATCTGACTATCGGGCGGCCAAAGATGTGGGGTGTTTCCACGTGTATAAAACTATAAAAGTTTGTTTTCCTTCCTGGTAGTGTTTGTTTTTTAATTCAGCCAATCAGTCTGTGAGTGTGACAACCCTGGACATCTTCATCTGTTTGAACAGTTTTGGTTCCTACACCGGCATAAGAATGTTTAAAAGGAACGTATTCGAATGGTAACGCTTCGTAAAGCCAGAAATTATACATGAAAAAGTTGTTACAGATGGTAAGAAATTGAAATGAAGGACGTTTTGTCGGACACATCTTCAACACATCTTCGGCACCTGAAACAATGTCGGTGTAGTATAAAAATATTAACCAACAATACATTATACACTCCATAGTTTGTCACTTTACAACATTCATCTTTACACCTAAAGACAACACCATTTTCTGTTCGACATCACTATTACAATTGACTGAAAAGACTCTCTTCAAATATAAGAAAAACATAAATCAATTCAGCGTTTGCTTTTCTCCTTTCTCTACTCCAAGGACAGCGCTTGCTCTCACAGAAGACAGAGGTAAACAAAGCACAGATAGTTATTAGTTGTCAGTGCCAGCAAAAGTTTGACTAAAGCCACTTCTTGGGCTCTCCGTCTTTTTCTCTCCAATAACTCGTCTGTCCCCTGGCTGAACCATGAGTGTTTAATAAGAGTGGGTGCATGTGTGTAGTTCAGAGTATACGTGTGTGTGTGTGTGTGTGTGTTGTGCGTACATGCTGGGACGTCAGTGGATTGGCAGAGTGGAGCTGAGGCTACTGCTTTAACTCAGCTGCCTCTCACGGAAAGACTTCGCTTCAAACATCCTTCGGCGCTGCAAGAATGTGCGCTAGTCTATTATATTCTGCAGGATGAAAGAAAAAAGTAAGCTACATATACAAATACAACACTGAGGTACTGAGTTGTGATGAGTGTTATGTTGACTCTTTTATCTGGGGTATTTGAAAACAAGTGAATGCTGTAAGGATGTATTATTCAGGGATAAAACGTGCAAAAGTATTGCAATATCTGCAATATGAATTGTTTTATATGGATTCATTTTAAATCCTGCTCTATGTAACTTTTCAGTTCCACAGTATAGCATTAAACTTAAATATGTGAGAAATATCTTGAGAAACAAAAATACAGGAGTGGTGGAAAGTAACAAAGTACAGAAGTAAAATCTTATTTAACTGCAAGTTTATTTTAAGGAAACATATGATTTTTAAAAAGCTTTTAACTACTGTATGTCGTACAAAAACATACTATACCTGAAGATGAATTTTTCTTCATACGTGCTTGTTCTATACATTTCTGCCGTCAAATTGCCTTCATAACACCTGCATGCTTGTATTAGAATTGGGGATGATATATTTGATATCGGCGGTATCTATGGCATCGAGGGTTTCCCCAGATATCGGTATTGTAAATAAGGTCAGATATTGAACATTTTGTTGATATTTAGCACCAATATTTTTTGCACTGTCCCAGTCTGAGTGCTCGTGTGTCATTTCCCAGTTTGTCCTCAGTGTATCCGATTTGACTCGGGAGTTCAAATAGAAATAGGAGACGAATTGGGCTAAAAATGTCTTAATGTTCTCTGTGTGTGTGTGTGTGTGTGTGTGTGTGTGTTGCAACAAGGGTGAAGAAGTTGGACACACTTCTCATGGATTTATATATAAAAATGAAAATAGAAAGTTTTAGCCTCGATACAGTTTCCAGTGTCTCCTCCGCTAATTTGCAATGGCCGCTTGGCTCCATATTTGCGGAAATGTCAGTAAATAGTCAGCTGTACCGGAGCACGGCCAAAATGGTCCGTCTTTCTTGCATGTTTAAATGACTGCTGCTGGGCTCTAGTCATGTCTTTCTGCGATGCACACTTTGCAATTCAAATGCAAGTCCAGTTGTAACAGCTCCACACTACGAGTCTGAAGCAGCTGCCACGGTTTTCAACTAGAGATGAAGCGACTGACTAGGAAAATCAGAGGAAAGTCGCCGGGCTAAAAATGCGTCCTCAGCTCTAAACGAGAGAAACAGCTGTTTAATTGATAGCTTTTTCCACTCAGTACAAAGAGAATGTGATGTCACTGAGAATGGTCTACAGTGTCTTTTTTCATGAATAATTCCTACTGCTGCCTGTAGATGGCGTGCTAACACAAAATCTTAGGGATTCTAGGGATATTTTTAAGTTAAAATGCCAAAGCAAAGATATTCAAGAGAATCATACTACCTTTACTTGTACATTATATGCCACAAATGTTCAGTACATTCAGGCATGTTTATGTATTGTTGAGGTGTAATTTTTGAGCGTGTTGAAGGTGAGATCCTGCCAAATGCCAAGAGAAATTAAGACATTTTTTGGAGTCACTTCTGTTGAACTTGAAATTGTCACAATTTGTCAAGATCAATACATTTTACACTTTCATAGTTCCCAAAGTCTGTGAATTTATTTATGTTTGTTATTTTTCACTCTAAAACTCACTTCAATAATTTTACTCAAGTATTTTTATTTAAGCTCCTATATTCATAAATAAATATCAATAAATAAATAATGTGTCTTCCTCCAGAAATGTCTGATCCATCCAAGCTCATTTCTAGCTCACCATCACACGGCTGTGTCCACTCATCTATAAATAAACCCTGCTTTTTAATAAAGAACTTTCCTTTAATCAGAAAATGATTATGTCTAATTAAGGCAGCTAATGACCTGTGGGGTTTCTAATTAATGTTTATCTTACACATGGCTTCAATCGGAGACAAAATACAATTAAGTTCAGTTAGGAACACAGCAAATGGCAATTCCAATCCAACGGCAGTGGCCAATTGGAATAAGAACGGCCGCAGTGAACGCTCTCCTTCTCTGTCCTTCGTGTACCCTTGAGGTCAATCTAGTTAGCCATTTCATAGCCGCAATTTAGCCTAGCACAAAAAGTAAAAGCAAAGTTAAATAATTATGTGTGCATTTATTGTCAGCGCAATACACCTGATGCACCTGAGAGCAAATCCCTCTTTCATACCTGATTATTTCTTTCCATGTATTTGTTATAAACTGGGTCGATATGTGTTTATTTGCCCGTTCGATTGTACCCGTCTATAATTTGCTGCATTGTTTGAAATGTGAAATACCCCTGCAATGCCCGCGGGGTCTTTCACGAATGTAATGGCCCCACCCCCCACGTCCAAAGGATTTCCCATTGCACTCAGGTACTGTATCTTTCCCGTTCAATATGTTTTTTATGTTACATTAATTGAACGCTGATTGTCGATGCGTCACCATACTGGACTGCAGTTAAGTGAATTTTGAATGTTTCCGCAGATATAATATGTCCTCAAATGAATACTATAATGAAAAGCAGCTAAGAATGAAAGTAATATGTATTCATCAGACTGTGATTTGGACTGCAAACAACAGACATTGATTGCTTGCGAGAACGGGACACAAATAGAAAATGAGAGAAACAACATTTGAGTCAAACCTTCATTTTTTCATGTTTTAACTAACAAAAATCAATCAATTCAAAATTTGACAATTGTCATAGTTTGTGCAATGGTAAACAACTATGTTTTGGTACATTGTCCTCATGGCGATATAATGCCTTAGCCTGGAATGTTCCACAGTATGACATTATGTTAGATGTTACTTCCCATACAGTAAAGATGCATGTTTTTTAAGGTGTTTGTGAGCAATAAAAACACTGAATTGATGTTAGCGATATCAATTTCATATTGTGGAACATTCTAGGCAAAACAAACAGGTGCTTTGTCCTCCGGAAATGTTACACAGGGTACCTTTTGACATGTAATATTTTCTAGGTAACATTCACAGTAGCAGCAAAAACGTTACCCACGCCCATTAAGCTACAAAAAAGATTGTCTTATCAAGAAGTACAAAGTTCAAACAAGTTTACAAAGCACAAACGTTATGTAGTCATCAAATCAAAATTACAAATAACCCAATCAATTCAATTATTTGGCACCAAAACATCTCCCAAATGCGAAACCATCCAGACCAGCTGCAGCCACCCTGCTTTCCTCCATGAATACCAAGTCCCCCATTACAACTTTCCATCTAAATTGAATATTTTAAGCCTAGGTTCCATTTGTATTAGTTTGCATTTCCCATTTGCGGCCAGATAATGAGAGGTTTCATGTTGTACATAATCATCTCAGCCCTTAAAGTGTCTGTTAAGGCTAGAATTAAAAACAGAAAACTTAGATAAATATCCAGTCTGCGCGCCCATGGTCCTTTCACTACTCTAAGTGCAATGGTGTTATTACCCACTCTCCTATAGGGATATATTTCATACCATTTTTAATCAAAATGTCCTCGCAGTTTGAAAATGTTATTTGGTTATTTACTTCAAGTAGCTCTTAGCCACTGATTATAATGCACATCTCCGAGCACTAATAGAACTGGCATTATCGAACTCACAAACGAAATAGAATGACTTTGAGTGTCAAAAGTTTGGTAAAGCTATAAAAAAGTAAAGTCTAGGTTATTTAAGGCTGTTTGTTGACCATATTTTTTACATGCTCGATTCTATGCGATAAGCAAACATTTTTCTATCAAAGTGTAGTGACATTGATGGATTGCGTTTTCAAAGTTTTTCCTTCGAGACTGAAGATGATCCAATCTTGTTTTTTGTTTTGTTCTGTTTTTTGTTCTGTTTGAATTTGATCACATTCTCACAACAGTAATCATTCTAATTTGCTATATTCTAAAGGAAATATATTGACTATAGAAGTTATGCACTTACATCCATAGACATAATTAGTTGATGCCCATGCTATTGATTATTTAGCAAATCCAGGAGGACTTTAGAATTCCAGAGACAGTCCCCTGTTAGGAAGTTAGGAATAATCAGATGGGTTTTGACTGGTACCAACCCATGACATTTAGGTGCGGTCAAAGTCATTGTTGAGTGTGTAAATCTTTTGCTGTCTTATTTTAAAAATGTGTAAAACATCTGAGCTAAAGACTTACTTTAAGACAAAGGTGTCAAACATGCAGCCCAGGGGCCACATCCAGCCCCCCAGACGTTTTAATCTGGCCCGCAAAAACTTTTTTTTTTTTTTTTTTTTTTTTTTTTTTTTTTTTTGATTAATTTTGCCTGTTGGCTTTATTAGGCAGGATAGGAAAGTGTGAAATGGGGGATGAGAGCGAAGGGAAGACGTGCAGTAAATGTCGGAGTTAGGATTCTAACACGGCCGGCCACACCAGGAGCCTGCATTACGTGTGCTGTGCCTTAACCACTCAACCACCAGGCAGCACCACAAAACATTTCTAATTTAAATTGATGAATTTCTGATTGATGTATAGTATTTTTATCGCTAGAACTACTGGTCCCACAATCCTTTGCAGCCGCCACCCCTCCCCCACACTGCTCAGCGCTGCTGTGTGTGCTGCTGGTGCAAGTGCTGAGGGCTGACAAGTGCCGACACGCACTAAACTAGAGACATTTGGTTTTGGAAAACAAGTGGAAGAAAGAAAGACGGTTTTGTGGACGTTAGAGTTTAAAGTGGTGCTAATATGGAGCTAACACCAAGAAAACGAACTTCTGTGACAATGCTCTGAGGAAAACCAGTGCAAACCTGGACAGCAAAGGAGCCACAGGTAAAAACACAGGTTAGAGTGCAACAAAGTATCAACATGACAGAGTGACGCTGCTGTGAGCTCTGACTGTGTCCACACTAATGTGACTGTGAATACAAACACAATGCACTGCACCAACTGGTCTGCGATATCAACATTTCATGTCAGAAATCATATCACAAGTCCATATTCCTGTACCTGCTGCTAATGCATGAATATGGACTCAGTCTTTCACCTGCTGCAGATTTGTGCAACAGTGTCTACAAATAACTATTATAAGACCATATAAAGCTATTTATTCTTAGACTCGTTTATGTTTTATTTTTTAGGTTATGCTCTGCCCTCGACCCAGCCTGAGCGTCAAAATTCGGACCGCAGCCCAAAATGAGTTTGACACTCCGGCTTTAAGGTAAGATTTCAGAACTTCATTGCTTCTTTTCTTCTTGTGTCTTTTATATATTACCAATTAAGAGAACACATAAATCATGTTTTTGCTTCAAATGATTGAGTGACATTGTTAGTAATGGCTGAGAAAATGGCGTGTGCCAATTAATTCCAAGTACCTTTCTAAAGCTCTGCATTTTTGTCTGTTTTTCTTGCTGGTTAAACAAGTTGAAGAAAACAGAGATAAAACTTGAACACTAGAATGCATCAAAGAGACATTGGCTCATCTAATAGAAGAAATGTTGTTAAGAGAGAACACGTAAGAGTAAAGGCACCTCCGTTATTTTATATGAGCGTGCACACACCTTGCACCACGATTGGAACTTGCTGAATTCGGACGTGGCGTCGCAGCTGACTCCATGATTTTTGCACTTTTGCGTGAGTACAGACACACATCTCTGCTGTGTGTCGGTGTAATCCCTCATTCGTCCAGGAGTGTTCCATTGTAGAAAAAGATTCAGTTGTAGTCATCTGGACTCTGTTTTAGAAAAAACAAAATAAGAAGTCCAGATGACTACAACTGAATCTTTTTCTACATCTCTGCTGTGTGATTGACAGAAGCACTGCTGAAAACTGTAAGGAGAGTTGCAGCGGCGGCAGAGTAAGCACACGCATCCTGCTTCCTCTATGGACAGGAGAACTTGTGTCTCTCGCTAAACTCACTAATAACCCACTAAAACCACAGCGTTCACCTGACCTGAGTGCATTCATGTGCTTTTGGTCAGATGCAGAGAACACCCTCTCTATCTGTTTGTGTCTCAATATGTTGGTGCAGATAAGTTGCTTGTGCAAACGCCCTGATGCATCTTCCTCTTGGAAACTCGTATTTACGGTTCAGAAAACACCACATGAAAGCACCATATGACGACTACACGACTTTGAATAGTTTAAGAAAAGCATATGGTTTTTGGTTGGCTATGTAACCGCTGCATAGGTCTACTAGCTCTAATTGAATACACCCAATATACCCTAACCCCCAACCCTACTACTGCACAATAATAATGATAATTCTCAAGTGTACTTGGATTTCTACAGAAAGCTTCTACCTGTAAAGCTTAATCCCTCTGAACCTTCTCAGCAAAGCAGACAAAAATCTGTAAGGTCAACTGGAAGTCATTTAGGCGATAATGGGCCCGAGACACCTCTTTGTGTGCAGAGCTCTGAGGTTCAATGGTCTTCAATGAATCTTTTCAACTTTTTCAACATTTAACCAATACAGCGATTGATGCAGTCTAAATGTTTTGACTCCACATATCTAACCTTCTTTAACAGAAAAGGGTTTTAAACATTTCACTCCACGAGTTGTCCAAAGAAATCAATCTGTATTCCATCTATGTATTTGTAAGAAAAACCCATTGAGATCAAAACCTAGATTTTAATCAAATCTCAAAATGGCCCCTTCAGATCTCTAAGCTGCAATTTTGACATCCGTTGTTACCCTTTGGAACCAAACGTGCCCATTGATTTTCATTGATTTTCATTATAAACTAAAAATGTAATCCTGATGTAATACAGGCATGATATAATATGATATCATGAAATATGATATCATATAATACCATCTCAACCTAAGATTTTGGGTTGAAAAGTTTATAATTTGACCCTCTGGACCCCCAAATGCCCCTGTGGTCTATTCTATGGAAGTTATTTTCAACAAGCACGTCCAAGAGCTGACAAATAAAAAGTGCATTCCTCTTAATTTGAGAAAACGGTTAATCCAGGCTACATTTCGTTCAGTTCTAAATTATGTTGGTATTATATATTTGCATTCTACAGCAACAGTGTAAAAACCTCTGAACTCAGTTAATCATTTAGTACTAAGGTTCATTACAGGAGGATACAGAACCTGTATTTCATGTTTGTTCATTAACATGCACTGTCCTGACCAAATAACAAATCAAAACAAACAAAAACTCACCACTGTCAATTACATAAAGTAGGATGGCACAGCTTTTTGTTTGTTTATAAGACTGTCATTAAGTTTGCCGAACATCCACTCAATCACTCAAAATTTGAATTTCACAGTCACTCAATACTGAGTCAGGAAAAAAGGCTTGTCTGTTGAAAAAAGCTATGTAACCATTTAAATTAAATGATTGTATGATTGTATGCCTTTTAATGAATTCAAAAAGTACTGGTTGAAGACTAACCAAATTGCCAGTGTATGTTGAAAAAAGTCTACCTTAGATATTGCTTTCGCACACAATTTTTGAAAGGAGCGTCATACGGGCTACAAAATGGTTCCACTTTCCCTTGACTCATTTTAACCATCTTGAGGAATGCTAAACAGAACTCAGGAGATCAGGGGTTGAAACTATTGTCCAGGGTCCACATGTTGCTAAAGAATTATCATTCTTGCCCTA
The DNA here is from genome assembly GCA_015082035.1 of Chaenogobius annularis. Lineage (NCBI taxonomy): Eukaryota > Metazoa > Chordata > Actinopteri > Gobiiformes > Gobiidae > Chaenogobius > Chaenogobius annularis. The sequence goes on along the minus strand of BJKM01000011.1, from coordinate 2,439,400 downwards.
ATCAGCCCTCAGCAGCATGATGGCTGTAAAGAAGACGAAAACATACATGAAGAGTGGGCATTTGACTTTTTATTCACAAATGCCAACGACACAAGTGCATGTACCTGTTCCGTGGATCCAGTTGGCTGTGGGTAAGCGATGCAACACAGTAGTGCAGTCTGATTTTCATATTGATCGCTGATGCATGTGGCACTTTGTGCAGGTCTACATGGAGAGAAAGCGCTAAACTTTACTCTCTTCTTTCCCCGCAGTCACTTCTTTGAGCGCTTCTTTGAGGTGTCACCTCTCCTTTTTCTGTTTTCTCTTTACTACGGGACGCAAGCAGTGAGCAGTGGGTTTGTTTAGGTTTAGAATCAGATTCAGAAAAAATAGACACTGGGGGATCAGGGCCACTGGGAAAAAGGACATATAGCCTTGTTCTGCTGTTGTCAAGCTACAAAATGTCTTTTATTTGATGTTTATCGGCCTCATATTCACAGAGAAAGATGCAAAGGAGTGAATGAATGGAAGTGAAAACTGACGCCAACGCAGAGACACAAGGAAGTGCATGCTGCAAAGTCAGACAAACATTATACATTTACTAATAAAACATACATTTAGAAGTCCTGATAAAACCGTTTGCTACCTGAGAGTTGTGGCATGTCTGTGGAAAAGTACCAAGAAATAAAGAGGTAAATAGAGTTTGTCGTTCTCAAAAGGTGGATCTTTATTTACTCGTGCACAGTACATAAACACTTTCCCTGACAAGATCAGCTTTCCCTGAACTCCAGAACAATGACAGTACACATTCTTTTAAACATACATTGACACGTACGCACATTGTCACAATCAAATCAGCCTTGATCAACTCTCAAGGTTTTCACCCACGACTTGGCCGGAGCTAAGATAATATTATCTGATACATAGACATGACATTATTTGCAACTTCAATATAAAGACATTTTTCCATTACAATCCCCTCTTCTGATAATTATGTAACCCTGTTTAACAACAAGTCATCCTCATCTGTCAATTAATACCCTGAAACTCAAAGAGAGAGAGTGTGTGTGTGTGTGTATGTATGTTACTATGTGTATGTATGTATGTTACTATGTGTGTGTATGTTACTATGTGTATGTATGTATGTATGTTACTATGTGTGTGTATGTTACTATGTGTATGTATGTTACTATGTGTGTGTATGTTACTATTTGTATGTTACTATTTGTATGTTATTATTTGTATGTATGTTACTATTTGTATGTATGTTACCATTTGTATGTATGTTACTATTTGTATGTATAAATATTACTATTTTTTTATAAAACTATTTATATATATATATATTACTATATGTATAAAACTATTTATATATATATTACTATATGTATAAAACTATTTATATATATATTACTATATGTATAAAACTATTTATGTATATATTACTATATATAAACTATATATATTGCTATATATATAAAACTATATATATTACTATATATATAAAACTATATATATATATATTACTATATATATAAAACTATTTATATATATATATTACGATATATAAAACTATTTATATATATATGTATTACTATTATATAACTATTACTATGTATATATTACTATATATATATACTATATATATATATATATATACTATATATATATAAAACTATTTATATATATATAAAACTATATATATTACTATATATATATAAAAACTATTTATATAAAACTATTTATATATATAAAACTATATATATATTACTATATATATATAAATATTACTATGTGTGTATATATGTGTATATATATATATATATATATATATATATATATATATATATATATATATATATATATATATATATATATATATATATATATATATATATATATATATATATATATATATATATATAAATATATAATAAGTAGTATATAAGAAAAAGTAGTAATAAGAAATAATAGTTAATAATAAAAAAAATAATGTATTGCTCCCCTGTCCTTAGACCCTCCTTCTCGGCCAGGAAAACTACAAAACCACAGTGAAGGAGCGATCCGACTCCCGGACGGACGGATGGACACATAATAGGCCAAGCTGATTTCTGGAAAATAAAGCTAAATCAACATAATCAAGGACTTTTAAATCATTATTATTTTCCCTCTTTAATCAGTAAATTCTATTTAAACAGTTAAACTACTTCATTCCCCTAATGATTGAATCATCGTCTGAATCACTCATGTAACTTGTGTCCTGCTTGAAAGTGTCTTTATCTGTCCCTGTCACCTGAACAGACACATATTGAGCAGATACCATCTTGCCAATGACTTTAAATAAACACGGGAGAACACAGGAGAACAGAATCAAGATTACAACCACAATAAGGCCAAAATTTATAAGCACGTCACGCCAGGAAATAAGAAACCATCCCAACACTGAGGAAGAATGAGTAGTTGTGACAGTTTCTGACTCCATGTGGTCACGGAGTTTAGTCTAATTTGCGAGTCCCTGTTGGATCGCTCCTCCGTCTTCATCATTAGCGGGAATAAAAGTACAACAGCTCCCCTTTAGTAAAGTGCACACCCCCCCAGCAGCTCCAGTGATTTGATCGAGCACAATACGATTTTGAAGTGCGACTGCGCGGAGTGCCTGCATCTCTTCTCTCTGTGACTCAATAGTGGCTAATGTTAAGTGATAAATTAAGTGAATCTATAGCTAAGATGGTCCACAAGCAACATCAGTTAACCCACACCATAATGCCAATATTTTTTTTTCCCCTGTGGTCCAAATCTTATGGTCATCTGGCACGCACGTCAGACCCCCAAACAGAGGCGGCAGATCCCGTAGAGCTCTGTGTGTGAGGTGTGGTGTCCCAGGTATTATGCATCCAACAGGATAACAGCAGCGCAACGCCCCACCCATCCAGCCGGAAGACATTCATACATGTAATATCCACAGAGAAACATGTAATCCTCTATTGGAACGGTCCCTTAAATGTCTGGTACGGTGTAGTAAGGTGCACATGTGTGGTTCCGGGACCCGTCCGAGATGTATTCAAATCCCTCAGAAGGGTGCATGGGACATGTACTGCAGAACAATATATATTAGGGATTTGTCCCACATGCAGTGGTTTAAATTCAGATTCTGTTCCGATGGACAAGGGTGATATGATATTCTGTGCAAAACATGCAAATTTAGAGCCAGGTTGAATATGTACTGGTCCAAAGAGTGGTCCCAGTTCTAGATTCTCAGGAGGTCTAATGTTAATTTCAGGTCGCCCTGTAGTCTTGCGTAGTTCAAGAGGAATCATCACTTTCCACACAGACCAAACTATCTTACTCAGGAGTTTAGTATTATCCAAAGACATTAGAGTGTTAGGTAAAATGGTGGCTAAATCAGGTACAGGGAGAAGCAACACGTGGGTTGCTATGGGCATATGTACACACATAACAATCCAGTGCTTACGCCTTGGCTCTCGGACCAGGATCCAGTCTCCTGGTTTGAAGTTATGAAGTACAGCTTCAGCTGCCTTCGGGAGAGCGCTTTTTACCTGCGCAGAAATAAAGGACAACAGTGCATCCAATTCTTTACAAAAAGCTAACATTGAATCATCACACAGGGAAGAATCCGGTAGGTCTCGGGGTGGTGGTGGGCATAGACCTATATTAGGTGGGCGAGCAAACAGAATTTCAAATAGACTCATTTTGCATCTTGCCTGTACATGAGTGCGAGTGGAAGAGCCTTGACCCAGGAGAGTCCTGTTTGCTCACAGATTTTAGTCAGTTTTGTTTTGATCGTCCTGTTACTCCTTTCGATGAGCCCTGATGATTCAGGATAAGAGGTATGTTTACGGAGATCAATGCCCAGAAATTGACCCACCTCCTCCACCACCTTAGCTACAAAATGGCTGCCATTGTCACTAGAAATTTTTTTAGGGATGCCCCAGTGTGGCACAATCTCTGTGATCAGAGCTTTGACCACTGCATTACTAGATGCATGTCTACAGGCGGAAGCGTCCACATACCGGGACCAAACACCAGACAGAATTTCTTGCCAATCCAATGGTGTTTCCCCGCACAGGTTCGAATCCTGTTCGTGATGCCAAATTGATGTGGCATTTCTGTGGAAAAGTACCAAGAAATAAAGAGGTAAACAGAGTTTGTCGTTCTCAAAAGGTGGATCTTTATTTACTCGTGCATATATTATTTGATACATAGACATGACATTATTTGCAACCTCGATAGAAAGACATTTTTCCATTACAGGAGTCCACAGGGAAGGAGAGTGAAGATGTGAAGGGCCATGGGCTGTGTAGAAAAACTAAGTGTCTGAGGGTAACAGGGTGGAGGGTAACTAAAAATTTAATAAAATCACATCATGCTGCAAAGTGAGAGGGTAATGACCTGCTAAAATGGTATCTGTAAAATTCACCAATATACAGGAATTCACTCCTATAGATTAGATTGTATTATATATTGAGATAAATGTGCAGACAATAGAAAATAAAGAGTTTGTTCCGGCCAAAAAAAAGCTATAACATTTTTCGGGACATGAGTAGCTCACAGTTGTTTTGTTCTAGTGAAAGTAGCTCACAAAGGCAAAAAGGTTGGAGACTCCTGGTGAAGAGTTTAAAGCAGTGTTATAATTCTAATCAACTAAAATTCTTCCAAACATCTTCTTATTCCCTCCCTTTGCCAGAAGTCCTTTAATGTTCAGCATCTTCCTACTTTATTCAGTGCCCTCCCTCAGACTCTCTCTCTACATTGTATCTCACACATACTGTACATGCTCCACTGTCTCGCTTACGCCCCACATTTCACACTTATCCATGTCAGACCTGAAAAGAGTGGACATTTATCCAGCGGAATCAAGTCATAGTCTTGTGAAAACCATGTCTTCCCCTCTGCAGCTGTAAGTAAAAATGTATGTATGTCTATGTATTTTTATATTAGAGTGACAGACTTCGGGAATTTGTAATAATGTCTTCCTTTTGAGCCTTTGTCCTAAATATCTTGCCACGTATGCTTTGTTGAATAAAGGATTTAACTTCAGATTGCCCAATCATTATTAGTAAGTGCCAAAAGGCCTAGGTTTCCCACAATCGATGCCATCAATGTTTTCTTTTGTATTTTTAATCTAAATACATGCGCTAGGACACTTGAAACAACTGTATCATTATGCACTTACAATACACATTTTTTTGCGTTATAGAAAACTATTATTTTCAAGCTCCATCCACTGTAACTGTACCTATCTTCTGTGTTCTTCTATGAGACTGACTATAGCCTTGTGTACAGCAGTTGCATGGAGGCACACCATTAATCATGTGCTAAAAACAGGATTGTGAATGCACCCCAAACACCTACACGTGCACAGACTCACACTTGCATCCATCAAACACGTGGACCTCCCTCTCCAGTGGTCCCCAGGGCTCCTGTTTGGTGGAAAGCTTTGTGGACATGTGCCAAAGTATGTTTGTGCTGTGGGTGGTAACCATACTGGACTTTGTGGGATGGTTATGGTAGAAACTGCTACAAAAGAGCTGTGTATGACAAAGGGCCCATAATGTGTTGAAATGACTTTATTTCTTTGATGTTTTAATATATATATATATATATATATATATATATATATATATATATATATATATATATATATATATATATATATATATATATATATATATATATATATATATATATATATATATATATATATATATATATATATATATATATATATATATATATATAAATCCTGCATGTATTCTTTGTCTCCAGAGGTCAAAACTCATCCCTCTCTGGTCTGCGTGTTGTAATCCATCATACTCATCCTTGTTTTTAAAGTCCAGAGACATTCACCAGACATGTTAGTTATGTTCAAACATTGTTCCCTCATCAAAAAAACATAACTGGAGTAGCACTTATTCCATTCTGAATTCAGAATCAGAAAAGGGTTTATTACCATTGTCAGTGAACAACATTCACAAACTAAGAACTTGTTTTGGTGGTAAGGTGCAACATACAACAATCAATAATAATGATTGCAAAATATATCAAATATTTACAGATGGTCAAAAATAGTGCAAAAAGTGAACAGTACAATAAATGGTTATTGGTTTGAATAGTTGTTGTTAGCGGTTCTTGTGGTGTGAGGTTCTGGTCCGGATGGACCGTAGCCTCCTGCCTGAGGGGAGTGGCTCAAATAGTCCTTGTCCAGCTGCAGGGGGGGGCCTCAGGCCTGTGACTTTCCTGAAGATCATCTCCACTGTCTTCTAGTGCACCAGGACATCAGCTGGTCCACCCCTCTCCTGTAAGCAGACTCGTCACGGTCCAAAATGAGCCCGATGAGGGTGGCAGCTCTGAAAAACGTCCCCGTCTGTAATATCCAATCAAATGCGTAGCTCTGTCTGTAGGTGGGGATCGATCAGGTGAACCATGCCATGATCTGAAAAACCCATGACCCATACCATGGAGCAAAAGGTGCTGCTGACTGTTGTGTAACAATGATCCAGCGTGTTCTGCTCTGTGGTCAGGACTTAAACTTTCTGTACTTTGGTAGTTCATGGCTGAGATTTCCATTGTTAGAATCCCCCATGATAATAAACAAGGAGTGCAAGAAGGTTCGTTCCACACTCAGAATCTGATCTGTGGGTTCGCGCTGTGTCTCCTGCATGTTTGCGTTGGGTGGAATATAAACAGCGTCCAGAATGAATGAGGCAAACTCACGAGGAGAGAAGAATGGTTTGCAGTTAATGACGAGATATTTCAGAGCAGGAGAGCAGTGTTTGGAGCTCCCCATCACAGTGAAACACCAGGCATTGTTGACAAAAAAAACAAATGCCTCTGCCTCTTGAATTGCCCCTGAGGAGGTAACTTTGTCTGTCTTTGGCTGAAATTCCTCCTGATGCAGCGTGCAGTCCGGGACGACTTGCTGAGCCACTTGTCTCCACTAAACAGGAGACAAAGAAAAGTATTTTTCTGCATGCTCAGAGAATCTTTTGGGGTGTTTTCCATAAATCATCACCAGACGAAGGCAATAACAATACCAGTAATGCATAATACTTGTCCTTTAAAACAAAAAACATAATATTGAGGGTCACATATGCTGCATTATTTGTATTACTATTAGACTTGCTCTTGAGTACGTCTGCTTTAGCATCTCATGTTTCAGAACTTAAAATGATGTATCTACTTTAAGCTCACTTGACTTTATATCTATGAGGTTCCTTCATCAGGATTTGAGTTAGAATTCCATCTACTGGCAGCAGAGGGAATTACTGTGGGGACATAACCAGAAGCTAGATTTCCCCCAACATACAAGTAAAAAAAAAGATGGAAAGAAATAATGGAATTTTATAGTGGAATATTCCAAGTAAAGCCATGGAATATTCTCCATGGAGATGTTTCCAGATCCTACCGAAGAAATGTTACATAGTGTGCCTTTAATAATATAGGGCCTTTAGAAATAGAGGTATCTGGACAGTACAGTCGGTATACGCTGATTTATGTTGACAAGACTTTGCAAGGATGAATTTAAAATGGAGAGGAAGCAAGAAAAAAGAAGGTGCATGGTTGAAAGAGAGTGGATTTTGCAAGCTCCGCACTGCAGGGCAAGGTCAGAAATAAATAATGAAGAGAGGGAACAAAAGAGAAAAGAAAAATGAAGTGGGGGCAAAATCTATGCCTCGGTGGCTCAGCGGGGACCCCTTTCGAATCCACTAAATCATAGAGTTGTATTTGGAACCTGTCGACTTTTGCTTGCAAAGATCCAAAAGCATGAAATAAAAACTAATTCCAGATGAAAAATTACATATGCAGAAAGTATTTCCATTGGAAGCACTTATTTGTTAATGTTTTACAGGAGATGCCATTATTTCTATTTATCAATGCTTTGAGTATTATTCTTAAAGATAAAATAATAGGTGGAAAAATTGTTGACAAAATGTATGACATCATTGTGCAATCAGCAAAAAACAGAAGGTCGTCTGCCACTTGATTGTCTCCATGGAGATGTTACTGCTTTGGATGGAAAGTTGAAACAAAAAAAAATATGTTTATTTGCGTAAAGAAGTCTCTCAAATGGCTCAAATATAATAACGTTTTCCATTTTTAAATTTAAAACTGTACAATACTGCCTCAACAAACCTATCCGCACATCCCCATTTGTTATCGGCACATTTTGGCAAAAAAAAAAAAGAATTTTACCGTTCTACGAAAAGAGGTACTGGATCAACAGGGATGTTTAAAAATGCATCTCGAGTCACAATAATAAGAAGAAAATGGTGTGATATATTCCCGGCTCAGCTCATTTGTCTCTCTGCCGTTTCCTGTGTTTTTCTGCACTTATTACAGTCGAGTGCTAAAGTACTGTGGGATCACACGAGGAGATCAAATGTGAAATCAAATCCTCCACCGTCTAAGAATAACAGTTCCTAAAAGGAGATGAAGGAGAATGTGGCTCTCAAAGGGAAGAAGGAAACCAAATAACTGATTAATGCCTATATTATGAGAAGCCACAGAAAAATAGACACATGAATCATTTGTCGTATTGTTTGGCTTAATTATTATCTGTCAGTATCAGCTGTAATTGAAAAAATAAATGCAACAATCCTAATTGTTGGATTGTTGCTCTTAAAACCAGCACATATAAATCACTATTTAAATGTTTTCTTCTAATCTACCCCCCAAGTTGTAGTATAGACCATTAAAATGCTATGGAGTCAGGAGGCAAAATGAAGAAAACCACAAGACATTTGCAGTTATTTACTGACAACAGATAAATAACTAACAAATCAGCAACACGTGTGTATTTCCAGGGTAGAAATGTCAGTTAGTTTGAATTTACAGAGTATACTTTTGTGGTTAAATATATAATTTGTTGCTAAAATTAAAAACCCAAAGGGAGATTTCTTCGTTTGTCCAATAAAACCTAAAAATCAGGATTTTGCCGTCATCAGTAATGCGTTTTATAAGAGATACTAGTAGCAAATGTCTTTAAAACGGGCTCTGATATGATTTTTCATATTTTGCGATCCAAACAACAAAACTGTTTTTATATATTTTTTATGTATTTAAAATTGTTAATGAATTCAAGTAAAACCAAATATATGCTGTTCTCCAAAAGTCACTCTAAAGACTCAAAAATGTATGTATGTTTACGCTCGGTGGTAATATGATTGAGCAAATACTTGGGCATCTGGATCGGTGATAAACTCTCCTTCAACAAACATGTAAAGCCAGATTGACTTTTTTAGAAATAAAAAGTGTACTCGATTGTATTTTAATGAATTCTTATAGATTACCCACATCTCCACATTGTATGTTTGTGTGTGTTTATGTATTTATTAGTCTTCCTGGGTGGATTACAATTAAAAACATTTCAAGTACAATAACATGGATATAAAACAAATTACATTTCAAGTACAATTGCATGGTTTTCAATCATTCCATTTCCTTATATTTCATTACAATTTAACAGTTATTTGCAAAAGATGTTATTTTTTTGTCCATAATAGTGTACAGTCCAATTTTAAATGACACATTTTTTTATAGCAAGTGTTAAAAATGTAACACATGACTCCTCTTTAGGTTAATTTTAAATGATTGCTTTTTTTGAGTTGCCTAATTTGAAAAAGAATGTGGTTCCAAATGGGTATTTCTCTGTACAAAACCGTCTTTTCATAAAGTTGGATTTGGGATGTGGTGGGATACGGTTCTAGTGTTTGTGAATGGAATCACAGTAGACTATGTCATTCAACATAAAATCATGGGTTATATATATAATGAGTTTTGAAGGGCTACACATGGTATGGGTGGATCCCTCATTATCATACAGACAGGGACCTGGACACACCATTCATAAATAATTACAGTGGTCCCTCGTGTTGCTGTAGAAAAGTGCTAAAAAATATGCCTTCTGATGTCCAAAAGGGAATTGATTGAGTTGTTATTGTTTTGATCATGTTTTGGTACATAATGCACCTTTTAAAAATACATGCTTTGATTTATCAATTTATGAAAAAGTTATTTGAAACCATCTTTTGGCAATTATTTGACACCATCTGCCTGCCTTTTTAATTTGTCTTTTTTTTACATTTCGAGGAAGATGGGTGTGGGCTAGAAGGTTGGTTTATCTGTCTCTGCGTATGATGAGTAAAAAAAAAATTAAAATACACCTGCAAAGGCGATTTGGGCTATGGCAGTTAAATGAAGTTGTGGTGCCTGGTACGGATGTAGAATGGCTTCAGACGTGTGGTAATTATTTCCACGCAGCTGGAATGGAGGAGCCTTCATTAACTGACTCTTTATTACAGATAGGCATGGACACACACACACACACACACACACACACAGGAACACACGAGCATGTCACTACAATTACATTTCGGGTGAAAAATTAAATTAATGGTTGGATATGGAAACATGATTATGTGTCATACGTATAGAATATGATGTTAACAATAATAGTAATTGCCTGTCTGCAGCGTAGGGAAGGATACTTTGAAAATGTATTTGGTTACAGAATACTGAATACATTTCTCTTTTTTTAAATTGCATTATGTAATATTATAAAAATGCAGCACAGGATTAAAACCACTTTGTTTGTTATGCATTTATTTATCACTGATTAGAAAAGGAAAAAACAAAAATCACACATGCACACATATAAGCTCTGAACTGTTTTTTTGTTTAGTATTTCTTTTGCTATTACCATGCAGTCTGAAGCCTAACATGTGTAATCAAGCACTGCAATGTATTCTTTTGATTTTAGGAAAGTATTCTGAATACCACCAAATGAAAGAGTAACTGTACCGGAATGCAGTTAATAGTCAGAGGGATTAAAATACCACCGTCATCCTTTTGCAGTTCCCGTCTCTGTTTTCTATTTTAGGAGGAGGTTGGGGGAAAGGACACAAAAAAAACAAAAAAAACAAAAAAACTGCTGGTATGATCCTTTGCAAAACTAACTAAAGCAATGTACAAAAAGCTCATCTGTTTTTGCGTAGGCAGCCAAATGTAAGAAGGAAACAAGCTGATTGTTAGTGTTTACTATCATTAGACATGTTGCTGGTTATTGCACTTCACATAATCCTTGGTGCATCCTTACTTTATCTTATCTTTATCTTGCATAAATGAGAAGCCACACTCGCTAACCCTCACGTCCTCCACTCAAACGTGTGCATCCACCTGTTGCCTTTACTCAGACAGACGCGTAAACTATTGTCATTTTTTGAGGAATGACTCTCCCTGATAAGCGGTCACGTTTATCTCCTCTTGGTCGCATCGATTTTAAAGGGAGCTTTACATTGAAGGTATTGAAAGTAAAAGGAGGGAGGATGATGGGAAATCCGGCTTGTTTATACCTCGCATAAAGGTCTTGTCAACTCTGTCAACCTTTTTGCAGAGAAACCAATTTGCGACCTGACACCCTCTGACATGCCGACTGCCCGTGTGTGCGTGTGTGCATAACAAACGCACCACCAAATCCCACTTCTTAAACGTGCACAATATAATTTCATTTCTGGTGAGGGGTCTGCTATTTGCTTGTCTCTATGGGGAGGATTGTTACTTTGCCATGGGTGTTGCACCACGTGACACAGTGAGACCCTCAGGTGGCAGGTCAGATTTCTGGCTCAAGAGTGCATGTTTTTATCCAATTGTGGCAGTAAGGTGGTCCCTTCGAAAAATTCATGCCCCTTCTCTTACCTCTCTGAATTGTGTACATCCGCCTCCTGGTAGGTGTGTTTACGCCTGTTTTACTCTTGTTTTATATAGTTGAAATGTTGTGTTTTAGAGGACTTTGCCAAATGGGATTACTTAAATAAATGTGAATTACACAAAACACAATTTTAGGTACAATCGTCCAATCGTGCAATTGTTACAACATGGTTAAATTTAGCATGTACATTTTGTAAAGCTTTTAACCATGAGTGGCATTTAAATGATAAATGATCATTATTAATACATTGCGTTTCCACCTTCAAGGCACCCAAAGCGCTTTACATCACTCACCCATTCACACACCAGTGAATGCAGACACTGGGGGCGAGGCGGGTTAAGTGTCCTGCCCAAGGACACAACAGCAGTATTCACCTGAGGGAGCTGGAATCACATTGCCAACCTGTGGGTCAATAGATGCAACCACTCTACCAAGGATCTTTTTTACGTCGAGACCGGGTATCGAACTGCCGACTTTCGGATTAGAAGACTGCCGCCGGCCAAAATATTTTCATTCAAATTTTTTTGTTTACACATTTACAAATAAGGCATGGATAAAAATTGGAATTTACTAAATAAAATCACACTTTGTTTGGACATATAGGGCAAAATTAGCAATGCAAATAGATAAGTTGTTCATATGTAGGAGTCACAGGTGTTATAATGTGTTCATGAGTTGAGAACTGTTCTTGTAGCGGTAGGTTCTGGTCCGAAATGACTGGTGCCTCTTGCTCAAGGGGAGTGAATATTCCAGGTTTGTGGAGCCAATCCCTAAAAAATAGTGATTAGGTTCAACGTTTGTGGATCATAAATTTGGGTATTTTGTAAATCTCCCTTGCCCTCCATCTAAAATCACAACATCATCAAATTCTAGAACGGAAACGCAACCGAAAGTGACGTGATCTATGAAAGGCATCCATCGATAGACTCCAAACTCTGACGCACAAAAACAAGACAAGGACCGGAATGCAGATGAGCTGTGCTGCAGGCTGTCCATTAAGAAAAGTCCTCATCGCGTCTAAACATTTGACACCTGGAGACGCAACAGTCATTCCTCATCCATCACAGCTCCAGACAGCGAAGAGGGGGAGAAAACAGAGGGAACTAAACAATGAAACAGATGAATTTGAGAGTTCGGTTAGTATATATTATATCAATGAGGATCTGCAGAGTGGATGGCTAGGAGTCCAAGTTGTGTCATGATCATAGAAACGCAGTAGAACACTCAATGCATTCACACTCTCCTGATAGGTCCTGCTTTGAGCTCAGTGAAGTTTTGATGAAGACTTGGCTTGGTATTGTTCTTTTCTTGGTTTGGTCCTGGTCTAATCCAGGTTTAGTCATTGTTTAGTTTAAATTTTGTATTGTTGCCTCACAGAAAGAAGCTCCAGAGTTATATATAGGCACAGTATGTAACTTTCTGGAGCTGGAAAGTCACCTGCATAATTCCATGGAAACAGAAAATGAAAGCCATACTTCGGAATATTCTCCATGTAGATAGGGAATGTTCAAACTCTCACCCACACTGAAGCCACACTGAAGGATAGTATAGCCGAAGGAAGGGAGGAAGCACACATTTTAATTTCATTTTCGTACATTTTAGTGCAATAAAACCATCCAAAATGAAAAAACAAAGAAGTTTGTCTTGAATTCAAAATGTGGTTCAACCTTTTGTATCATTCGATCAATCAATCTGTCAGGTTAGCAGGAGAATAACTCAGGACAAAGGTGTCTCTCCTATATGTTCTGAAGCCTGGGCATCACTGTCTGCGTCCAGGGAGAGCAGGTGAACAACAGGAAAGCTCTCTTCTAAGACTCACTCTTACTTCACTCTGTGGTTTTGATTTGGTGAGGACAAGAGCAATTCCCTCGAAGAAGTTCCTCTGGAAGGCCTCGTGCCGCATTTGATTTTAAAAAGTCTGCATTTCAGTGGAGTTTACATGTTTTTGAAGGTGCATATGATGTTCATTGGGTATCGACGTGAAACATGCACACTTCTACAGCAAGGAAAAACACACAGCTCGAACAAGAAAACTGCTTTTGACTGTCCCGATGTCCCAATTTAATCAGAGTCAAAATATATTCCCACATGGGCAGAATTTAAATGGCACTGTGATTCAATGTTTTGCGATGAGGAATGACATTTTTTTCATCGTAATTTTTGTTTCTGTCATAAAACATGTTTAAAAAGATCCATTATATACTCAGAGTATCAAGCACTGAATTACTCTCACCCATTGAACGATGGGTTAAATGCAAATGAGACATTTTATTGTCAATCCATGGTTTGCAGAATGATGAGTTTGTTTTATATTGTTAATCCCCATAGCAATTAGCAATTTAGTTATTGAATGGGAAAAAAGTCCTCAAAATGTTAGATGTAAGGGAAAGCTTCTCCAAAAGTGGTTAATAGATTTATAACAGGCAATATGATAAGATGAGGAACACACAAAGCCCAGAAAAAAACCCAGCTCTGATTTATTGCAGCTGCATGTTCACGAGGACCCGTTGTGATGGATTGTAATTTCAAATGGTCAATCAATAACTGCAGAGAAGGTGTCATATTATCGTCATGCTGATGTCAGTGTTTACCCCAAATGTCTTATTCAAATCCCGCTTGAAAAGTTGATCAAGAGAGTGAGACTAAATATCAAATGCAAAAAGTATTTGAGTCAGGTTTTCCTTATTTTTAAAGTGCAGTATGCAACTTTTCTGGTAGGGTGCATTGCCTTGAATATTCCACAGCATGATTTTCTTTTCTTTTTGAATATTTTTCTAAATTATTTTTACTAAAAGAACTGACAGAGAGAAGAGACAGAGAAAAAAATGACAAAATAAAAACAAGTCATGACTAAGGCACTCAAACCCCAAAACAAAAGTCCCAGCTGGATCAAAGTCTGTAAAATGTATCCAATTTAAAGTTGAGTCCAAATGTAATCTTCTACTTTGTCCGTATGCCAGTTACAATGTCGGTCCAGTCCTTGATTGTCGTTACAGATTGAGTCATAAATTCTTTTGGAATGGCCTTCTATCCTGCACCCAGGAGTATGCTCCAAAGATATCCATTTACTGTGTCCATGGCAGGAGTTTTAAGGGCCATATACATCGTTCTGAAATCTAATGGAATGGCCATGTTAAAAATAGTCTGCAGCTCTTTGTTGATTTCAGACCATTATTTCTGAGCGACAGTCCAAAAACACGTGATAGTGGTTTGCCTCCTGGCAACCACAGTCTCTCCAACAGTTTGCATTTCTTCGTGAATAATGGTCACTTGAACAAATGTTTCACAATTTTGCAACAGAATTCCCTACAAACATGTAATTTTGTGGTTCGCCATATATATGTATGATGTACATATATTTTCTCATTCTTCGTCAGTCAAAACAAAATGACCCTCTTTCCTTCAGAATGATTTTCTATCTAGAACTTTTGTAACTACGAGGTTTATAATATATTTTTTTAAATTGAAAATATATGTATATTGAAAAAAACTTCTTAAAGGGTTACCTGGACCTGTAACGTGGCCTGGTCCAGTTAAAATCCGCTATGCTTTCAATTATTTTCTGATAAATGCGTGTACTGTATATCACCTTAAATCTTTTTATATCTTCCTGGTTATTTTTCATCAAGTTACTGCAAAAACAAAAAGTTAATCTTTATGTAATTCCCAATGCAACTGTATTTGTTTGGTATGTAGGCAGAGCACAGCGACTAATGTACAGGCAGCCTGGGCTTGTTGTATGAGGGAAGAAAGAGAACATCATGACATTCTCAACCTTAAGCAGAGGTGGAAACAAGACAACACTGGCAAAAAATGTTCTAAAGTTTTTATTTGTTCTTTAGAAAACTTTTTGCTTCAAATTCGGAGAACTTTGAATACCAGCCAAATCAGGCAGTTCCACTTTACTGTGTGAAAGTGTGAGAAAAGGGAAGTGATACAAAGTGGCCCCTTCCATTTCATTCAAAAGAAAAAGTATCAGACCAGAATCTCACAGCAAACTTAAAATCAACTTTTTTTTCAAACTTCTCACAGTATTATTTAGTGTTAAATATTGTCAATAATTGATGAGAAACCAAATAAGAACAAGTTGTTCTTGAACATAACCCAGGTGAAGGGATAAATAATCTGTTATTTTGATTATTTACAATTTTATAGTATACGTGCAGAAACCTGGGTCAAATACAGACAATTAATTTCCCGACAATGACAAAAAAATGCACCGAAACCTTTTGGTCAGATATGTAATAAGCAATGTGTAAAGGCAGTAAATGTAAACTATATTCTCACCAATAATGGATGGAATCAATTAAACATCCTCGACTCAAATGGAGTGAGATCGATGATAGACATGAAAAAAATGATGAGCACAGTGACGCCGAACCTAATTAACATGATGGATGGTTGGGTGGCAGATTTTTGACAAAAACCACAGAAAAAAAAATGAAAGGTGTAAAGGGGGAAAAACGTGTTATGAAACCATAGGTGCTAAAAAGATGGATAGTTAAAGGTATACTGAGGTTAAAGATGGACAGAGTGATGGGTTGGCATTGATGAGACATTGCAAGGGTGAATAGAGAATATGTTTAACTAAATTTAAACTTTTAAGGAATCTGGTACAACAAACTTTTCATTTGAGCTTTCAATCATGTTATGAAAATGTTCCCTCATTCCTCATCCTGTTTAGTAAGCCCTCTTCCTCTGAGCCTCACAAAATACTTAAAATTTCCCAGATTTGTGACATCATAGACCTGAGATCGATGGCGTTTATTTATGGCCTAAAAAGCAGCTACAGTTACTGGTTCTGAGAATTTGTGCTGTCAAATCATATTCATTATAACTGTCACTGTTTTATATAGCATGTCAGGGGAAAGAGAGCATGGTAATTCCCTCTGCAGCCAGTAGATGGAGAGCCAACACGATTTTTGGTGAGTGAAAGCCTAATAGATAGAAATTAATGTATACTTTTAGTAGCTACAATATATTAAGTTATGTTTAAAGGCCAATAACAATGCAATTAAATGATAATAAGATAATATGTGTACATTTATTGTTGGTGACTTGACTATTAGGCAGTCGATCTAGCAAGTAACAACTTAACAATCAAAAATCGCCTTATAATTAAATGGTCCATATGTGTAAATCCCTATGCTGTCTCTAGAGCTACTTGAACTTTTTTTGTTGCCGCTATCTCTTAATGCCTATATCTCCTCTGATAGACTGCATCTGTCCATCACAATCCCTAACTTTGGGTGTACACCTAATGCGAGGCACGCATTTTGAGCGGGCTGGTTGCAGACTGCCTGTTTACACCAACTCCGGTGTACTGCGGTCCTTATTTTAAGGAACGCCACGCATATTTCAGGGATTTGTGCGATAACGCTTGTCTGATTACTTGAAAAACACACTAGATCCCTGCAGTGTCGGGGGAAAATAGCAGAACGCATTGGTCTTAATCACGTTTTTAGTTTTGCGGCGCACCTGCCTCAGTCATGGTACACCCGTTGAATCATGAGCAAGTGTACAAAAAGAAATTAAGTTAATATGCTGTACACCTCACTCACCTACAGTATACACACCCTTTTTCTGGGATCTGCATTTTAGCTATTGCCTTTTGTCTGAGGGCTTGTACTTCTCCGCTCAGTCATTTAAACCTCTCCTTCAAGTTAAGAGTCTTTACTGAGGATTTGTGGCGGGCTCTCGCTTCTTGCCATTTTTACAGCACGTGTCAAATGCACTTGTAGGGCTGTATCTTACTCCGTCCGTCCACAGTGCCCGTGTCGCCTCGCTGTGACAAATACGTCTCCGTGCCAGATCGTGTCAGATTTGTCTTTGTAACCACTGCGTCACTTCGCTCGCTCCTGCCACACTGATTTGTGTGCAATGACTCAACCGCGCATGAGAATCCACCAGCGCCGCAGCAAAAGGCGTACTCCAGTTAGAGCGGGGTCAGCAATAACTTACATCAAACCGCCGCGTGCGTGGTATCCCAAGATGCCCCATGTCTGCTTTGAGCTTTGTTTATGTCGAAGAGATGAGAATCTAAAGGGCTCAAGTGACATTTAAGGACAAATGGAGGTATATGTATCAAATTTAAGCTTATGATGAGCTCTATTTACTGGCAAATAATATTTTTTTCTCCTAACACATTTTTCAGTGTCAATAGAAAATGGAGAACTGATGGTAAAAATATTGAATTAAATATATAAGACAATTACTCCGCAAGGCAAGGCAAGTTTATTTGTAGAGCACAATTTGTACACAAGGCAATTCAAACAACAGGACAAAATAGGAAAAAAGTGCATTAAAATCACAATGACAAGACAGAAATCACAACCTTAATTTAAGGAAATTTAAAGGTGCCATTTTCAGGCATTTCAGTCATATGCACAGCGAAACAAAACAATTTTTAGCTTAGATTTGAACAATGCCAGAGTAGCGGCCTGTCTCACATCCTCAGGAAGACTGTTCCAGATTTTAGCTGCACAAAACTGAAACGCAGATTCCCCATGTTTAGTCTTGACTCTGGGCACCAGCAGGAGGCCGGTCCCTGAGGTCCTCAGAGTCCGAGATGGTTCATATGGCACTAACATGTCCGAGATGTACATTGGTGCTAGGCCATGGGGAGACTTGTACACAAGCAGAGCTGCTTTGAAGTCTATTCTCTGAGCACAGGACTAATGTGATCGTACTTCCTGGTTCTAGTCAGGACCCGAGCAGCAGCGTTCTGGATGTACTGCAGCTGTTTTACAGCTCGTTTGGAGAGGCCAGTGAGCAGGCCGTTACAGTAGTCTAATCTACTAGAGACAAACGCCTGGAGAACTCTCTCCAAGTCTGGTTTAGACACTATACTTTTGATTTTGGCTATGTTTTTTAGATGGTAAAAGACTGCTGATGTTATTGATTTGACATGGCTCCATTGAGTCAAGTCTGAGTCCATTATTACCCCCAGATTTCTAACTTGATTTGTAGGTTTTAGAGCGAGACTCTGGGAGTGACTGCAAACACTTTCTCTTTGTTTCTGTGGGCCAAAGACAATGATTTCAGTCTTGTCTGAGTTCAGCTGGAGAAAGTTGTTTTGCATCCACACACTGATCTGTTGGATGCAGTGACAGAGTGAATCCACTGGTCCATATTCACCTGCCGTCAGTGAAACATAGATCTGAGTGTCGTCTGCATAATTGTAATAGGACACATTCTCGCTGCGTATCAACTGACCTAACGGCAGCATGTAGAGGTTGAATAGAAGGGGTCCCAGGATTGACCCTTGGGGCACCCCACAGGTCAGGGGCATCTTGTCTGAGACACAGTTACCAATTTCAACAAAGTACTTCCTGTCTTCCAGATAGGACTTTAACCAGTTTAGGGCAGTGCCAGTGATGCCCACCCAGTCCTCTAGTCTCTTTAAGAGGATCCCATGATCGGCAGTGTCAAACGCAGCACTCAGATCTAACAGAATTAAGACTGTGGCTTTGCGTTCAGTGTTCAGGTGGATGTCATTTGTCACCTTGACAAGAGCAGTTCTCAGTGCTCTGTGATGAGGTCTAACACCTGACTGGAAAACATCAAATGAGTTGTTTATTAAGAGGAAATCAGTGAGCTGTTGGTAAACAACCTTTTCAAGGACTTTGCCCCAAAATGGCAGATTAGAGAGAGGCTGGTAATTACTCAGTACTGCGGCATCAAGACTGCTCTCCTTTAGGAGAGGCTTTATGATCGCAGTTGTCAGACATTGGGAATGTTCCAGATTGAAGCGCAGTTGAATATTAATGTAGAGATATCAATTTGAAACTTCTTCTGTAATTTTACGTAGATTTAAGTAAAAATTCAATCCATTTAACATGTATAAATTATTCATTTTATTTGTAAAAAAGGTCACAATTTTCTATATTTGGGTCATTCAAACTGGAAAAATGGACAAAGCCAGGTTTAAAAATAAACTTTTTACTCACGTTTTGAACCCTTCTTCCACACAACGGTGCGTCAAATGTATAGATTTTTACTGGCTAACAGCCATCGGGGGGCACTCTAGCAGGAAGTGCAAGCGTTTGACACACTGTAGAAGAAGACGTCAGTGGACAGTGGAAGCATTATCCAGGGGACACATCGTGTTCTCTGTATTTTAAGCTTCAAAACGATCTGTGTTTTATTACAATCAGACTCATATTCACAGAGAAATTAGTCTAATGAGGAAGTGAATATCGAGGTGGGAAACTCAAAGACACAGGTGGAGCGTGGACATGCGATATACTGCGGTCTGCAGTTTAGAACCTGCCGTATTGAAATGAGACTTTCTTGGCCGACCTGACTGGGTCAAAAGACAACTCTGCATCTCTGCCGTGGACCATATTTCTGTGTAAATATCTCATGTTACAACGTAACACTCACTCGCTAAGCACAAACTCAGGAGCAGATGAACCAGATGTGAAGACACAGACACAGGTAAATTCGCTCACACAGAGTAATAAAGGACAGAGGGAACAGTAGGGACAGTTGATGTGATGTGTTTTCTGTTTGTTAATGCTGTGTGTTTTTTACAATCCAACTCATATTCATTGAGAAATTAGTGTAATTAGACCCGCAGCGCAGCAGACTACGGGTTCGCCACAGCAAGACCGCGGGTCAAAAGATAACCGGATAACTACCGTGTACTATATGTGTAAATATCTCATGCTACAACGTAAGCACCAGCGGCCAGGTGCGGCCTGTAAATGTGAATTTTATTTATGAAATTTAGTTTGAAACAAAAAAATTGCTTTGGAAGTTAAAACTTAAATAAATCACGCTCAAAATAAGATGGCAACAAATCCTTCAGCATGAAGCGTTACAATCATGTTAAGTACAAGATTGTAAAGTTTGGTGTAGTTATATTATGGGAGAAACATTTATTTTGAGAAAGCGGCCTTTGAAGTTACAATGTCCCGAATAAATCTATTGTTGCAAGTGGATTAAATGAAATAATAAAACATTAGGTGTTTACAAATATTTACAATTACAAATAAACAAGCAATAATTAAAAGGACAATGTATCTATAATTTAAATTTGTATTTAGATTTTTCTTTTACATTTCATGGTGTTGGTGCAGTGCAAT
The DNA here is from genome assembly GCA_015082035.1 of Chaenogobius annularis. Taxonomy (NCBI): domain Eukaryota; kingdom Metazoa; phylum Chordata; class Actinopteri; order Gobiiformes; family Gobiidae; genus Chaenogobius; species Chaenogobius annularis. The sequence continues at coordinate 2,418,604 of BJKM01000011.1, read as the reverse complement.
TATGAAATAACTTTCTGTTAAGCTCACTCGACAAACCCAACTTTACACTCATCTCAGTCCTCAATAGCCTTTCTCTGTCTTTCTTTACAGCTTTTTCCCCTTTTGCTCATTTTGCGATGTGCATAGTTGCATTTGTTATAGTGTGACAAACGTGTGCGTGCCTGACCTAAACAGACTATATTTGGAACGCTATCACTTCCGCCTTTACTGTTTTGCACTGAAGTAAAAACAATCTCTCATATCGTTGCCTGGCTCGCAAAAGCGACTGCAATTGTGAACAATTGTAGTCGCTGCGACATCATCAGTCTGAATGAATTCAGATTCCTTGATAGCGCCCCTCAACGACTTGTCATATTTATTTTATCCACTCCTAGCTTTTAAATTCACAACAGAAGCATCACGTTCTGTCTCCATGTTGGCTGTTGAGTATTTGTTGCGTACGACATGAATGTTAGCTTTGTCGCTTCCATGGAAACGGCAAGACATCAGGTCCATACAAAACAGTGCACTGGCCAGTATCTAAGAACATGTAATGATAAACAGAGAGGTTAGCATAAATGCATGACGTCAAGATGCTACGCAATGCTCCAAAGTGCCTCATGATTTAGCTTAGCTCAGAGTAAACAGCCATATCTTCTGCTAAGCCGCGGCTCCGCTCTCGTCCATCGCACTAATCTTGTCTATAATTTTGTTTCTTCGCCTCTGGAGAGTTTTCATTAGGATGATAAATCTCTCAGGCACTACTAAATATTCTGCTCACTTTCTAATGAGACACGCGTACTGTACCAAAACAAACCTGGCGGCGACGTTGTATAAAAAGTAAGATTGTTTATGCATTCTTTTACTGTGCTTTTTAAGAAAGTCATAATGGTGTGCAAGTTTTGTAGGTACAATTTTAGGTTTAGCATTTAATCCAACATTCAGGAGCAGTGGACTAACTTTTCATAAAATGTAAAACATATAGAATTATTTTCTACATCAATGACTCTTATGTGTACACTATCTCCATTCTGTATGCTCACTCCTCCACCGGCTGATGAGTGGCAACACCGACAGGACAGTAACATCTCCCCAGTGTGGTCCTTTTACAGATGTTAAGTCAATGTCAGACCATATGTCTCCACACGGATTTTCCCTCAACAGCCACAACCAGCCACAACCAGCCACAACCAGCCACAACACTAAAAGCTCAGGCCGAGAAGTCATGTAGTCTTTGGAGAATCCCTTTGCGCTGTAATATGGATGGGAATACCTGGAGTGACCCCATTACGTTAAAGAGAATTACAGACAGGGAGCTCGCTAAAGGCCAGGAATATGCTAACTTTATCAATGAACTTTGTACATATATACATTTTGTCTATTTTTTTGCTTTTTGTGACAGAAAACGGCAAATTGTAATATAGAATCGGTCGTGGGAAAAGGTTGTGGGAGCTTCTTCAACAATTGGTTTGACTTCCCTGCCGCACGGGCCTTTCTGTGTTGAATTTGCATGTGTTTCCTTATTTCTAGGTGGGTTTCCTCCAGGCACTCCGGTTTCCACCAACCCAAAACATGATGCATGTTTCAATTCAATTTCATGGCATTGGTTGAAGAAAAATTTCCTCCAATACACTATTCCTTAACTTTATATACTGTACAATTAGTAATAGGAAAAGTTGTGCTTTGCATTTGACCCATCCTTCAGGGCCACTGGGGCAACCTGTTAGGAGCAGTGGTCAGCTGCAGTAGTGCCCAGGGATTCAGCTTCAGATCCTCACCTAAGCTTTGTCAGAAGTACCTAGTTGGAGGTTGAGGTTGGTTAGTTTTTAAAACTTAATATAATTATGGGAAAAAAAATCAAAAGCTAGCTTGCCCCAACATGCTAATAGGCACAGAACAAGTCTGCCAATGATTTAGACACTTAAAACAGAGCAGGAGACCTCCCGATCCCTTTGCCTGGGATCTAGAATACATACTTTTTCAATTCTTTACGAAGAGTGAGTCTGGACACCACTCCCTCCGCCGCATCTTGACTCACACAAAGAGTGCAGTCACATTTGTTTATTTATGACGTGTGAGAAATTACCTGAACTGTGGGAGATAAACGGTGACCCTATGTTGCCCGGTACCTATGTTCCCCGAGATCTGGGTTAGGGCTAGGGTTAAAGTTTGGGTTAGGGTTATATGCTGCTACATTTGATGCTGTAAAACCAAAACCCCAAACTATTGGAGATGTAGGACATGAACCATTAGCCTATGCTAATATGTGCGTAGTTCCCCCGTTCATAGAAAACAGGAAACATAGGTACCGGGAAATATAAATAAGCACCTGACCAGACGGATATCGGCTCATCATATAAAATACAGAGATATTCTGGATCCCCATCGACAATTCTGTGAAATTTAAACGATAAAGTCGATAAAGATTAGTCCGTAGTCATCTGAAAACTTTTTTTAGTAAAACAAATCACAGATGACTTCAACTGAATATTTTTCTACAATGGAACAATCCTGGACGAATGAGGGATTACACCAATTTAAACCCAAGTATCTAAGTGTTAGTGAGGCTCAAAGCCAAAGGATCTTGTGAACAGGATAAATGAAACAAGCATGCATGAAGTTAAATACAGGTTACAGTTAAAAACGGGTATTGTATGTTTTGGATGAGTGAACAATGTTATAACATGGTAAAGTCTATTTTGCATTGCATAATATATGTCCTTCAGTGGGGAAACTGATGTTGGACTAAGCCAGCACCAAACCAGTTTTAAGATAATACTAATCCAGAATTAAAACCAGAAAACAAGAAAAAAAGTTTTAATATTCATATTTGTGTATTGGAGGATGGGTCGTGGGCCGGATCAGATCGTTTGACCGGCCTGATCTGGTCTTAAATTGAATAGGCCTGGATTAGACTCTTAGCCACTACGGATACTTCTTGCTCACATGTGAGGTTTGGTGGCTGATTGAGACTGCATCAGCAACTCATTTTATCAAGGACACTTTGGGTGGTTCCATATTGCGCGTACACGTTGTTTCTTGCGGGGATAACACATGTCAGGGAATGCATCTTTCCTCTCCAGTGCCTTGTGCAGTCAGAGAAGGGCTGCTGCTTCAGGGTCACCTCTTCATAAATGACTCAGACAGAATATCTGTTTCTGCTCCCCCGTGCCACCCCTCAGCCGTACAGGACCACGCAAAGAGTCTGACCCCACCTGCCACCCACATCCACACACAAACTTATGCCTACTGTCTTTGTAATATACACACATACACACACAGACCGCCATGTCATTTCTCCTGACTTACCCGGAGCCGTCCAGGGACAGATTAGCTGTGACACAGTATTGCCCTGCCACCTTTGACCTTCCAGAAAGTTCGACGAGAGCAGGCCCTTGGCTCACCACTGAAATCCAATTACCCAGGCAGGCAGGAAGGCAAGAGAGAGGCCGGAGAGGGGTGAAAAGGTGAGCATAAAAAGTAAAAATTGTCATGTTGTGGCTTGCTTCCATGACATTCCGATTTTGTCCTTAATTTTATGTCCTTCGCTCTAATATCATAGAAAAACCTTTGAATGGACAAGTGGTATTTGTTAGCAAGCAATAAGTCTGAGGGTTAGATATTAAATAGCACATATTATGCAAAATTTACTTTTTTGTGCTTTTAACCATGTCCTAACGCTGTTTCTTCATAAAAAATATCTGGAGTAGCATTTACCTTCATTCGTGCTAGTTTGAGGAATCCTCTTACCTCCAAAAATCCAGCAGTCCTCTGTTGCACCTTAATGCCGAGACAAGTTCCTATGTTTGTGAATTTTCTTCATTGACAATCATCTCCCCGAGTTCAGATGGGCATGATTGACAGGGCGATTAGCCAATCAGGGGCACACATGGTTCGTCCCCGTCAAAACAAGTATGTCTGCCCGCAAGGAAAAAGAAAGGAAAACTTTTTTTTGGTGTGTGTTCTGGATCCCAGGCAAAGCTTCAAAGGAGGATTCATATCTCACAACGTGGCACAGCTGTAATCACATCCACTCACTGTGTTTTTATTACCAATATCAAATGAGACAGAAAATTAAAACAATAAATTGTGCGCATGAATAGAATGCCAGCATTGGACAGGGGAGTAAAATACTGGGTAAAATGCGGTGCAACTTGTTTCATTATTGGCCAATCAAACTGTAGGCGCTCTTGCTTGCTGTTGTGTTTGTGGCCCTTAATCCACTAACTGGGTAAGGCTGGTTATGATCAAAATTCACCAGGAAAGGAGGAAACAGAGACAATCGCATTGGCTTTTGTGAATAATTGGACACTCTGGAGACCTGGGGGCAGAGTCCGTTGGCTGTCTTTCAGTACAGACAGAGGGGTGAGATTGAGACGTGAGGTTGGGGATTGCTTGTGACACCTCACCGGAACAGCACCTGCTACCTCGCTAACATGCTTAGCATAAAGTAATCAAACTTTTCTCATTATCTCAGCAATGCAAGCCAATTAGACACGATACATCAACAACTCTGCAATTACAACTCATTAGGCCCTGATTTACTTATGTTTTAATTAGCTGGCGCCGCACTTTGAGCTTCAGACAAGCTTCTCATACTGGTGTTGCTGGTGGATGCTGTTGCTAATGTAGCTTATCTTGTTAGCCGGAGCGTTGCACATGGATAAGCACAGTGTGCTCAAAAGGCCATCAATCTTGTCATCATTGTCTCACTGTAGACTCTTTGTTCGCCAGTCTATTCAGTTATGTGGTTTATCTATAGCATGTCTCTCTACCGATGACATAAACAGCAGTGTCAGTTCTATATAGCACTGAGGAAGCCAAATTGCTGGCTATTGTAAGAATCTGGTGACCTCTTCAAATCTAGAGTCTTCAACTCTGGCAACGGTACCTGACTTTTGTTTTGAGGAAGTTTGTTTTTCTCAGTGTTTTATAAAAGCTGCACTTTGTGTCAGCAAAACATTTTATTTCTCACAAACGCGGAGGAGTTTGAGCCGCAGGTAACAATTTAAACATCTACTACTATGTTTCATAGTTTGAAAATCCGCCTATCCCTGCTTTTGGGTATACAGTAAATCTTTGAGGTTGCCATTTTAGAAATGTTGAATTGATACTGTAAATCCACTTTGATTAGTGATTCATACAGCAATTTATCTAAACACATGATCTACCATTGTCCCACATTTTTAATATGTTGTTTATTTTGTTAAAATGTTGATCATAAACATTCTCACAGATCAGATCACAGTCAACAGGGGCCTTTGTTGTCCCTTTCCCAAGGTGTTTCTAATGTTATGTTTTAATTGGAATTAGAAATATATTAGAAGCTTCATAAACTTGACAGTTGTGTTAACATTATTGTTTGGCCTTTCTTATTACAAAAAGGCATTCAGTTTTCTTCTCCCTGATTTTTCTCCTTTCTACATGACACAAACTAAACCAAACAATTATCTCTTTATTTATTTTACACTTTTACGAATCCAACCACAGAATGTCCTTGCTTTGATGAGATTCCAAGCCTCTGTTTCCTATTTTTCATCTTAACAGTTTGTTCTCTCTCCTAAAAGAAAAGTACATTAAAGTGGAAATTGCAGAGATCGTGCAAGGCTAAACATATTTTTTCCAACTGCACCTCAAATGGTTTGCTCCATCTGAGGCTACTTTCTTCTACTTAAGAGGTTTCTATATAATATTTGTTTCCCCTTTAACATGACATCATAAGATCTCTGAAAAACAACTATTTTCACATTATTAAGCCACAAAAACATAAAGCAAATTCTTCTGCATTTTCCACAAAAGTAAATTAAATGGAAAGATAAAATTCAAGTATTTTATTATTGTATGTACTGCATATGTTTTCAGTGCTTCCTTTTGCAAGCAACTAAGGGTCAAAAGCAAAGCCAGTTAACAGTTATAATTTCAGTGCAGCATTTAAATAAGTACGTTTTTGTAATTAATTATTATCTGTTGATGAAGTTGGAGAACATTTGTAGCATTTAGTAGCTGCAGCTCTCTCTGCTAGTAAGAGTAGTTATTGTCATGGCTCTTTATGGTGCATTTTTTCAGCATTTTAATCACGGTTGTACCATCACAACAAGTTGTACTACTCTATGCCAAAACTTTTTCCAGCATCAAGTCTTCAACCATTTGAGTGAAAATAACCGTTCAGCATCCTTTGACTGTGTCTAGTTTTAGTCTTAATTATGCTAAATGTAGAATCATAGCTGTCCGGCCCAACACTTCTTCCTACACACTGCTATTGCTCCTTGAAATGTTATCCTTGTTGTCCTGGTGTCCTAAATGCTCAAATGTAAACAGTGTATTTGAATTATATATTTTTATCACATTCTTCCACAATATAGTTTGAGAACCCGACATCCATTTTCAAAGCTTATTAGCAGTACAATAGACCATTTTCAGTTGTGCTACACCCCATTATTTTTTCGCATGTTGCATTTTGGTGCCGGCAAATTTTCTTTAAAGGAGACATAGTGCTATGCTTTTAATCAAGTACTTTGTTAAAATACGATAACATATTTGCATTATTATTCAACATTTTGTCCATTGTTAACTGCATAATTGACCAAAAACAGCTTAGTATTGAAAGTGAGCTGGGACCATTGACTTCCTGTTAAAAAAGGCTGAGTTGATAAGCCCCGCCTCTTTATAGTTGCATTTCACGGTAACAAGCAGTGGATTTTCATCTACTTGGTTAGAAAATTGACTACACAGCATCTTTTTATCATCATCATAATCAGGGGTGTCCAAACTACAGCCCGCGGTCCAGTTTTTATTGGCCCTCAGCAAGTTTTGAAAATATAATATAATATGGCCCACATATGGTTTGCGCAGAAAGCTTGAGCTCCCCTGAGCTCCACTTCTCAGTTTCAACACTAGATGGGGCCAAACAGCTTTAGCTTAAACTCTTTTGCACTACTCAGTTTCAACACTAGATAGAGCAGGGGTGGGCAGTTATTTTTCTTCCCAGGGCCATATTGGAATCCAGGCGAGTGGCGGAGGGCCGGCCCGCAATCATTGGTGTAAAAAATTCGTTATAAGCACTTTTCTGTAAAATACTGGCTACTGAATCTATTATTAATTCATTTCATGTCATCTTTATTATGGACACAAGTGCAGACACATGTTACAGTGCCAAGACAGTTAAAAATAAAGGAAACGAAGAGTAAAACACATATGATCCCTGGGGGGGCCGCAAATGCCCAGGCGGGAGATAGAACCAGCCACAAAACTTTTACCACAAATTAGCAGAAATGCTAGCGACGAAGAAACGCAAAATGGCGAGTGAGTGTGGGGAGAAGATAACTTTTGCTGTACGGAGGAGCTGCTTGACATGATGAGCCTAAAAGCTCTGTGGCATAACAACAGACGGGGCTCCAACCATGAGGGGCGAGTGCAAAGGAATGGCATCATTGTTGTGTGATCAGGTGAAAAAAATGAGCGGCGGTGAAGCTGTTAAAATGCACTGCATAATCTGCCAAGAAGCACTTTGTGCCAAGACGGTCCAGCTGGGTGATGTGATGGATACTGTTGTAAAAACTGTTAAAATAATTCGAGCTAGAGGACTATACCACAGACAATTTCAAGCTTTCCTAGCCGATGTGGATTCTGAATACGGGGATGTACTCTAGAACTCTGATGTGCGCTGGCTCAGCTCTGTGCTCCAGCGGTTTTACGCGCTGAGATCAGAAATCGATCAGTATTTGAAAGAGAAGGGCCGTCCTCTTCATGAACTGAGTGACCCTCTTTGGCTGACAAACCTCGCATTTTTAGTTGATCTTATTCATCATTTGAATACACTTAACAAGAACCTACAAGGCAAAGAGCAGCTGATTCCACACCTTTACGCACACATGAAAGCCTTCTGTGCAAAGCTCCGTCTGTCTGAGACACAACTACGGAGCTTTAACACTGTACACTCCCCTGCACTGACTGAAATCAGATCTGCTTTTCCAAACGCGGACATTACTGCTAATAAGGAGAACTTGTGTCTGTGATTGCATCGCTTATGATTGAATTCAACCAGAGTTACAAGATTTTTCTGTTATTGAAAAACATCTCAAGCTCTTCTCGACCCCCTTCCTGGTGGAAGAGAGTTTGCAGTTAGAACTGATTGAAATGCAATGTGATGATTCTCTGAAAAGTTAGCATCAGCTTCTCTCCCTCCCTGACTTCTATCAGAGTTTGGATAATGTCAAGTTTCCTCTGTTGAGACGCCATGCAAAAAGAATGATCAACATGCGAACAAACACATTCTCTGTTAAATCAGAACAAAAACAGACTGAGAACCAGAAAAACTGATCTCTGTGAAGTCCTCCGGGTCTCAACCACCAAATTTTCTCCTGACATATCAGCCATTCTTCGATGCAAAGGACAGCATCACTGCTCCCACGGAGGTGAGTTACAATTACACATTATATTATAGTCAATATGTCACCTCTAGTGTGTCCGGCCCTTGGTTCATTTTTCTGTATTTGGCCCTCAGTGAAAAAAATGTGGACACCCCTGATCATAATAATAATTAGTAATATTATTATTATTTTACAATCATAAATTAGTGTGGGGAAGTGGGCGGTGATAGGTGGTAGGTGAAAACAGACTTTCTGAGCGCTCAGCCCGAACTCAGTCATGCGCAAATCAATTGAAATAAAAACTATGAGTACGCTAGCAATGAGGAAATACCATTATAACCTGGCTAAAAGCACATAAAGATTGATTTGACCATAATATGTCTTCTTTAAATAAGAAACTAATACAACTTGAACAGAATTTTTAAAAAAGCCAGTCAATAGGCTAAACTTCACAGACACTGAACACCTGCATTCTCACTTTAGTTTTAGTGCTCGTGGTTTTTCAATTCGACGTGAGCCCGGAACATTGTCCATCACGAAAGTATGGTTGTCTATCGTTCAAGCCTCGCGATACGTTCCTGCATTAAACGAGCGAGTCCACCATGTGCCGTGTGTCCGGTCGTGTTGTGCAGGTGGCTGACAGGCGTAGTCCATCTCGACACTAAATTGCAATCAGCAGTGGGAAGCCAGTGGTCAAATCATCCTCGGTCAGACACAGCTGCACTCAGTCAGGCACCGGAATTGGTAAGAGGAAAAAGTGCGGACTCCGAAGTGTTTTGTAATGCCTAAAAATGAAAGGAAGGTTTTCCACAATCTCTTTTGAATTCATAACAGTGCATTTCATTGTGTATTTTATTTCCCCCCTTTTTTTTCCGTCCAGGCTGCTTAAATAATTGTTTCCATTTCCTTTCTTTCGTTTCACATTTATAACATAGCATTTTCTAGCACGCAATTCGCTTTGCATCAAGGAACTATTCACCCTTTCTCACCCACATACAGCAGTATATTCAAAATTAAAAAAAATGTCTCAGAAGCTTTTAACTCAGTTTCACATCATTTTCTCAGCAAACAACTGAATATCCTGTTTTATTATGGATAAAATCTGCTAATCCTGTAAAGCATGTTCTTAAATGCATCAGATTATTCTTTGCTGTTAGTTAATCACCCTGGACATATATAAAATATGAACTCCCATTATAACATGAATTACTAAACGACGGCTGCTCCTCCTACAGGCAAAGTCAGTTTATAGTTTTAGTACTTTGACATCACCATCCCACTCGATTTCAGATCTATTATTTGGGCTTCAAAACTACAGCCATGGATACAATAAATGGATACCATACTTTTGGCTGCAAGAAACAAGGCCCTCACTAAGAAATGGATGACACAAACTCAACCAACAGTCATGGCATTTAAAATTTGAAAAAGATTACATTCGGATTAAATTTGAAAAGGGACAAATTGGTAAAACTTTGGACCAAATAGGACAATTATGCCGGATTACATGTTCAGGACTATTTACAATGTTTGTGTGCTGTTTCTCTGTTTTGTTCTGCGTTCCTATTGCATTGTTGTTTTGTATAAATGTATAAATGTATACATTCTCGATCACACCACCACCACCACCACCTTTGTTTGAATTAATTGCTGTTTTATGAATACATTATCTGGTGGAGGGTCTTTTCGCAGCTTGTCTCCATGAAGATTATATTGCTTAACCATGTAACGTTCCACAGTATGGCATTATAATTTTTTCTGTAGACAAGCAGGTGGCGCCATGCAACCAAGTTAAAGGTCAGCTCTGTGAAGAAGAGGTGCGATATACATTAAAAATCTTAAAATATCACAAGTGTTGTTTTGGAGGTATGCAAACTTAGAATATCGAGTGTATCATCTGTAATTAAAAGTCATAAAAATACCTTAAAACATTTAGTGTAGTCTCCCAAACAAGAGTATAAAGTGATATTTCTGCCTCTTTTGTGGTCACGTTTTGTGCCATACTTAAACTTAAGGGTCAATCAAGACATTTAAAGGCACGTTCCTGATGCATTGTGAAAATACCGTCTGAATATTCGTTATACAGACTCAATTAAAATGAGCAAAACTTGCAATGGTGCAGAGAGAAGAGAGATCAATGATTTACATTTTCATTTGGCATCAGTAAAAGAGGACAACCGAAAGAGTCAGCTCTCATAGAAACAGTTTAATAATCAATTGTGTTTGCTCATTGTCTCTATGACCCAAGGCCATGTCTGAAGCGGAGAATCCCAGTGTCTGCTTACATTATTCAATAAGGTAATGTAGGAGCTTTTGTAAATGTTATGCGAATTCAGTTTACTATTTTCCAATTCACTTTTCGCCGGATGTGCTTGCTCTTGCCTTTGTGTGTGTGCAAAATCCTAAATTGGCAGCTGAATATTCCCCATGAATTAATTAGGCTTCAAGACGCAGAATTCTACTGTGAATAATCAGCGAGGAGACAAACAAGGCAGCAGCCAGTGCACATCCACAACTCCAGGCTCTAGACAGAACCGCCGTGCAGCCACTTTTGATAGGCTTAAATCCTGCTGGTGAACTCTCAACAAAGTGATACAAAAAAATGCAAAAGTATGTCAATCATAAGTTGTTTAGTTTTTCATCCCTACAGTGCAGTCTTGACTATTTAAAGGACACATATTATGCAAAATTGACTTTTTTGTTAAGCTTGCTATATCATTGTTCCCTCATCAAAAACGTACCTGGAGTTATGTTTAGCTTCATTCACGCTTGCTTGATGAATTGTGTTCAGTAATTCCTCTCCGTCTGAGCCTCAGAAAACACACCACTGACATCATAGGTAGAGCTCCAAGATCTTCTACTGTGTTTTTTAGGTCCATAAAATCACCGTCGAATTCGTTCTGAGCCTTTCTGCCGTCAAATCGCGTTCATTTCAACTGCGTGTCTGCATTATCACGTCGGGGGGCAAGCTAGCTTTTGTTTCTTTCCTCACGGCAATTCACTCTGCTGCCAGTATATGGAGTTCTAACTCAAAACGCCTCTTTGTTCTTTTGTCTTCTATATAGTTCCAACGCCCATTGTATTTTTGACATCTTAAATCGCAATATTGATCTGAAACGACAAGATTAAAAAAATGTGTCCGCTTTCTTCCGTGCTGACAACCGCAGCGCCTTTGGAGAGCTGCAGTAAATGCTAACGAACAGAGGAATTGTTTTCCGAAACGGCTACGCGACGCTGCAGAATCTTACTATTGTCACTGTTTAAGAAAGTAGAATTGCCGACCAATGTAAAGATCAGTGTCCGTGGCACGGGGGAGCGAAGACTTGGACTGGAGGATAAGGATTACTCAAATATGCACGGACCACTCTAAATACGATCTTGAGTGACTTACAAGGAGGATCAATTAATATATGGTTACAGCTATTGACAGTAGATTTTTGCACAAGAGGTCTCCTTCAAACCGAAACAAATGCATGACATAAATGACACAGATCTTCCTACAGCCTTCAACAGTCTGCTATAGTCCACATGCAGCAGAAGCCGAGGGTGCTGCTTAGTTTCCCCCTGAGGGTCCGCGTAGCATCGACCAGTGCGACGAAGCAGGAACGCCACATGACCTGGCCTTACGCAGTAGCCGAGTGGAGTACCAGTCTACTTGCTTCCACTTCAGCAACCGCTGGAGAGAGTAGAGTGTCCATCTCTCAAAGCCAGGATGCCAAACCAAGCCACAATCACGACCAAAGTCATGACAAAGGTTGAATAAAAGCTCTGTAGTAGCGAATCTGTGGCGCCATCAATGTCAGCGTGTGCCAGCTTCATCAGACAAGATCATATTTGGTGGCGTTTTTTACAGACGGGCTCGCAGTTGTGGTTACAGCTCCTGTTAGAGTCTTTGAAGGTTCCAAGAAAGTAATGTGTGCTTCCAGTAGATGGATTAGTTCAAGTTCTAAAACATGAGATGCCAAAGCAGAGATAGTCAACAGCATGTGTAACCCTTAAATCTTGATCTCGCCAGTCTCTGAAGGCTGTGGCTACGGTGGGTTACGGTTAAGATTTAAATGTTGTGTATTTCTGCTGTCTTACTTGCTAAAATAGGCCAACACGGCAGGACAGTGTTTAGCAGCGTCTTTCTTTATTTTCCTCGTGTGTGCGCTCTCTCTGTGCGCTCATCATGTGCGCTGTACTGAAACAACTCAAATAGGAACCATATATATAGCAGAATGAATTAATGTTATGTATGTACCCAAAATAAAATAAGTACAACACAATATAAACAAATCACAAAAAATTCCCCAAATGCATATAAATTAAATAAAAATTAACGTTAAATAAAATCATAAATTACACATGTTTAAAGGCCATACACAAATAATCCATAATATTTGTCCCGTAACTAATGATTGCCTGTTTTAAAGACAACTCCAGGCACGCGAGGGCCCAGCACATTCAGATGCATGTAAAACGGACCCGCCTCTCACGCCCTGTCGTTGCTCCTCTGGCTCTGCTGCACTTTAGCACATGATTATTTATCGTTAACCTATCAATAAATGTTCTAACAGTGATCTTAAAACCTGTGAAGCTGTGTCTGCCGCTTTATTTTGTTGTGGCGTAAAAATATACATGTTTTAATCGGTTACACAGTTGTATCCCGACACATTGAACTAAAATGCAGTTAAGACAATATATGTAGAATTTTGCATACTAAATGATATCACGGAATAGCCCATTTTTTAGGTTTATAATTTCACTTCCTATTTGCAATTGATGACATCACACCAGGAAATTACCCAGCAAAAACTCATCTAATGTCAAATTTTTGTAAATTTGACAAATAAAAATATATATGAGCTCCTTTATTTTGTTGAATGACTGTTTAGAGAGTCAAAAAAGTAGTTTTATTTTGGGTGTAAATTATGTACAAACTTTGACTGGAATGATGTCACTTCCTGTCATTGACTACAGATTTTTCAACGTTTTCTCCTCAAATAGCTACTCGATTATTGCAAAACTATAATTTATATGTACAACAGGTATAAATACACCAAATAAAGTCAGAATTAGAAAATCATAAAAAACCTGTCATACGTGCTCCTGTACCTTTTGGTTACTAAATGAATGTTTTCTTAACCACTGTAACTTCCATTGCAATGCTTCCCTGTAAAAAAGAACATCCCTCTGTATTTTATTGTTCTTTAGCCCTTTACAAATACCCAACCAGCAGGACAGTGGGGGAAAAGCAGAGCCCCTAACGTGGTTGCAGTATTAGGCCTGTGTCTAATGATGAATGTCCTGTCAGAGTGAATTACAGCAGTGGACAGTGGCACATAGGATCTGCCTGGAACGCTGCCCGGTGAGGGAGAGATGGAGAGATGAAAGGAGCACGCTGGAGAACGCAGAGGCGGAGAGCAGGATGGAAATGAGTGAGAGGAAAGAGAGTGGAAGGGAATAAAAATAGAAAAGATTTGTGAGACAGATGTCGAGATAATTTACAAAGAAGCAAAGTCAGATGAGCATGATTCGAGTGAAACCTTTGGACAGATTGTGAACTCAAACAGGCATCTGACAAAGAGAGATGATCTATTGTATTGGCCGCTCGTCTTATTTTGGTACATACAACAGAAAATATGTCCTGTAAAGGAGTATTGGCTTTAAAAGAGACACGTTTATGAGCGCTTAACCTTGTTATAACAGCGTACACTCGTCACTAGCTTACTAATGAGTTGGAATTGCATTTTTATTGATTGAGTTTGAGTAATTCTGCATTTTCCTGCATTTGGAGCTTGAGTACTCAGAGAATTCTTGTTTTCACCTACCCCCTAGCCCCACCCACATCCCTGTACTTAAAAATATTGTTACAGTTCCACAATGGTGTGATTTCATGATAAGTTACTGTGAATGTTTTGTTTTGACGATTATGATTTTGACATTACGCTATTATGATTTCCACATTATGCTCCGTTGTTCGCTCTAGCTCTAAGGCCAGTGTGGCGGGGTTGGTCGGTCAGGACGCTGCTTGTCAAGTGCCAAGCGTAGACACCATTTCTCGGGGCACACTGTGATTCCTGGAGACACTTGCCTCTCTGCACGGAGCACTTGTTCCGGAGCACGACGAGCTCGACCGCTTTGGGGAGCCGCTACTCACTGCTCACACTCTTCCCTGCACTGGTCGCTGCCTTATCTTCTGATATTTTGCCAGATGTACTGCAACCTTTCTCCATTCTTTTTATCAACTAAATCATAAGCCTCCTCAGCCTCATTCACGGCAAACTCCAACCACCCTTAGCAGTGGAGGTCCTGTCCTTCCAAAGTCCTATTAGAAACAACAAGCATGTAGCCAGCTCAACTCTGAACCCTGACCTTAATTTCACACTGTAAGCTAACCCTCCAAATGCACGCTCGCTCTTCCTGTAACGCAACTGACCGTATAACACGGAGTTCGACTTCTGCGCGCTTTGATTGACAGACCGGGATGCTGGGTGCAATTTGGTGACTGCTGCTCGTATATCTGTCGGTGTGTGAGCGCTTGTGAGTGAAAAATGTGTGTCTCATTAATGATTGAGTCTGAGCCGAGAGTTCTCGGGATCAAACATTTAGCTGAATCAACAGCTGCTGAGCTCATCACAGAAGCACAGGCAAGACACGGAGACGCGCTGGAAATACAAGAATAGAACTGCTATCTTTATTCTTGATCCCTGAACACTAAGAGAGAGTTCTAGGTGCATGATATACATATAGGTGGAAGGTGGAAAAATTAAGTGATTTATGCAAATATGGGCCAAATAAATTTGAAAGTAAACAATACTTTAAATAGTATTAATAGGTGTTAGGGTGTCTATGTGTCTTCTTATACAGACTGTTGAGTTACAATGGAAATAGAAGAGCAGTAAAAAACAAACTGTTTTGTGGCTGTAAGAGAAATATTGAAATGGGGAGGGAAAAGTCAGACCATCCTAAACTGGCCAGAGAATCTAAATAATAACTTCACTTGTCATATTGTACAAATAGTAAAATATTTAGAATTATGTAAGTACGGTTTACCAGTTATTGGGGCTTGAAAGTTTTGTATTTAGTATTCAAAAGTAATTTTCACAGCTCTTAACAAGAAAATGGTATTAACAGCTCTATAGTAGATGAGCGCCAACTAACTTTAAAGGACACATTTTAGACATAAGTAATGAAGCTTGTGTAAATTCAGCCTGGAAGACCTAACTCAGCCCACTCTACGTCCACCTGCTCTCCAGCCTCAATCAATGCACCCAAGTTACTCCTCCCCGTTGGCACGGCGCACCTCCTCTGCTCCCAATCAGCGCACAGCCTGCCCCATTTAAACCCTCATGCAGTTCGGCTCAGACTGTACTGCGACCCACCAACTCCCCTTCTCCTCCTCTGCATCCCTTACATCACCCTATCCCCCCACACGGCCCTGGGGGGAGACGTCTAATACAATTATATTATGGAGCGCCCATAATCGCAATGTCTTCTGCCGGGGTCTGAGCGGCAAATAACCCATGTAATAAAACTTGCTAAACGGTTCTTTCTGTTTTATCTGAGTCTCTGAGTGTAAATTGTTATTGGTCTTTAAACATGATCTTGAGTTCCTTTACTTTGTATTGAAAACCACTTTTATTTATATTTTTCTACATGTAAGGTGTACTCTCTTCAGCATTGGTGAGAGCATGCCATCTCCTGGGAGAAGAGGAAAATACCATGGGTAAAGAACAAACGTTAGCTTGTACCCTGACATGCTAATGTAAGCATGCTGTTGTAATGAGCGCAAAATCGGCGGTAGAAATGCTCAAAACGAGTCTGGCAATGACTTATGGTTATTTATGGACTTTAAAACAGCACAAGAAATCGCTGAACTCTAAGTCTAGGACATTTGAAACAAAGTGTTTTTGTGAGGCTGAGGGTTTCATAAACCGAATTAATGAAACAAGCATGAATGAAGCTAAAAACAACCCCAGTTATATTTTTTAAAGAGGGGATAATGTTATATGTGGTTAAAAGTGAAAAAAAAGTCAGTTTTGCATTAAGTGTTTAAATTTGTGGTCTAATCCATTCCTCCTGCTGCATACTGTTGAGCAAGTGACTCTTGAGCAAGACACACCGGCTCTTGCCTCTATGTTCCGTGTAATTGATTTTGTAATAGCGAATGAGACAACCACTGGAGAATAGGCAAAAATGTGACATATTTGTCTTGTATTCATTCAAATTTGAACAACACGGCTGAAAAGTACTTTGCAGATCAAATCTTTCACGCGTGTATTTCTCCTCAATCCTTCCTGTAAGTTCCAGAAAAAATAGCCCACTCACGGAATCTGAAATAAAGCAGGGCTGCTCAGACACATGCTGTGCCTCCACTGAAAACGTTTGAGGCTGACTCCTCACTCCGGGCACGTGGGCTCACATTGTGCATGCTTTAGACCTGGTATAGAACAGCCTGGTGCACCGAGAGACTGGTGGACGTGGGCGGAACTGCGCGGAGACAAACCTGCAGCAGCTGCCTCCTCTGCTACTCACTCCATGTCTCCTGTGTGTTACAATGAGACAGCCCGGCCATAGTGATACTGCCTGTAAACGTAAGTGCGTAAGGCTCATTTGTCACTAAATGCACTGTACCCAATCAGTACAAGAAGGGTATACTTTGAGTTTTATTCTCCTTACACCAAGAACCAACAGAGGATTCAACGGTGGTCATCTGGTCATTGGGGTGTTTTCAACATTTGAGTACGTAGCCTTTAAAATTGAGCTAAAACAGTCTCCATCCATTCTCTTCATTGTTTTATACAAGCCTCCTCAGCACTGCAAAAGTTTTATTGATGATGATTTTACTGAGATGCTTTCAGTATGCACAGACTTTGATGGTTTGGTCATAACGGGTGATTTCAATCAATGTTCATGTTGATAATATCTGTGACAGAAACTCTAAAGAGCTTCATGCTGTCCTTGAAACTTTCTGTCTTATTCAGCGCGTGAGTGGCCCCACCCACAGCAGAGGGCACACTCTAGATCTTCTAATTACAAAAGGGGTTAATATTTCAAACGTCAATGTGGTCGATGTTGCTCTGTCTGATCACTTCTGTGTCTTCTTTGATTCTTCTGTTTTTCCCAAACCACCAGCTGGTCCTGCTGGTCCTGCAGTTGTCCGGAGGAGACACATAAATGACAGCACGGGAAAACTGTTTATGGAAATGATTAACTTTGAAAATGTATAATGTTCTAATGTAAATGATTTGTTGAACTCTGTTACATCTAGTGTTTTGAATGTTCTCGACACCATTGCCCCTATGAAGGCTAAAATTGTTAAAAAATAAGCAGAAGGCGCCATGGAGAAATGATGATTCGGTCAGGGCACAGAAAAGGGAGTTCCGCCGGGCCAAACGAAAATGGCGCAAGTCGAAGCTCCAGGTTCAGAAAGAGATTTACAGAGAGAAGTTGTACATGTACAACCTCATTTTATGTAGAACTAGGGAAGGATATTTTTCTGAAATAATTGGAAGCTGCAGTAACAACTCGCGTGTCCTGTTTGCCACAGTAAACAGATTAACAAACCCTCCAGCTCAGCTGCCGTTACAATTCATTTCCACATCCAAGTGTAATGAGTTTGCATTATTCTTTAATGACAAGGTTCAGGGCATAAAAATGCTATAAATTCTACAATGCAAAAAAATAACCCTCAAACCACCTACACACTTAGAGCTGACTCACTTTGCACCTGTAACTGACAAAACTGTCCAGGAGATCATCACCAGCCTGAGTTCATCTACATGCTGCCTCGGTGTGTTACCCACCAGATTTCTAAAGTCTGTGCTGAACAGTTTGTTAGCACCACTCACTCACATAGGAAACATGTCGCTTCAATCTGGAACATTCCCAATGTCTTTGAAAACTGCGGTCATAAAGCCTCTCCTAAAGAAGAGCAGTCTTGATGCCGCTGTACTGAGTAATTACCAGCCCATCTCTAATCTGCCATTTTGGGGCAAAGTCCTTGAAAAGGTTGTTTACCAACAGCTCACTGATTTCCTCTCAATAAACAACTCATTTGATGTTTTCCAGTCAGGTTTTAGACCTCATCACAGCACTGAGACTGCTCTTGTCAAGGTAACAAATGACATCCACCTGAACACTGACGCGGGCAAAGCCTCAGTCTTAATTCTGTTAGATCTGAGTGCTGCTTTTGACACTGTCGATCATGGGACCCTCTTACAGCGACTAGAGGACTGGGTGGGCATCACTGGCACTGCTCTAAACTGGTTAAAGTCCTATCTGGAAGACCGGAAGTTCTTTATCGAAATTGGTAACTGTGTCTTAGACCAGATGCCCCTGACCTGTGGGGTGCCCCAAGGGTCAATCCTGGGACCCCTTCTGTTCAACCTCTACATGCTGCCGTTAGGTCAGTTGATACGCAGCGAGAATGTGTCCTATCACAATTATGCAGACGACACTCAAATCTATGTTTCACTGACGGCAGGTGAATATGGACCAGTGGATTCACTCTGTCACTGCATCCAACAGATCAGTGTGTGGATGCAAAACAACTTTCTCCAGCTGAACTCAGACAAGACTGAAATTATCGTCTGTGGCCCACAGAAACAAAGAGAAAGTGTTAACAGTCACCTCCAGAGTCTCGCTCTAAAACCTAAAAATCAAGTTAAAAAATCTGGGTGTAATACTGGAATCAGATTTGAATTTTAACAGCCACGTCAGATCAATAACATCAGCAGCTTTTTACCATCTAAAAAACATAGCCAAAATCAAAAGTATAGTGTCTAAACCAGACCTGGAGAGACTTATGCATGCGTTTGTCTCTAGTAGATTAGACTACTGTAACGGCCTGCTCACTGGCCTCTCCAAACGAGCTGTGAAACAGCTGCAGTACATCCAGAACGCTGCTGCTTGGGTCCTGACTAGAACCAGGAAGTACGATCACATTAGTCCTGTGCTCAGGTCTCTGCACTGGCTCCCTGTGGCTCAGAGAATAGACTTCAAAGCAGCTCTGCTTGTATACAAGTCTCTTCATGGCCTTGCACCAAAGTACATCTCGGACATGTTAGTGCCATATGAACCATCTCGGACTCTGAGGACCTCAGGGACCGGCCTCCTGCTGGTGCCAGGGTCAGGACTAAACATTGGGAATCTGCGTTTCAGTTTTATGCAGCTAAAATCTGGAACAGTCTTCCAGAGGATGTGAGACAGGCCGCTACTCTGGCAATGTTCAAATCTAAACTGTTTTGTTTGGCTGTGCATATGACTGAAATGCTTTTCTTTGCACTCTTCTCTTTTATGTCTTGAACTATTTGACGGATAGCCTGAAAATGGCACTTTTAAATTAAGATTTTGTGATTTCAGCCATGTCTTTGTGATTTTAATGCATTTTTTGTGTGAAGCACTTTGAATTGCCTTGTGTACGAATTGTGCTCTACAAATAAACTTGCCTTGCCTTGTACATGATTTAAAACGACCTGACTTTCAAACCATAAAAGTAGGAAAGGAAGTATTTTCACTGTTACCTGCTGCTCCAACTCATTCCTAGTTCTTTGTCCTAGTTTTAAAGATTTGAAAATTTTTGGGGGGGGGTGCAAGCACCGGAGTGAAGCAATCTGGAATGCCAAAGGTGACGTAATGACCTATCAGATTCTTTCTACCGGATTTGCAACCAATAAAATGCAGACAGTGTTGCATAGTGTCTGCACAGTCTGATTTTTAGCAGGTTTAGCAACGGGTCTGTGTGTGTGTTTAGTGTGGATAACGCCTTCAGACCTGAGAGGAGCGCAGAGAGCCATTGCTCCATTCACAAGATTGTCTTTTCACTCGCATTTGACTCAACTCTAAATCAAACTACTCACATCATATTTCTTTTATCTGACGATGATGCGCTGCAGTTAGCTCATCTTCAATTTAGCCTTGTGTAAATTCAAATGTAAGAGTCTACCTCTGTGGCCAAACGCTGTAATAATCTGGTCCGTTCTGTTCATTAATGTGATGCCATGTGCCCATGTTGTCCTTTTTATAAAAGGCCTCTCCGCACAGTTCACCCACTAGCGCTGCCTGCTGTTATGAAAGGGTATTGTGCCCTTGGTTCATATTTGTCGCTGCAATGGAAAAAAAGAGTTTGGCTAGGGGAAGTGCGAGGTCATGCGAGGAGAGACGGGGGTGAGGATGCTGAATTGTTTAGAAAAAGCCTTTACAATATACTTTGAAGACATTTTACCTCAAATCCAAAAATGCACTTTTCCTGCCTTTTTATCAATTATACCAAAGCAATTGTAATCTTCAAGGAATTTTTAAGGCCAAAACTGCTCCTAGATTGCAGAAATGTCAGTGTACATTCATTATTACCGGTGGTGGGACAAAGGCCACGATAATTATTCCTCAAGTTTTGGATGGCCAATCACCACATTCTTAAGTGTGAACATCATCTCTCAAACATGAGTTATTTTGATACAATACAAACCATGCATTTGTGTGAATGTATGACTGCAGAAGTCTGCAACGAGTTCAATAAAGATCATTTCGGGAAGCCGTTTGTCCAGATATAAAGATGAAGTGAAGTACATTGTCAATTTCCCGGAGTCAGCAGGATGGACACATGTAGAGTAGCCAATCTTAAAAATGTAATACAACCATTCACCTGTGTTTGGTGTCTATAGACGTCCTCAACATTTCTGTTTAGATTTCTACTGATGTAGGCTTGTTTCCAACTGTGTGCTCGTCTCCAAAGTAATCTCTTCAGACTCTCTCCTTCATATTCACTTCATAACCCATATCAAAGAGCTAATGGAATTACATAAAGGCGGTGGGGAGCCAAACCTCCATAGACACATAACAGAAAAAGTCTCTCCTCTGATGCTGTGTACTATTCAAACACTCCACTGCCACTGAAGAATACTTTTCCATGTAAAAGGCAAAGATGCAATGTTGCCAATAGCTAGAGAGTGACTAATTAAACTTGTATAACCCCAAAAAGACTTTTTTTTGACCCAATGTGCATCGTTATATAGAGCAGATGACCTGATGATCTTTGGAACATTCCTCAGGCCACATTGCCACGTGACTTCACACTTGTCTTTATAACTCGCATATTTTATTCTTGTTTTTGTTCATAACTGTATTCAATTATAGGCATCCTCACTGTTATCTACTAACAAAGTGATTGTCGAGTGACATGAATGTGGATGCAATGTACGCCTGAACAAAATGGACCGCACATTGCATTTCCTTGCCTAAACTTTCTTTCAAAATCAAGGTTGAAAGTGCCGAACGTGATCTTATTTTCTACTGTATGAAAAACAGAACTTGTCCATTTTAAACCGTTTGCAGCGGACCAAATGTATTGCTCGCTCACCTAATGCGTCACGAGCATTATAATCATTCACCGCGATGAGTCTATAAGCGGTTTCGCAAGAGCCGAGTTCCCCGTCACGGTAAAGCTGACAAACATTAGCATGCACTCCCTGCCTTGCGGAGAACAAAACACTCTATAATTAAATGCAAACAGCACACAGCGATCTCATTTTACCCCCAGTAGATGCTTTTACAATATAGCTATGCCAGGATGAAACAGATTTTACATTATTACATGAGCCACTTTAAGTTCAGAGTTAGTTTTGTCCTTGTGTAGACGTTTCTGATTCAAGGATACTTCACTTTGCCATAACATGCTGCAATCATAAACCTACCAACATTTATTAAATGATCTTCTGTTGCTCTTGTACGTTTTACAGACTTAATGAGGTATTTCTACTAGTTTAAAAATATAATCACTTTCTACCAGTAAATGGAGTATATCTTTTTATTATAATATGGGCATTTTTTCTAGCACATGTTCTGACCTCTGACTATACTATGCTATATGCGCTTTTCCCAAAATGAATAAATACATACATTTGACAATACCAATAGATTTTGCACACTTATACCTGTTTTATTTTGAAAGCCCAACGAAACAGAGGATTGAAGAGATAAAATAAAATAGTTTCAAACGCTGACCAATCGATAGCACAGCTTCACATGGAGAAAGTAGACGCGTCGGCTTGTTTCCGCTTATGTGCATGAGTGGATATGTGTATCGATTTTCCCCGCTGTTAGAACATCAAGCAACAGAAGAATGCTGCAATCATTATTTTGACAGCTCCAAACAATCTCTACCAAAAAAAAAACAACAAAAAAAAACCATAGAACATTTTCCTATTGGACGCTAAGTATACTCCTATCGACAATCTGGACATCAGAGAGACTTCATATCGGATTTGAAAGAAATAATACGCACTATCATTGGTTGGTTTGATCATGCGGACTCTGCCAGGGAGCAGAGATCCTAACCTTGTTTCAGTCTGCTGGAGCGGCGCATCCATCAGTGTCTCCCACGAAGACACTGAGGACGCAAAGGAGAGGGGGAAAAAAACAAAGATAGTCTTCACAAAACAATTGGAGAAATGTACTGTACGTCTGACCCTGTGCAATGAGAGGGTAAATCAGGATTTGAACTCACCGTGACCTGCTCGGGACCTCAAAGGAATGAGAGAACAATGGAGGTTTCATATAGGAGAGTAACTTTATGGAGTTTTCCCTTCTGGTGCAAATTGTTTGGTAGGAGTTGAGATTCAACATTTAATATATTTTGGGGACTCAAATACATGGTTTCAAGGTTTGGAACTTTTTATATTATACTTTGAACATCATCTCCTTGGTATTTCTGCTTCAGAATCTGAATCAGAAAAAGTTTTATTGCGATTGTCAGTGAACAAAATTCACAAACATAGGAACTTGCTTTGGTGTTAAAGTGCAACATACAACAATGAACAATAAAAAAAGCAAAATATATCAAGCATGACCCTGAATGCATGAATAAGGCATGCTTTTTACTGCTGATGACAATCCCTCCAGTTCTACTAATTACTAAAGGATAATCTGATTTCATTAAAAAAAAAAAAAAATGTGTAGTTTTTTTCTTCGTCGTAAAGGAGGATCTGGTCTGCTCTGGGACAGTTATCCATTTGCTGATTTCCTGTGAACGTTGATTAATCTGCTTCTCTTGTGTTTGATTTTCTTCTTTTTTTGAATTTGCTAGGACGGTTGTATTGTGACAGGGCCGCAACCACACAACTCTTAACCATTGCAACACTAACAAAGCACTTATCGAGTGATTTTCTAAAATTCTGCTGGTAAAATCGGCAATTTTGCAAGGAAACTGGTTTTGTGATTTTTGGCTCTCCAAAAATAAATTAAAATTGAATTAAAGAGATTGACCTAATGCAGTCAGAGGTAGAATTTGGGCAGAGTAAACATGTACATATGAAACAAAGCAAAACTCTACGTATGTTATTGATCAGAATATAATGAAGATATGATTAAAAGCTCAATTTTGATTTGAATAAAGCACTCCATCCTCTTGTGACCTCTCTCCCATGACGTCAGACCTCGGGAGGAGAACAGGCTGGCAGAAAAAAAGCAGTAACTACAGTCATCGTGTCATGGGTCAAGCCTCTTTGTTCTCAGTCATCTATGTGGCTCTGAACCGAGGACAGTGACAGACGGTGAATATTTCTCTCAAGTGCCCAGTGGTCATCCTGCGGGTCCTGGCATAAATCATCCATCACAGACTTTGTGGGGATAAAAAAAGTTTTCCTTTTCCGAAAACTTAAACTTACCTTTCCGTTGCTTTACATGTAGACCAACTGATAAGCTTTAAACACATCATCTGTGACTATAACATGCTCCTCCTAACCCTTGAATGCTACATAGTACTGCCCCTTTAAAGGTTCTATATTATCCACACTGTTGACAACACTGCATTTGAACAAGCATCTCATTCTGGATTAGAATTTGTGCACTGATGAGTGAGGGAGTTGCTAAAAATAATACTGCTCCAAACTTATGCGAATGAGTCGGCTGAAGATGACATCAAGAGGTAATGGGTGAGCGTTTTGAGCTGTCAGTAGTTAAAAAGCTTTAAAGGCAAAAAAAGTAACATCAATCTAAGGCAAAGGAAGTTGTATGTCCTTAGTTAAACGTTGCATGGGTCGATTGACGTTGTTTCTGGCTCCTTATGAGCCATCCAAAGGTTTTTTGTGTTGTGAACACATTGATATGCCTTTCTGTTTGTTTGTAAGAAGTTCGACATGTTTTACGTCTTGTTTTGGGAAAACCGGAAGTTGCGCCGTTTTTCACTTCCTGTTAGCGCTAGTCAGACGCAATGAAAAACTCTTCCTACCACGCTTCGTCCTGAGCCAGCACAGCCTTTTTTACCACAAGTATTGTCCAAAACTATGCCATGCAGCCATTAAAAACAGCTTAAAGGACCAACGGTGTATTTTTTGGAGATACTGGTTATCTACCTGTCTAGCCAGTGGCAAGGGCAGGATAGTAAAAAAGGCTAGTGGAAACGGCTACTCCAAGAGGATCAGCACACAGTACGTGACTACAGAATCAGCAAAGATGCAGCCAGGGGATGAGGAGAACCTCGAGGTCCGGTCTACCTGTTCGTCTAGATCAAGTTCCAGATCCTACAACTCACTCAACAAGGCAGCTGTGGAGGCACGGGCAAAGGCTGAAGCTGCACGTGCCAGAGCAGAGTTTGCACGTAAAGAAATCGAAATAAAAATGAAACAAGCAGAGCTAAGTGCCACATTAGAAGCTCTAAAAGAAGAAAAGGAAGCAGAAGCTGCTCTCGCTGAGGCCAATGTGTTTGAAGCAGCAGTAGCTGAAGAGACAATAAATCTTGAAACGCACTCAATACATTTATCAAAAGAACAGCATGACGACTCAAAGCCAAGTCAAACTCTAACTCCTCAATCGTTAAGTCAACTTCCAGCACCAACACATTTAGATAACTATGGCTGCAGACGTTCCTAAAATACTCACCAGAGCATCGTGCGCGAAGACCTGCCTGACACTAGACTTTTAACACCAGTCCTAAAAGGTACCATGAGCCCAATCCCAGATCCTGCTGCCCCACTTGAATATGTCCCAAACACAGACCACCAGTATATTAAAGATGAGTTCTGTAGTCTGCCGTCAACTGCCCCTTTCCCACGGCACAAAGCATGTGAGTATAACTCCCCAACCTATGAACCTCTTTCCCCCGTACAGTCCGCCGCTCCAGCCAAGTCATCATAACAATGGGGATAATGACTTTACCAATCTTGCTAAATTTCTTGCCAAAAGAGGTTTAGTCACAGACGGTCTAACAAAGTTCACAGACAGGGCTGAGGACTACTGGGCATGGAGGGCATCGTTTTACAACACTATAGAGGGGTTAAGCTTAAGGCCGAGCGAAGAGTTGGATTTACTCTCCCGGTGGCTTGGGGAGGAGTCTTCTAAACATGCCAAACGCATACGCTCAGTTCATCTCAACAATCCAGCAGAGGGCCTGCGTCAAGTCTGGTCACGGTTACAAGACTGTTATGGCACACCTGAGGCTATCGAAAAGGCTCTCTTGGATAGACTAGAACATTTTACCAGAGTCACAAATAAAGATCCACAAAAACTCAGAGAACTTGGGGACTTATTATCTGAGATAGATGCAGCTAAATCTGACGGCTCTTTACCTGGCCTAGTGTATTTGGACACCTCACGTGGCATCGCTCCGGTGGTCGAGAAGTTGCCAATCAATCTTCAAGATAAGTGGATGTCAGAGAGGGACAAGGTACAAGCAAAGACACAATGTGAGTTTCCCTCCTTTTTCATTCTTCTGCCGTTTTTATACAAGATGAAGCTAAAATGAGAAAATGACCCTAGTTTTAAGACAACTACACCAGCTCCCATATCCACTGCAGTTACCCATGACAACCACTATGCAAGAGCGGTTAAATCCAGAACTCCTGTCATGGTCCACAAAACAGAGGTAAACAAACCTTATAAAACAAACTCTGTTAAAGAGTTCACAAACAAACAGTGCCCTATTCATCAGAAACCACACACACTTAAGAAGTGTAGGGGTTTTAGAGAAAGGACACTAGATGATCGCAAAGCATATCTCAGAGAACACAACATCTGCTTTCGCTGCTGTGACTCCTCCACTCACCAAGCAAAAGACTGCAGAGTAGAGATCACATGTTCTGAGTGCAACAGCAACAAACACATATCTGCTCTGCATGCAGGTCCTGCACCATGGACAATTCCAAATAAGCACACTCAAAACACTACCCAGACCAGAAAGGGGAGCACAGGGAGGAGAATGGCGGGGAGAGTAGCTTAGGCAGTTTAGAAACTACCTCAGCATGCACCCAAATATGTGGGGACTTAAGTGGAAGCCGCTCCTGCTCAAAGATATGTCAGACCTATATCTATCCAGAAGGGCATCCAGACAAGAAAGTTAAGGTTTATGCTATCATAGATGACCAGAGCAATAGGTCATTAGCTAAGTCTGCACTTTTAGACATCTTTGGCTTTCCAACGGACAACATAGCGCCGTACACACTTAAGACATGCACTGGGGTTTCCGTGACAAACGGTCGCATAGCTGAGAACCTCATCATTCAGTCAGTTGATGGTCGGTTCTTCTCTTCACTGCCTTCACTGCTCGAGTGTGACTTTCTGCCAGACAACAAGTCAGAAATCCCAACACCAGAGGTTGCGTTAGCCCACCCTCACCTCAAACACCTGGCAGATAAAATCCAACCCCTTGACCCCGAAGCCCAAATAATGCTACTGTTAGGCCGAGATATAATACAAGTGCACAAGGTGTACGAACGTGTCAATGGTCCGGTCAATGCGCCATTTGCCCAGAGACTTGCACTTGGATGGGTTTATTGTGGGGACGTATGCTTGGTGGGGGGCTCATAAGCCAACTGTTGTGGGCTCATTCAAAACTAGCATCGTAGAGAATGGACGTCCAAGTTGTCTTCCACCCTGCCAGAACAGTTTTCATGTTAAAGAGCAACTCCAGTCACATACTGAGCCCTGGGACACTCGCAGCTCATGCCAAAATGGGGGAAACAAATATTTCAACAAAGTGAGAAAGATGAAAATCTTGCTCCTTCTCTTGAGGACCAAGCCTTTCTACAGATCATGGAAAGAGACTTTTATCAAGACAACACAAACAGTTGGATAGCGCCACTTCCTTTCCGCCACACCAAGGCCCCATCTCCCAAACAACAGAAATCTAGCTCTCAGCCGCTTAGAGTCACTTTGCCGCCACACTCAAGAAACGTCCTGAAATGCAGAAACACTTCATGGACTTCATGCAGGGGTTATTTGACAAAGATCATGCAGAGCTAGCTCCAGCTCTGGTGGGGGGGAAAGAGGGAATGCTGGTATCTGCCCTTCTTTGGTGTCTATCACCCGCAAAAACCGCGGGAACATCAGGGTTGTGTTTGACTCGAGCGCCAAGTTTCAGGGGGTCTCCTTAAATGATGCACTGCTCACAGGGCCAAACATGAACAACAGCCTTGTTGGGGTGCTTGTCCGCTTCAGAGAAGAGGCAGTAGCAGTGACTGCGGACATACAACAAATGTTCCACTGCTTTCACGTGCGAGAATACCACAGGAATTTCCTCCGGTTTCTCTGGTATCGCAACAAATGACCCCACAGAGCCAATCGTTGAGTACAGGATGAAAGTGCACGTGTTCGGCAATAGTCCATCCCCAGCAGTGGCAATATTCGGCCTGAGAAATGCAGCACAACAGTCAGACACGGAGAACTCTCCAGAAGCCACAAACAGTTTGTTCTGAGACACTTCTACGTTGACGATGGCTTGAAATCTGTACCCACCGAGTCCAAAGCAATCAAGCTCCTCAAAGACACTCAAGAACTGCTTGGTACTTCCAACTTGAGGCTCCATAAAATAGCCTCAAACAGCCCAACTGTCATGAAAGCGTTTCCCAGTGAAGACTTGGCAAGCGGGCTCAAAGACATTGACTTAAACACAGAGTTTTCTACCAATGCAGAGGAGTTTAGAGGGTATCTTGGGACATTGAAAAAAGACACTTTCTCATTCAGGGTCTCTCAAGCTGAAAAGCCCTACACAAAAAGGGGAGTTCTGTCCACAATCAATAGTCTTTTTGACCCACTGGGGTTTGCAGCGCCGGTGAGCATCCAGGGGAGGGCACTGTTAAGGGAACTGACCAAAGAGACTTGTGGGTGGGATGAGACTCTTCCTGAGGCCATGTTCAAAGAGTGGCAAACATGGAAAAATGCCCTCAAACAGCTTGAGAAAACTCAAATTCCAAGACCATACTGCTCCTTCTCTGCCGCAAATCTAGCACACAAGGAAATCTGCATCTTCTGCGACGCTTCAACCCAAGCAATTGCAGCTGTAGCTTATTTAAAGGCAACCAACAAGGATGGCGAAACAGAGCTTGCATTTGTATTTGGAAAGGCCAAACTCGCCCCAAAGCCAGAATTTACCATTCCCAGACTCGAGTTGTGCGCAGCGGTGTTAGCGGTGGAAGTGGCAGAGCTAATCAGAGATGAAATGGACATTCAGCCTAGTTCTATGCGTTTCTTCTCCGACAGCAAAGTCGTTCTTGGCTATATTTACAATGAGTCAAGGAGGTTTCATGTTTTCGTAAACAATCGTGTGCAACGCATCCGGCAAGTGACAAAGCCAGCCCAGTGGGGCTACGTACCCTCAGAGCACAACCCGGCGGACCATGGGTCCAGATCTCTACCAGCCGACAAATTGTCATCTAGCACATGGCTAACAGGGCCACGTTTCCTCTTAAAGCCCACTGAAAGCCGCTCACACAATGCATTTCAGCTGCAAAGCCCTGACACAGACATTGAGGTCCGCCCCTTGCTCACCTCTGCCTCAGAGACTCCACAACTTCCTTTAAAGCCTGCAAACTTAGTGTCTTTCTCCAGCTGGCAATTCATTGACCAAAGCTTACGCCCGTTTGATCCATATTGCCCGCACATTCAAACAAAAAAACAATCAGATGGCCGATGTAAGGGGTGGCACATGTGTTGTGAGCTCACAACTTCAAATTTTTGAACAAGCTAAAGAGGTGCTCATTAAAGCGGTCCAACAAGAAAGCTTCTCAGACGAGATCAAACTCATACAAGCCGGAAAAAGAACATTCCAAAGACAAGCCCTCTCTTTAAAAGCTTTCCCCTCATCTTGACAAATCAGGTCTTCTCAGGGTTGGAGGACGCCTCCTCAACTCTAATCTCGACAATGCAGAGAAATGTCCTTTGATTATGCCACGCAAGCACTGCGTGACTAGTCTGTTAATTCGTCATTACCATGAAAAGGTCAGACATCAAGGGCGTCACCTTACAGAGGGTGCTTTAAGGTCCGCAGGTTACTGGGTCATAGGGGGTAAACGCCAGGTCAGCAGTCTCATTTACTCATGTGTAACTTGTCGCAAGTTAAGGGGAGCAACACAGTCTCAGAAAATGGCAGACCTTCCCACAGAGCGCTTAAGTACTGATCCCCCTTTCTCTTATGTAGGCGTTGACGTGTTTAGGCCATGGTCAGTTACCTCTCGCCGTACTCGGGGTGGGCTCGCAAGCAGCAAACGTTGGGCAGTAATGTTCACCTGTATGAGCACTAGGGCGGTCCACGTAGAGGTCATAGAGGGCATGGACACATCTAGCTTCATCAATGCGCTCCGCAGGTTCTTTTCCATCAGGGGGCCGGCAAAACAGTTGAGATCAGATTGTGGGACTAATTTCACAGGGGCCTGTAGAGAGCTAGGTTTTGACAAAAATGTTTCCACTGACCCAAAGATTAAGTCCTTCCTTGTCAATAGTGATTGCACTTGGGTCTTTAATCCTCCGCACTCTTCACACATGGGGGGTAGTTGGGAGAGCGTATGATAGGGATAGCTCGTAAGATTTTAGATTCTCAGCTTTCACAGCTTGGAACTCAGCACCTCACCCATGACGTCCTGATCACCTTCTTGGCGGAGGTGGTCGCCATCATGAACGCAAGGCCGCTGATTCCAGTGTCGAGTGACCCAGAGTCTCCATTCATCCTCACCCCAGCCACACTCCTGACTCAGAAGGTGGGAGTGCTCTCTGCACTTCAAGGCGACTTTGATGAGAAGGATCTACTCCTGCAGCAGTGGAGAAGAGTCCAGAGCCTCGCCAACTCCTTCTGGCATCGCTGGCGGAAGGAATACCTTTCGACGCTGCAATGCCGCCGCAAGTGGCATTCCACAAGACCCAACCTAAAGCAGGGAGATGTGGTTCTCCTAAAGGACCCTCTTGCAAAGCGAAACCTATGGCCCATGGGAGTGGTTGAGAAGGTCCACTCCAGCGCTGATGGACTTGTTAGGAAAGTGGATGTTAAAGTAGTGAAGAATGGTACCAGTAGAACCTACTTTAGACCAGTCACAGATGTGTGTTCTTCTTTTATCTGATGTTTGTGTAATAGGGGTTTTAAGTATGACATCTTATTGATGCCAGGCGGGGAGTGTTCTGGCTCCTTATGAGCCATCCAAAGGTTTTTTGTGTTGTGAACACATTGATATGCCTTTCTGTTTGTTTGTAAGAAGTTCGACATGTTTTACGTCTTGTTTTGGGAAAACCGGAAGTTGCGCCGTTTTTCACTTCCTGTTAGCGCTAGTCAGACGCAATGAAAAAACTCTTCCTACCACGCTTCGTCCTGAGCCAGCACAGCCTTTTTTACCACAAGTATTGTCCAAAACTATGCCATGCAGCCATTAAAAACAGCTTAAAGGACCAACGGTGTATTTTTTGGAGATACTGGTTATCTACCTGTCTAGCCAGTGGCAAGGGCAGGATAGACGTCACATCTGCTTCCATAGAGAGTGATAAGATGGATTTTATTGTCCTTTCTGTCCTTTCTTTTAAAATGTTTACATTGATTATCGGTAAAATGGGAAATATTAATTCAAGTATTCAAGTATGTTTTTTGTCCTTGGTGGGTCATAACATAAGAACAATTGAAACTGGAAACTTTAGTTTGACATTTTCTCTTAAAAATGAACTGAGGCCTTGAACATATTTGCACACTTTCAAGGTGAACATTGGCGGCATTGTTCAGTCAATTTTGTTGTTCGCTTTGTCAATTGAAAGGTCAACATTTCTAAAACAAAAACATATAAAGTACCAAAAACATTTTGAAGATTTCTACTTCATTCTTACTAACAACTACTACTTTAGACTAAGAAATGTCAGATTTTTTGGTGAGGGAGATAAAAATGCAAACAGTATATAACACTCAGGCAGAAGTTTTCACCACAAAAAAAACAAGAAAGACGATCCCTGCAGACAGAAGTAAACATGTCATCAAAGTGGATTATAATTATCGCACTCATTAAACTCTCATTATTAATAACTTTCACAAAAACAGATGCCACATATTTGTTTCACTTAACTCAGTTCACTTTGTTGGAGAAATGATTTATTCCCTAATCGTTTCTTTGTATTCTTTCTCCCCCCTCTCTCTCCTCTTTCTGGTGGCAGCACATTGCTCTGCCTTTTTTGAGAAAACATGCACGATTACCGTTGTGGTATGTATGATCTTTTTTTTCCTCATCAAAAACATGGTATTTTGGGTCAACCTGTCTCCTTCTTAATCCGCCAGCAGAAAATTGCTTGTCTCCCTCTCAAAACTGCTCCTGACAGGTTTAACCCCAGCGGCCTCCTCCTCTGTGTTTTTGAAAGACCGTCTCCCCTTTCACCTACATTTGGGTAATTTTGTTCTCTTCATCACGTTGTAAACAGATTTATCTTCCAAGCATACTGTCTGTTACACAAATTGTCCTTTTCATTTTATTATTATCTTCATTCTAAATAGGTTTACCAAAAGGACCAGCAGATGGCGCAGACAGGAAGCATTCACTCACAACCCTTGGTCACACTTTGTTTGGATTAGATTGATTATTTTAAGTTGTACCCATAATGTCAAGTACAAGTGTCCAAATGCACTTTAAAAGACCTACATGAATAAATACATTTAAAAAAACCTTATACCCTTGCGCCTAGACCACACCAAAAATAGGGATTCAACTGGACTAAATCTGTAACTAATCCTGGATTTGATCAGGAGCAAACCATTTTTACATCTGGACTAAACTGGACTGGACGCAAACCAGGACCTTACAAAGACAAGAGTTTCTGGTGGCATGACACCTGCTTGTCTTCTCCATGGAGATGTTATTGCTTTGTTTTAGAATGTTCCACAGTGTAGCATTGAATTTACTGAACTCCGTGCAGACAAACATGCCAAGTTCCAGGTCAGTTCTGTGCCGGTTTTTCAAGGTATTTTTGAGCAATACACCCATAATTAAGCAAGTTAGCTATGTTTAAAGCCAGACTTTGGGACGTTTCAAGGCAAGGCAGTAATACCCATGGAAGCAATCACAGGAGTGGATTGGAGCAGTGAGTTTTAGAGGTGTGACTCAAATAGGCTGAAGCAGACAAGTGTTTGGAATCAGAAAATGGATTCGCTCAGTGGTTTGAGCTTGAGTAGGAACAAGAAGGTTTGAAATAAAACACTCCAAGCTAAGTGGTTGAAGTGCGCTTAAAGTGTGTGCTCTGACGCAAAGGCCAAATGAAGACTGAACAGAGAAGGAACAGGAGGTCTTTCTCGCCAAGGTTTCACGATGTTGTAACAGGTGGAAGAAGGTGCTCTTCTGTCACATGGGTTTACGTTGCCATTGTCACTAACCTAATTAGACATGTGATAGAGTAGCAAAGTCACACAATGTGCAATATTGTGTCGGTAAAAGAGTCACAAAGCATGGGTGCAGTAAAATGGTTGTGACCAGCGAGATGACATGGTTTATTAAACCGAGATATAAAGACAAATCTAAGCAGCACCACAGACACAATCCCATCAACATGTTACAGCAAAGCGGAAACGATGTTCAACCGTCAGTTTGTCAGGTATTTAATAGACACTTTACAAAACTAGATTGGTATTGATGCTATAGATACCTTTTATAAAAGTCATGACCACACAGTGAAATTAAAGGTGTAGCGTCTAACTCCTGCTTGAGCCTCGTTTTCCATGAGTTCGCTATGGCGCCAACATGGTCTGAAAGTGTTTCCGCTGCAAAAACAACGGCAAAAACAAGGTAGCAAAAAGCAGGTATAAACACAAAATAATAGTTTCTCACCAAATACTAACTTGATCTTCTGATAAGGTGCAGTATTTCCAGCGATAGTGTAGTGTCTGAAAATGGAAATGTCTAATTCAGTAATTGTGGAAGTTATTTAGCACTATAACTATAAAATGGGGCACCAAAGAATTCACCCAAATATTCATATATAAATCACTGCTTGTAAGTCTGAAGGGAGAGTACCGGTTTAGGGACTCGTGCAGTAACCATAAAATCACAGGAACCAGAATTATTCCGTGTGGTTTATTTATCAAGTAATCAAATCAGCAGTGTTCCAAAATAGCATTAAAATACCCAATACGTCCAGTTAATGAGCTATATTAAACTAAAACAGAAGAGAGGATATGTTTAAACAGGGATTTTCAACTATATGATGAAAGTAGAAGCGAGGGTATGACAACAAATCACGCAACGAGGGAAGTTTGAGTTGGGATTTGAATTAACAGCCAGTTAATTGCCCGGAGGAGGAACACGGCTTGTGAAATCTGCCACTCTGCATTTCTATGCCACGAGCTGAGATCGGCTTGCTCTGAGTTGATAAGCTGCTCCTTTCTCTGGAATGGCGAATCCGCAGAACCGGGCTGCTTTGGAAAACTCCTTGGTCCGTCCCGGTCGAGTGTTAGCAGAAATCAGATCGCTTGTAGTTCTGTAGCATCGGGTTTATCACACTGATGCAGGCGAGGTCCACTGACGGTGAAGCGAACTGATGATGCGCTCCAGCCGAAGGTCCACGTTTATCCTCTGGAAGATGGCGCGCTGATGCGTAGTCTAGCCGAAGTATCCCAACTGGATAGTAGTCTAATATCTACTCTCAGCACCGGTATTTGTACAAAAATCTTGTTAACAAACAAACCAAAATTTTGAAGATCAATTAAAATGGTAAAAAACAAGAATGGCCAACAAAAAGTTTGATCCTTGGGGAGCCAAATCGAGCTCTTAAACACGCTTAAAACGGTTAAAAAAGTTAAAACTTTGTCTAACACATGCGTCCGAGCCTAGCTAAGGCAAAAATGAAGTATGCGAAGCAAATGGAAAAAGGTGAAAAAAGAACTGACAGCAAGCTTCTGTTAGAAACCCCAGTTTAAACAACATGACAGCACGTCAGAGCTTCATTTAAGAAAGGCACATGTTTGCGACACCAACTGTTAGAAACCACAACTTTGATTTTGAAAAATGTAATGCAACTGTTCACCTGTAAATAAAACGCAGCGTTAATACAAATACAAATACAAATACAAATACAGTGATAACGGCAGGCACGTGATATTCCCACACTGTGCTATTAACAGATGATGTCCAGTTTAGTGAAGAGGGTTAAGGTTGTCTCTAAATGACTGTCTGCATGACTCTGGTCGATATATTCTACAGAGCCTCTTTTGTTCTTTGTTCTAGTCTGCTGAGGTGCCATGTTGCCCGTAGGAGGCAATAAAAATGACACTCTTCAGGCAGGAAAGGAGTTGCTGACCTGTCGTAATCTTATGGTCTCTGATCAGAACATTTTTCAGGGTCAGCAAGAGTTCAGATGACAGTTTGAGTGTTGGGACCTTCCTACAATAGCAACAAATGCTGAGCAAAACAAAGAGCTATGTTAGCAACAGTTGTTTCCTGTTCATGGATGCATTTGCTGAAAATATGGTATTCATCCAGTCCATAATGCATCAAACTCACTGCATTGAAATAAATGCAGAAAAAGCTGAAATATTGTAGTTTCCTATTCGCTCTAGGTTTACCTGCATCTCACAGCGCACATGCATGGATTTCTCTGATCGGCTTCATGATATATTCCGGTACAATTTTTTTTTTTAAATTAAGAAAACATTTGTTATGTTTGGATGACGTCAGCTGCTTACATAGGACCTCGGCCTCTGGATCTAGAGCCATGCCTTTTAAAAACATAAAACTGTGCAAACCAGTACAATAGCCAATAAAATGTGCTGTATATTTGGTCTTGCCCCACCTTAAGTCCCTCACCTCCTCTCTGCTGGACCACCTGCAGTTCGCATACAGAGCCAACAGGTCTGTAGACAACGCCATCAACCTGACACTCCACTTCATCCTGCAGCATCTGGACTCCCTGGGAACCTATGCCAGGATCCTGTTTGTGGACTTCAGCTCTGCTTTCAACACCATCCTCCTTGCCCTGCTCCAGGACAAGCTCTCCCAGCTCAACGTGCCCGACTCCACCTGCAGGTGGATGACTGACTTCCTGACTGATCGGAGGCAGTGCGTGCGGCTGGGGAAGAATGTCTCAGACACTCGGACTATCAGCACAGGAGCTCCACAGGGCTGTGTACTTTCTCCTCTGCTCTTCTCCCTGTGTACAAAACTGTTGCACCTCCAGCCACGACTCCGTAAAATTGATTAAGTTTGCGGACGACACCACTCTCATCGGGCTCATCTCGGACGGGGATGAGTCTGTCTACAGGAGGGAGGTGGACCGGCTGGTGTCCTGGTGCAGCGGTAACAACTTGGAGTTCAACGTCCAAAAGACAGTGGATCATGGACTTCAGGAAAGTAACAGCCCCCCAGCCCCCCCCTCATCATGAACAGACTCCCCCATCACCATTGTGGACTCCTTACGCTTCCTTGGCACCACCATCACCCAGGACCTCAAGTGGGAGCCCACCATCAGCTCCCTCATCAAGAAGGCCAGCAGAGGATGTACTTCCTGCGGCAGCTGAGGAAAGCCAAGCTGCCAGTGCAGATGATGGTGCAGTTTTACGCTGGAGGCACATCCAGGGACAAACAGAAGACTACAGCGCATTGTGCGTTCTCCTGAGAAGGTGATCGGCTGCAGACTTCCATCTCTGCAGGACCTTTACGTCTCCAGGGCTCTGGGACGAGCAGGGCGATCACACTGACCCCTCTCACTGGATCACAGCTGACCCCTCTCACCCTGGACATGGACTATTTGAACCACTCCCCTCAGGCAGGAGGCTACGGTCCATCCGGACCAGAACCTCCCGCCACAAGAACAGTTTCTTTCCCTCTGTCGTTGGACTCATGAACACTTCAAAACACCTGCCACTTTAACTGCAACTATTCAGTCACTCACTTTCTGCACTACAACTGTAAATTTAACTGTAACTCTTGTGTACATAGTAATGCCTATTTTTATTTTTATTTTATACTATAGTAATTTTAAATAGTTTCGTAATGCATGCCCATTTGATTGAATATATGTTGTTTTTATCATTGATCAGTGTTTTATGTTGCACCTTAAGGCCGAGACAAGTTCCTATGTTTGTGAATTTTGTTCATTGACAATGGCAATAAACCCCTTCTGATTCTGATTTGCCTGGAATATTTCACAGTATGATATTAAACTCACTAAGCTCTGTGAAGAGGTGACCCTGCTCACAAAAAGCAAAAAAAAAAAGTAATCACAAAGAAATTGATGAGACAGAATGAGCCAAATATCAAGAACTAGGCTCAAGTAATTATGGACATTTATAAAACGGAAAAGATTACATCCACAGTTAATTTGGAATAAATGTGCCAAACAATCCATGCCGGACATCATCTGCGTAATTTAGCTACACTTTCACTTGCAGTGTATTTTGTTCAGTTCAGTGTATTTTATGACACAACAGTCGCCACTAATAAAGAGAAGCAAAACGCTTTGGACAGTGTAAACCAATCATGATCTCCATCTGTCAGAACTAGCGTCTCCACCTCCTCTCACTGTCCTCCACCGGCCACTGCTGAACTGAACGATGGAGACAGCCCTCGTGCTCAGTAGGAGTCTGTCCGCTTTCACTACTCTACAAGAGGACAATGAGTCACATCACATTTGGAGTAAGCAGGCCAAAGGGAACGGTGCTGTAAAATGATCCCTCTCTTCCCACCGGCGGTAGAAGATTAGTTCCTACCCCCCGCATGGGCAATGAGCAGGTTTCGCTCGCTCTGCTCTTCTAAATCAATTACAGTAGCTTCTAAAACAGGCGCTTACGCAAACCACACACGGGCGGCGTCTACCTTGTGCAAGCTTTTACTTTTGTTTACGTCTCCGCCGCCTTGCACCTTGTTGTGGTAGTCGGTCTGTGGAACATGCAAAAAATAAATAAATGGAGGTGTGATGCTAGTGCCATCTTTTGACGATTGCGAGGTGGCAATATCGTGGTGCTTTTTTCAACAGAAGGTGTGAGGGTTGTCGCTCAAATGTGTCTTGTTTCAGGTGACAGAGTTGAAAACCCTTTGGAGCTTGGAGAGAAACCCCCTTTTTTTTGATCAGGTGTTAGAGTTATAGTATTCCTTGATGAACTGTTCAAATATAAAGTGGTCAAAAGTCTCACAAGTATCAACATTTGAGTCATATTGAATTTATTGTTCATTATTTTGTCCTAAACTGAGCCCATTTTAGTCCTGCTGTGGACATAGTTTAGCCCTGTTCCATACCTTTGTTAGCCCTGGTCTGGTTCAAGCTTAGTTTCGAGTTTAGTCCTGGTTCAGTCCCAATGTTTATGTGCTGAACGTGCAAGTGCGAACTAAGTTTTCACTTGTTGTTATTTTGTCATAAATTAAGGCAATTTTAGTCCTTATGTCAACTTGGTTTTGTCCTTGTTTAGTCCTGATCTTGTCCAGGTTTCTTAGAACTAGTATTTGACCACAGGGTTTACATAAAGTATTTTGTGTTGAAAATGCCTAAAAAGAGCATTTTTAAAATTACTATCAAAATCAGATGGGAATTTCCATATAAGTCGTAACAGTAAGAATATTATGTCATTGTAATTATAAATAATAGTTAGTGTAATTAGTGTGATTTTACAGTGCAATTACAAATATAGTATTAAAAAACAGCACACAAAAGAATCAGAAAGTTAGTGTAACGCAGTTTAATCTCAGGACTCAACATGGCATTTTAAAGGAGGTTTATGTTCAGGTATCATTCGTGCGATGGATTTTCTGAGTGGTAGTCAAGGATTGGTAAATAAAGTTAGTTTAATCTGGCTTTGTTGCATTTCATTAACCAAGCTGGGGCAAATCAGTCTAGACTATTTTACCCACTGAGCTGGAATAAATGCTATCAACACATTTTCATCTCATTGCATCCATTCCTTCTGGTTTCTTATTCGCTCTGACTTCGGCCATCTTGTAGCATTTGCGTGCCTGTGACATTGAACGCTTCCTCAGAAGGTTCAGTGGTCTGCTCAGCTGCACATCAAGACGTGTTCCGGAGCATTTCTTTGCCCCCGCAGGCTCGAATCTCATTGTAATTCAGCCTTGATGCAACGTGCGGAACAGTTCTCTCAAACTTTCAACCGAGCAAGACGACTGCACACGCTTTCACAATAGGCTAGAACAGGCACGTCAATGGTGGGAACCTTGTTGGTATTGTGCCCACTAATGCGAGTAATTGAGATTGTGCAGTGATGAGTTTAAGTACATGCGCTGTTGTCCTTGTTTACCTTAGTGTTCTTTGTTAAGAAAGAGCTCTTTAAAATCCTCTTTAATCCAAGGCTTTGTAGTGGCTGAAGTACAAAAAGTATAGTATTATGTCTCTTTTGATTATTTGTTTTATATACAACTGCACCACACTTTACTCATTAGTCATTCACTACGCATCTGGCTTTTCATGTGGCCACAGCTGCCCTGGGGTAGACTGACGGAAGTGAGGCTGACAATCTCTGCATCACGGTTCACACAACAGTTTTTTTTTGGCTCCTGATTCAAATTGTTATAATTTGTCATCTCCGATACCGATCCGATACCTATCTCAATCCAACAGGAATCTTATTTTCTTTGGGGTTTTTTTATTAACACAGTTTAGTCTGATGCTGTGCCTTTATAAACTTAAGTGGGGAATGCTGAATTTGGCTCAATTTGGAGTAAATTATTGCCTTTTGTATAAAATAGGCCTACTTAAAATAACCCAATTAAACTACCGGTACTTAATGTGCATGTAAAACTACCTGATGTGCATGTAAACTACCTGATGTGCATGTAAACTACCTGATGTGCATGTAAACTACCTGATGTGCATGTAAGCTACCTAATATGCATGTAAACTGGTTAATGTGCATGTAAATGACATAATATGCATGTACACTACTTAATATGCATGTTAACAACTTAATGTGCATGCAGATTACTTAATATGCATGTAAACTACTTAATATACACATAAACAACTTGATATACATGTAAATTACTTAATATGTATCTAAACAAATGCTTCAGCCCTGCTCCGCTGCCGATTTGACCATAGTTTGGATTTCACTTTTAAGGCTCAGTGAAGACAACGAAAAGGTAAAACAAATACGATGTATGTGAATAATAATGTTTTTAGCTGCATAGAGCCTCCTCCATGAGCGTTTCGGTTCGCAAATTGGCAAGCATAAACAAGTAAGATATCTCATTACTGTTGAGCATTTGATTTTCAGACACGCTACGAACTAAGCACCGGCAGTTTTTACTTTCACTTGGCGGTGGAGAGACTGTAGTTTGTCCTGTCTGCTGACCTAAAACACTTGGGTACGCGTCGAAGCACATGGTGGAGGTACTGTCGAATACTTTTGAATACTTTTGAATACTTCTAATCTGCTCGGTCTGCACTGTTACACGCAAAACGACTACACACAGACTTCTCCAGATGTGTCATTGGGGTCTTTGAGATACAAACCGAGACACCTTAATCGCAGCACTCGGCTTTACTTTTTGGGTTAAATTGGACTAGAGCAGTTATCCAGTTTTCCTGTTGTGCATGTAAACGTAGTGACTTACACATCCATACATACAGGAAAGCAGGCCGATGTGGATTGCCCAAACACAATAAGCATGCACTTGAGTCAGTGCCGCTTTTAATTCCAAATGAAAAATAAAAACATCCCCATGTACCACTTTTTTTTTTAACGTGTTTTCAATGTTTGTGTTTAGTAACGTTGTTTTATCATACATTGTTTTATCATACATTCCCAAAGCACAAAAACAGAATAAAACATTTAAACATCAGAGAAAGTGTAAGTTGTATAGGACAGCCTTGTTTAAGTAGATTGCTTTTTCATGTTTGTACAGTAACAATGGGTCTACTTACGGCGCGCTTGTCAGATGTGGTTGTATCTGTTGTGTGCGCTGAGATTGAACCCGTGGGTAAGAAAGCAGTCATGGGACAATGCTATAAAAAGGCATGAAGTTTACAGCATGTGACTCAGTGGAAAGTAAGAAAGTGGACAATCAGAAGGTTGTCCAGTCCAGTGCTTCTGTATTGTGGTCACAGGAAGACAGACTTCTCAAGCTTCGTCTTTTATGAATAACTTTTGCTTTGAATGCATCATTTTTGCACACTTTAGAAGTAACGTATAACTATAGAATTTAAACGTATAACATTTTGTACTGATCATTTATTCAAATCCAGCAGCTCTTTGTCCGTAGGCTGTATTTTACCACCCAATGTTTTTGAGAACACCTTGTTCTAATTGACTCATTTATGGTTAGGGCTAGTTAAAGCAGTGTTTTGATCCACGCTCTTAAGATATTCATAAATAGAATTGTTTATGTTGCGTCATACAACATTACAGCTGGTCTTCGATGCTCTACTTTGAAGTCAGGCCAATGCAATCTATATTCATTATATTTTTTTGGTACTATTTTCTGAGAACATTGATCAAAGAAGTCACTCCACTCAGGGCAAAGTTCCATGTGTGGGAAAGGGTGGATTAATTTTACATGATTCCGTCAATGAAGAATTTCAGCCATGAGGGCCAAAACAGTTGGCTCTGATACAGTTAGACTAAGCCAGCAATGGATTCTTCTGATTAGGGTTATTTGTGTGCTCTGGGGAAAAAACCAAGATGTATATATTTAAAATAAAACACAATACATATATTTTTCAGTCAAAGTCACAGGCACATGACCTATGGCTTCTACAGAAGGCTAGCACTAACAGGCAAACACAAGATTTTTGTTGTTTTGAAGACATAAAGAAAACACGATGTATCTTCTCTGTTGGAAGGTCGGCCAGTGGACGAGACAAAAACACTTTATTATTACATGCAGACAGTGTGCCAAATTCTGATTTTTGTCACAAAGTACTGCTTTTACAGAATGCTTTATGTGAGAAAACACAACATGTACAAATTTACAACAACGAAAAGTCAGGTACCTCAGCTTTAAAAATACTATCCTCATTCTCTATTGATTTCTGGACATAAATAAATACATATCTCACCCTTAAGCCTTGTTAGAAAAACGTATGCATTGGGAGCGTTTTGTACACATTTTGTATTTAAATTTTTAAACTGCCTTAAATTCAAATATAAAACAAAATTCAAAGATTAAATTTTTTTTTATATTTGTGAATGACTTTTCTTTAAAATAACATTGGCTTTATAAATTACCAACATGTATTGACCCCTTAGATGCCAGTACTTGTCACATAAACCTACAGCTAGTTTGAAAAAAATTAAAATTAAAATTATATATATATATATATATATATATATATATATATATATATATATATATATATATATATATATATATATATATATATTAAATGAAATTATTGGACTTTTTTTTCACTCTGACCATAATCCGTGTGATCGGCCAATCATTATGAATATCTGTTGGAAATTAGAGTTTGGGGGCGTTTTTTGTTTTTGAGTAAAGTGAATTTTAAGAAAAAGAAATAAAGTGTTTACAGAGGCCGTCGCCTCCGATAAGGCTTAGGGGAAACTTAAGTTGAATAGGCTCATAATGACTTCAGACTCGCAAAGAAGCAACAACCATTTTTGATGGAAAATTTTAAATAAATATTCCTATAAAAAAAAAATGTTATTTTTATTTTCATCACATCAACATAGCATGAATCTCTCTGGTGGAGTCTGGCGCATGTCCTCCCTGTGTTACCGTGGGTTCTCTCCGGGTTCTTCCAGCTTCCTCCCACCCGTCCAAAGACCATGCATGTGTTTTTGTCTGTGTGCTATGTCTCTGCGTAACCCTGAGTTGGCACTGTCCAGGGTGGTAACCCCGCCTAGGCAAGGCAAGTTATTTGTTAAAGCACAATTCGTACACAAGGCATTTCAAGTGGCGTTCACACAACAGGAAAAAATGCATTAAAATCACAAAGACATGGCAGAATCACAAAATAATAGTTTCAAGACATAAAGAGAAGAGTGCAAAGAAAAGCATTTCAGTCATATGGCACAGCGAAACAAAACAGTTTTTAGTTTAGATTTGAACATTGCCAGTGTAGTGGCCTGTCTCTCCATGCCTCAGGAAGACTGTTCCAGATTTTTAGCTGACTATATATAATAACTATATGATATATATATATATATATATATATATATATATATATATATATATATATATATATATATATACACACACACACACACACACACACACACACACACTATATATATATATATTACTATATATATATATATATATATATATATATACTTCCCCCCCTTGATTTTTAGATGGAGGTGGCAACAAATTAGTTCATAATGGAAGTTAATGGATACACAAAATGTCTAAAGCCATGTAAAAACACACAACCGTAGGAATTGAATCACCACAACCGACGTTATCCCCATAAATGCACACTCAGATACACAAACTTCCCTCAACAATGCCCAAGGGCTAATCAAGTTTTTGCACACCAAACTGTATCGTCTATATTACATATTTCACTATGGATTAATGCAACTGGTTTGTTCTACCATCTGTTCACAATTACCTGGTTGTGTAGAGCCAAAGACGCCTTTTCACGTGCATACAAAGGGTCAGTGCTGGCATATTTCCTTCTAGAGAAATTAAAGATTCAATAGTCTATGTGTGCGACATATAAACGCATATAAATATTTAATTGCACAGAGACCTATTTACACTGAGATGGCTCCACGTGAACCTGCTGAAGCTAGATTCCAAACTCTTGATGTTACTTAGGAGATTTCCTGAGTGCGCTGCTTCTCTAGCCTCTACTTCCCTAAAATACAATAAATTACTCTCACACGCTGATGAGCAAACTGGGAGAATGGAAGTGGAACAGATCCGGAGGGGCAAAGTTCCCTATCTGTAAGTGTCGGAAAACAAAAACAACACAAAGCCAGAGAAGAAATAAAGAGGAACAAGAAGCGTTGACATGGAAATAGAACTCAGTCAACAAAGTGAGTGAGCAGTCTTTTCACCCCATCGTCGGGACAAGCTGCTGAAGAACACCACTAGCAGAATGAGAGGGTCTGGAG
This sequence comes from Chaenogobius annularis, assembly GCA_015082035.1. Classification (NCBI taxonomy): domain Eukaryota; kingdom Metazoa; phylum Chordata; class Actinopteri; order Gobiiformes; family Gobiidae; genus Chaenogobius; species Chaenogobius annularis. Next base: position 2,375,026 of record BJKM01000011.1, on the reverse strand, counting down.
CTTGGACGAGAGTCAGATAAAGTGTGTTTTTAATTGAGAGAAGAAGGATGCGTCCACTTTGGGCCCCTGTTTTCATGTCTGTCTCGTTAGCACACCTACTTGAGGGGATTTCTGCCATTTGCTAATGTTTTCGGCATTTTGTCCGGCACAACTCAGTCCTGGCATTCCAAAAAAACGTATAGAATCTGAATGAAATGCGTAAAGTTCTGCTCTGTTGAAAGCAATGCTGCCCTGTTTGTTTTTTCATATCATAAAAAATAGGAAAATAAAACCGAACAGCAAGTAGCCCAAAGATGAAACTGATTGTCCCCTTTGCCCCATCTTTTCCAGTGTCTAACAATTTTGTACATTTTCAAGTTTAAAGTAAAAGTAAATTTTCAAATGTTGTAAATATCCCAAGTGATAGTCCAGTCCTTTACAGTTGGTTGTTATGATTTTTTTTTTTTTTTTGTTGATTTGGATTTTGCTGCAGCCAAAAGTACATTTCACAGGTATCCATCTATTGTTTCCATTGTTTGTGTCTAATGTCCCAAATACATGTTGTTTTGGTTCAGTTCTTGGTGTGTCTTTTGCCCAAACCACAGCTTAGCCGCAAGGACCAATTAAATATAAACTCACAAATATTGATATTCATCCTCCTCTACAAGGTAAGCGCATAGGTCTAAATCCGGGCGTGCCCGCTACGTCGATCCTGATCTACCGGTTGATTTCAGAGGCAGTGAGGGTCGATTTCAGAGCCCTGTCTGTTTTTAGTTTATAGTCTGGCAGGGCTCTAAAGCAACACGAGTGGACCGAGAGCTACAATCACCACGAGTACAGTTCTTATTTTGGGCGCCGCTGTGGGCTCCCAGCAGCGCACAGCATGAGCCCAAAGCGCGAGCCAAAAGCGCGAGCCGAAGAAATAGGAGCTGTGTAACGCACGCGGTCAAAGGAAAGAGGTGAGAGAGTCAGGGCAAGGAGCAAGAGGAGGAGACAGGTAGCGGTGCTTAGGCTCAACCTTCTATTATTTCGCTTATTTGTGGCCTCTATATTTTATTTTCAAAATGGTCTAGTTGATATAATAATATATTCTTAGGCTATTAATGAAGCCTATATTGTATTCCATAGCCTAATTATGTAAAAAATAAAATAATAATAATAACAGTAATAATAATAATAATACTACTGACAATAGAAATATTACTAAATTATAATATAAATCTGTAGGTAGATCTTTGTTCTTTGCTGAATCTAAAAATAGCTCATGAGCCAAAGAAGTGTGAGCTACATACGCCACATAAATAGGCCAACCCAGTCTGACAATCAAACCCATCTTTTTGACAAAGATTTTAGTTACAGAGCAGAACAGTCATATTCTAAATACTGTGAGTGACTACGAAAGTTTTCGTGCAATTATTTTCCTGAACAAACACAACATACTGTATCTCCCAAAACACTTCTGTCTCCTCCTCTCGTTTGCTGACAATGTGCATAACACGTCTCTGAGAACACGTTTTGTAACTGAGCCGAGTCTTGTCTCCGTTTGGCTTTTGGCGTAGGTGCGAATGAAGTAGACGCAGAATCCACAAACGCTCACTCATATCGGCGCGTGAAGTCAGAAGCACGGTAAGTAAACAACTGTGGAAAGGAGAGCAGAGATCGGGGCAGAAAAGTATTATTACGATTAAGTTCTCCTACATTCCGGTGAACCATCTTCATCCGCAAACCGTTTTATTTGTCCGTCCAGTAGTTCACATATCTTGCCATTACAAGTGGATTTTTTTCAAACTGAATGACCTGTTAAGCGGTTGTTGGTGGGTTAATATAGTGTAACAAATTAGTAGATTAAAGTGCCTCTGACAGGTTGGAACTCACTGAACTTAAGTGCAGTTAAGATAAATATATTTAGAATTGTGCAAAAAAAAAAATTAAAATGTAATCACAGAATACCACATTTTTAGGTTTATAATTTCACTTCCTATTTGTAATCGATGACGTCACACAAGGAAATTACCCATCAAACACAGGGCAAAAACTCATCTAATGTCCTTTTTTTTTTTTATTGAACAAATACAGATATATGAGAGCACCTTTCTTTGGTTGATTCATGTTTAGAGAGTCAAAAAACTTGTTTCTTTGTGTAAATTATGCATACATTTTGACTGGAATGAGTATCCGTAGTGTGATGTCACTTCCTGTCATTTTCTACAGATTTTCAACGTTTTCTCCACATTACCTACTCGATTGGTGTAAAACTATAATGTATATGTACAACAGGTATAAATACACCAAGTAAAGTCAAAATTCGAAAAAAAACGTAAAAACCTGTTGAAATAATAATAGAACATGTCCAGAACATAACACATGCTCAGAAGAGGTTTTATGACTCAGACAGAACAGCACTTACATGTAAAACAACGCTGGCAACTTGTCAATTTAGTATTTTTGTTGACAAAACTTTTATCCGTGTTCCATCAATGCATCCTCAGGCTTCATCACTTTTGCTGGGTCTGCGCCAAATAATAATTGCTTGATTAATCAATTTGTAAAGTAATGTGGTTGCAATTTTGAGTCTTTGATGAGCAGCGTAATGTGGTTAGCCAAACCAACAGTTAGCCTGGCAATGGTTTTATTTATTTTACGAACATGACAGTGAGGTACAACATGCGTGGATCGATAAACAGACTTTAGGTTAGAGACATCCCCAAATCATCGGGGAGTGAACGAAAAATGTGGTGGAAAATATCTCCAACTTGGATCTAGATTGTGTTTTTGAAGATAAACTCGAGACGCTGAGGTGGCTGATGGTTCTGCTGCTGCGATGAAAGATGTTTTCAAGAAACAAATTATTTTGTATTGCCAGCCCCAATTTGCATGCAGTCTTCTCTCTCCTCTTCTCTCTCTGACTAAAACAAATCAGCTTCTTATTCCCCAGCCGGCCCTAGTTTGACATCAGCACAGCACCGTACGGTGATTACCAGCCCAGTGAGCGAGATGTGAGTGGCTCCAGCCTGTCTGATTAACAGTGTGTCGGAGGGTTGTTGAGCAGCGGGAGCCATACTCCACTGGTTTTGGCTGCTGCCTCAGAGGACGGCCCATGGGACTACACTACAGTGACTGGGGTCCACAGTGCTAATTGATTTAGTCTCACAACAAGTGGGTTTGGAGTTAGCATAAAAAAACAGAGTGGCCGCTTGATTTCTATTTCTTGTTTTGAATGGTCACGGATTGTTCACAAAAGAGGTAGTAGTGTGTGAGTTTAGGAGAACTTCTAACCTCAAGATGCACCTAACGTCGGTAGTTCCTGGCATTGGATCCTGAGACAAGATGATATGATTATATATTACTTTCACTTTTCAAATAACTTAAAAAAAAAGAATATTAATCCAGCGTATTTCTCCGTCATGCCCATGCGTCATAAAAATCGGAGAACGAAGCGAATACAGAACAGTTGGAGTTTATAGACGGAAGCAGGAAACGGGTCCAATTGACCGTCCAATTGACCCATAGCTAGAAAGAAGAGTCTATTATAGGTTGCTCCACTCCATCGCTCGTACGTCATGTTTATGCTCTTCATCAGTTTGCTCCTGTACAACATTCAAACCCGGCTGGAAAAGGCACATTTCTTTAATTGCTCGTATGTTTTGCTGATTTGTCTGATTTTGTCTGTTCGCTCCTCAAGGATGATGTCATCTATATAAGTAAATATGCTGAATATTAATGTCAAGGTATTTTTGATGTATTACACTTGTTTATGTCTCTTTATATCTCCTATATTCCATGTGTGCTCTTCTCTTCTTCTCTTTGCATTCATATGTGTCAGCCTTTTTGTCAACATGTTTTAAAGTGTAATTTAAATAAAGTGTTTGATTTGAATTTAAAAAAACAATCCAATATTATGCTTTTTTTTTTTTAAATAAATCATGATTCTCATTAAAATTCTGTTTGTTGTTAAGCGTTTATAACTACATAACATTTAGAATTGACTATAGCTAATTATACAGTATGACAAAGTTGACATGCCCCCTCATCCTGGTTTACTGTTCTGTTGATACATTTATAAGTCTATTTTCACCTATGCTGCTTCATTTATTTATTTATTGGAGCCCCATTACAACGGTTACATACTATTCTACCTCGAAAAATATACCTTTATATTACCATTGCATATGATAATAATATGGACAATGGAATCTGTATCGTCAATAAACCCAATTGGACCTGGAGAGTGTGACGCAGATTGTTTGTTATGCGTTTCGTTGGGGAAATCTTGACAAAAAAATCAGGACAGTAAATATCCATAACGGACAGCTAAAAACCTACCTGCACTTGGACGTGGACAGAGAGTGGGAATTTGCTTTGGAAGACCCCAGCACGAGTTATGTTTACAAGAGGTCACGCTCGCAACTAATGGACTGGAGCTTATCCCTGCAGGACAGATAAGTAAAACAGAAGCGCGGCGGACACATCAGAAGGCTGGCAGTCGTGAGCAGAGGAAGAGTGACAGCGCGGGCCAGATAGATGGAGGGCTTGGAGACTGGGGAGGATGTGATTGTGCTTTAGCAGACTAGCACACATCTCTCAGTGTCACCTCCGCTCAATGTCACGGTGCTCTCGGCCGACATGCTAATGCACATGTCACCGGATAGATGTTTCCACCTTCCCGAACCGCGTCTCTTATCCGTCACTTCCATCTCTCCCTTGCGTGTCTGCGCGCTCACGTCCCATCATGGACCGTTTTACAGCGTATATTCCCCACTCTAATCTGCCACAATCTCTCTGTCACTCAGTCTCAATCCCCATCCCGCATCATCAAGCATCTTCCCTTTAAGTTTCAGAGTTTGAACAGCAGCTGTAGTCACTGGGAATACATTTTATACATTATCATAGCGGGGGGAAATGGAGACCATAGAAACGATCCAGCTGAGTGATTTTAATTTCTTTGCTAAACCAAAAATGGAGGGGAGGCCAACTGGTAACCAAAAGAAACGGAGCAGGCAGACAACCCTGACACGAACAAAAAACTTGTAGAGACGTTTGGGATACAACAGTTTATTATTCTTGTAGAACAGTTTTATTATTTCAACAATAATGGAACTACAATCAAAACTGTTCAGTGTATCGAATTGTAAGGGATCTATGTTGGTCTACAGAGTGTTGAAGGCTCCAGGAATAAGATTGGTGCGCTGGAGTTTACGAGATCTCAAATAAATATACAGATAAACTAGTAGGTTTAGGTTCAAGGTTTCAAGGGTAAATTTGGCACCACATCAGTCCAACAACATTCAAATCAAGTGGTGTTTATAATCAGTTGGAAGCTGAACCTTTCTGAAGGCTTCTCTTTTTGACCAAACGTCTTCATTTTGGACTCTCATCAGAATGCTAACTTTAAACTGTATTATTGTTCCACCAGGGAAAGACGATTTTCCATTTTTCTGAACTTGTTGATGAGCATTTGCAGGGAGGAAGTAATCGTGTTGCCCGTCCACACACAGCCAGCCTTCACAGATGGCTGGGTCCTGGCTCCGTACAGCGGGGACAGACTCCTGCTGAGAGGGTGTTGTTCAGCTTTGGAGATCTTTTTGAACTATAGTCAAAATACTGAGCTCAAAGCTATGGGTGAGCATCCTGTGTCTGCTACATCCTCTTAAAGTACTGACCTAGTTTGTGCTCAGATCCTCACATCAGACTGCCGCTTGGGTCAGGAGCCCCCAGTCGTATTGTTTCTCTATTCAATTATACATGAGCCAAATCCAACTGTAGCTTGTAGGTATTTCAAAGTATCTGGCCGGAGTCAAGTTTTGCCCGAAGAGAATACAGGCGGAACAAAACATGAAGTTTATGGAAAAGTAGACGTAGCAGTTCAATTTATTGGCATTTTCAGCAAAAGTACGCAGAGATGAGCCTTTAACTGTTTTATATTTATTAGTGAATTGACTGAAATGGTAGTCCAAATCAATCCCAACTTAACAATGTGGTTCCAAGCACTGCCAAATAACGCGTATATATCATCTGTTTTGTTCTTCTTTCTTTGTGCTGTGCTGGAATCGTTTGAAGTGAACATGCATGTAACTTTGACTGGAATTTTCCGCAGTATGGCAATAAACTGTTCTCTACGCTTGAGGCAAGCATGTGATGCTTGTTTGACCGTACAAACAGTGGAATCTCTGTTTTTCAAGGTATAGTTTTAGCAGTTAAAACACTAATTTGTGCCAGATGGATAGTTAAAAGTTTATAGTTTTGCAAAGGCCAAAATTGTGACAGCAGTTGCCTCACAGGACTTCTCAAAATTGCTGATTTTAAAAACAGAAAGTTGGAAAATCAACAATGAAACAGTCATTGAAGCAGATTAAGCAACATCCACAGGAAATATGATAATGGATAACTGTCCCAGAGCATCCCCTGTCCTCAGACCCTCCTCCTTGGCAAAAAAAAAACTGTGGAAAATATAGAAACCTCTAGGAGAAACACGGAGAAGGAGAGATTCTACTGCCAAAGACGGGCAATAGAAGTGCACTGTTGAAATGCTGACCGTGAAAGTGTCTTCAGTTTTGCGTGGCGTGGGCGTAGTTCTAAAGTACGGCCAAGCAAAACCCCCACGTCATCCACTGTAACACGACGACAGACAAACACGTCGCTTTGCCTCATAATTGCAATATTGTCAAAGGCTCCACCATATTCTTTTTGTTGTTTTTGTCCCCAGAGGATGGCGCTGACGTTCGAAAGACTAAAAGGTCTTATCGGACGACGCGGACGCTCACTCATTTTGCTTCTTCATTGCTTTCCTTGCCACCTATAGGCTCCTTTGGGAAATATGCGACGTACAGTGCATTTAACCCTTCACATTTCTCGATATACCGGTGAACAGCCACTGTACCAAACTTGGATTTTACTACAGATATAAACCAGTCACTTGATCAGCGGAAATGACTCTTTGGAAAATATCCTTGGTGTACTTTATCCGTGTGTTTTGACCTGTGTATCACACTTGCTGATGCTGTTTTGTCCCTACGTTCCCTACTCTACAGACTATTATGATATCTTTTCGGCTCCCTGCTGTGCTGAGCCGGCGGTTTCTTCTGAGGGAGTGATGAGGTCAGTGCCTACATGTCAAATATAAAAGCTGGAAATGATTTTCATTTAATAATCCATTCCACCTTGACACATTAGCTAAAACGATTGCTATTTTTATCATGGCATAAATTCAGTTCTTGGTGGGAGTTATTCATTCATCATGATCAGAGAGAGGTGGGCGCTGGGAGTCGCTCAGCTGGTTGAGACGTTTGGCCCCTTAACTCGAAGATTAGCGGTCCGATTTCAGACTGTCCATGCCTTGTTGTATGAATTTGTTATTCTCTTATTTTTTGTGTGGTTTTTTTCCCCACCAATATGGGTACCAGCATGGAATAAAAGCATGATTGTATTTAGGCTATTTGAAAAAAAATAAAAACTCACAGAATGTATACCAAAATTTGCAATAGCTGGTACCACAAGTTTTTTATATCGATATAAGTACTTTTGTGAGAGTCTTTTCAATGCCAATAGTCATTAATGGTCTAACTCAGAGGTGTCCAAACGATGGCCCGGGGGCCAGATACGGCCCTCAGACCAATTTGTTTTGACCCTCAGTCTTCCTGCTAAACTGGCACTTTTTTCTGTAAAATTGGAAAAATTCTGCTATTATAACCTAAATGACAACTATTTTGATGTGATGCAGACCTAATATTAACCTTACAAGCCTTATTAAAGTGTGGTGGCTCATTAAAACTACATAAAATGCTAAATTTCATAGTCTGTGGCCCTCCGCTACGTATATATTTCAAAATGTGGCCCTCGGCGAAAAAAGTTTGCACACCTCTGGTTTAACTCTAACCGTATGAATGAAGACAATAATTATCGATATAATAAAAAACGGTTTGAAATTTGAAGTACAGTACAGGCAAAAACCTGACACAAATCACTCAAAACAATGAAGGACTGTCCATGACATGTCAAAGATCGCCGCCTAGCCGTAAAAATTACATATTGTAATTAGTATCTATGCATAACAGTGTAGAAAAGGTTTCAAAAGTAGTCATCTATTCTGGACAATGTTTTAAAGATCAGGACCTTTTCACTTCCAAGTCCCAAGTTTGGACATATGCATAAGGTTGTGATAAGTAGAGCATCTGGCTTAACATGATTAGAGGGGGATGTAAAGAGGGGGCATTCGCCTGTTGTTGAACTGATATAAATTTGTGATACATTATTAACTTTAACTATATATATATGTGGACATTGTGCATGGACTTCTGAAATGCTCTGAGACTTTTTACACTAACTGCAGCAGAAAACCTTCCAGAGGAAATACTTCGAAGAGCGAAGTAGGTGCGAGGCTTTCCAGAGCTCCCCTGGCTCCGGGACACTGGTTGTGACGCCTGGTTTGCAGGACTACGAGGAGTCTTTTGTCCTGAGGGCTGTTACTCGACTCAAACTACCTTGACACTCAAATTGCTGAACCTAACTGACGAATGATCCTGCTAAACTGCAAAACTTTGCTTTGACTGAGGCAAAAACGTGACTGGGAAGCGTGTTGAAAATGTTTCCGCTGCTGAACTGGAAAATTCGGGATCAATAAAGTATCTAGCTTTATGTTGTGAGGATTATTATGTGGAGATTGTACACAGGGATTAGCGCTCTCACTTCACAGGGAGTATTACTCATGTAGCGAATTTCAGCACACTGCATTTGACCACTGGAAGTAGAGGGCGTACTATAAACGGGGGGTCGTCTACCTGACCTCTCCCCTCTGCAAAGTCACATCCGCTGATTGGTACTCGGGTGAAATCGTTTTTGTTGTCAGAGCGTCGAGCCGGTGACTGCAGGGCTTTACGGCAGCAACTAGGATGGAGCACGACGTTCATGCAACGCTAGTAAGCCCGATCCATCATCTGTCTTTGCGCCGCTGTTTGGGCCGCATTGTAATCATCGTTTAGCTTTAGCCACGTGTCGGTCCAGCTGCTGCATAGCCGGGCATGGTCAGGGGCTCGGGGTCATGATATTGTACGGAGAGCGCTACGCATGGCTGTCCGGTAAGTGTACATCGGCAGCCTATATAGACCCATGTTTGCTACGCCAAATCAGCTCTGCTACTGACGCTTTTCAAAAACCTGGTCAATGGAAGAGGATTTTTCTTGCAACCGGCCCACAGTTACTACATTCCAAATAAATCTGTGTCAGTATAAGTTAAGGAGATTACTTGGAGATGTGTATAAAAAAAAAAAATAAGCGCAGTTCCTTAGTTAGAGGAAGGTAGAACAGCCAAAAATTGTCCTTAAAGTAATATTACCCAAGTGTAAAGTAGTGGTGCAAGAAATGATGCCTGTATAAAGTATTTGGTGAAAATATAACTCAAGACTAGAGTAAAAGTAAGAGTAACTACAGGAACACTACATATGATTAATCATTCGGAGTGGATGTAATTGCAAGGACAGTCACAAAATCTGGTACTTTCAGAGAATAAGCCACAAAAATGAGGAAAAACAAAAAGCTAATCATATCTAAAGAAAAAAAAACATTTCCTATTATCAACATAAAGCTTTTGTCAATTATACATTTACTCACAGTCGGAAGAGACACCGAAACAAAAGTAAGCCGAACTGTTCCTTCAAACTAAATATTACTAAGTAGGAATAAAAGTATGCAGTCTCAAAAAACACAAAACAAAAAACTCCTTTCACACACCTAAATCACAAATTCAACAAAAACCTAGATTCTTTTCATTCATAAATCACACTTTCTTATCTCTGTGTGTGGACACTGTTCAATGGTTTGTTTAAAAAAGCTCTGCAGGAGTTGTACCTTGGAATGTGACCTTTATCCACAACAGTCAGCCACACGAGCGCCGCACCTGCCCACACTGCCCCCAGCACACGGGGCCCCTCATGTCACAGAGCAACGGGGCCCTCTAGAGGATACCAGCGGCACTGTTCTTACTGCAGAGAGGAGGGACAAACATGTGACAAGCCAATCTGCATGCAAACAATTAAACGAGTTCTGATTCTAAGGAAACACACAACAAATGATCCGGAAAACATCTTAAATTGAGAGGTGTAGTAATCTGAAAAATGGATAGAGTCAGAGTTAAATTAATTTAGTTGACATTTTACATACAATACACAGATTTAAGATTTGAGTGAACTAGATTTTACTGAAGATTTATGTTAACATCTAAGTTTCAGGTCATATTTTGGAGTTAAAACTTGTAAACGAGGCTTAGAATTAGATGTCAACACAAAGTTCAGCTCTTAATGTCTCTATGGAAGGAAAATAAATAAATGTGTTTTGTGAAAATGGCCTTTTGAAGATACAAGGTCCCGTATAAATCGATGAAGTGGCTTAGATGAAATAACAAAATATTTTCAAGTGCAGATGTGACACTATTGTAGATTCCAGGTGAAAGCTTTTACGTTGATAAAGAAAACAGACCAAAAAAAAAAAGCCTGAAGTGTCTCGCTGTAATTAAAAAATATAGTTAGTCAAAATCATTAAAACCACGCACACAAAAAAAATCCCATCCCTTAATGTGCTAGCAAGTGCATAACATTCATCTGAGAGACAATCTTGTTCCAGCCCATTAAAAAGTTTGCATAATGAGTGAAATGATGATAGATATGTGTATTTATGCGTAAATAAAGACATGGTGAGAGATATTAGCTTTACTTTGAATTACTCTACTTTGTTGTACAAGAAAATATATTTTATGAATGGAATTGTTTATGAATGCAGTGTAGACAAATGCAGAACTATGTGTCATGTCATGAGTGTCCAAAATTGTGCTTTCAAGATCGATTTAAGAAGAGCCAGTCGACTCTGAATCTTTTAGCCTTTCGAAAAGCGAGCGGTCCTTTGAGAACTCCATCGAGTCGTTCAAAGTCAGCTGCCTGACACTCACCTTCACTGGTCTGGAGATGATTCACATCTGCTATTACTGTAGGATTTACACTGAATGTCTTTGGAGCACTCTATAGAGCTTGAAATCGATCTTTAAGAAAATAGTTAACTGCTTGAAAATATGATCAGGATTTACTCAGGATTTACTCCCCCTTAGCCCTATACCTAGTCGTTTTCAGACACTTTGACTACTTGAGTAATCTTCTCACTGTGAGAAAGTCAGTGACAAAAGTTTTATGTTGACAATATTTAATTATTTGAACCATTCATGCTTGTATTCAAATCTCTAAAACGTACTACATGGTTTGTCCTTTCATTTATTCACTGTCGCATCCAGACAGTTTTACTCTTTTTTTTTTTTTTTTTAACTTTTTCTTGAAGTAATAGTTTCCCCAAATACTGAGTGAGAACTTTATTTGTTTATTGACCGTAAATTAACCTGGTTAGTTGCGCTGAGATTAATAGTCACAAAGGGGAACCTATTTTACATGTTTTTAGTGGTAAGGCTGTGGCACCTGCAGAATATGCAAACTCCACACAGAAATGCCCTGTGTTGCCCAGGAGGTAAAAACTGCACCTTTTTACTGTGAGGCCGAAATGCTAATTTGCTGTCACCCGTTCACAGTAACAATGTTTAGACTCAAGGACATTTTAGCAACTCCACCAATCCACCGATGCACCCAAGTGGAGTAAACCTCCCTTTCTGTTGAAAAGGAAAACTTATTTGATTGGTCTGCTCTTGAAGACGACGGGCAAAAGGGCAGGATTGTGACTTCTTAATGAAAACCTCACTTTGAAGTCGGAGGCATATGCAGTATCATAATTAGGGCATGGTATTTGGGTATGTTTGTGAGGTTTATTACGGCACATCGGCAGCTTTCCGTTGATTTTCATAGACGCCGCGTGACATTTGCCTTGCTGTTTTATTTTCCCTTCTCTTTCGATTTTCACCTCATAAAGAAGTTGTTTAATTGGAGCTTTTAACAGACTGATGCTTCCCACAGACTAACTTTTTGCGCCTTATTCCTGGTTTTAGAACGTTGTCAGTATTTCAATAACAGTTGTTTTAAGTATATGACACACGCCTCTGTAAGCATACCAGATATTATTCATGCAGGTGTTATTATTATACTCCAAAAAGGTTATCTATGGTTCGTTTGATGCTGTGCAGACGCTCAAACGCTAGAGGCATTATTTAGTTTGAAATGAGAATGGTGATTGTGAGTTTCGCTGTCAGCTTGACAAGTCAGTGACAACGGATAGAGGCATCAGTGAGATTGTTTCCTTTGAAAACATGACAACAGTTGTGACTATTAAGATACTCTGCACTTCTGCTTTACTAAAACAATAACTGTATTTTATTACAGGCGTTTGTTTTTCATATTATATAACTTAGAGGTGGTTTATTTTCAAACCGTGAAAGGATGAAGTCCATATTTCTGTCTTAAAACTCTCACAAACCCTTTGGCACATCACTCGTATTCACATGCATATTTTTCTGATCATTAGTACAGTTTTAGGACTGATGGAAAAGTGAAGCAGGGTGGATAAGTCTTGCACAGCCAATCAGCTCTCATCACAAATCTTCATGGCTGTTTCTTAAAGGCTAAGTATTATGGCATCGTTTGTAATGTTATTGGCCTTTAAACAGTTCATGTTTTAGACCTTGAAAAAAATGTCACTCTGGTGTTTCCCACGCGAAGAATTGCCTTTGGACTCCATCTACTGGCTGCAAAGGGAAACTGAAGCAAAGTTCCCCCCCCCCCCCTCCCGTTTTCTTTATCACACAACCATATTTAACATTGCCAAATAAAAAAAAGAGCGAGTGTTTCTCAGGAGAGTCGTCTTCAGGTCATCATCATCGTCATCATTTTCTACCGCTTGTTCCTGTTAGGGGTCGCGGGTGACCGGAGCCTATCCCAGTGACTTTGGGCCTTAGGCGGGGTACACCCAGGGCAGGGGCCAGCTCGTCGCAGGGTTTGTCTTCAGGTCGATGTCAGCAAATGTTGCAAGGCTTGTTTCGCGCCGGGGGAGACGACAGACACTACAAACACACCGAAAATACATATTCAACCATGGCAGGGACTTACAAAGCTTTAAAAAAAAGCCTAAAGAAATGTTTTGCTCAAGAAGGCCTGTTATAACTCTTTCATTACTATTTTAAGGGTTCTTAGGGTGCGTTATTTGGCTTAAAATGTTGCCAATTTTAGTTCTGATGTGGACTTAGGTTGTCCTGTTCTAGTCCTAGTTTAGTCCTGAGCCCTTTTAACTCTTTATACTTGCTGCAGCCCTTTGAGTTGAGTTTGGCTTTAACTGGATCTTACTAACTTTGCTGTTGCCGCCAAAGCTCATTCGACTGCTTGTACCGTCAAAACACTGGGGTGGAGCTGTTTGATTGCTATAAGGCTGCTGCTTTATTGCTCAACACAAAACAAGGTCAATGCAGGACTTATTTTGGTCTAGACAAAAAAAAATTTAACTTAAAATTGGATACGGGTCCATTTCAGGTCTAAACCAGCCCTAGGATAAGACTTGATTCATTTGAAAACGGAAGGAACGCGCACAATTTTGGAACTATTGATCTAGCTGTGATATGAAAACAACCTTAGCAAACATTGGTCCACTAGGTTTTATAGGATATAACCCATCGCATTTCTAAGTTTGGATCCACATGAAAGATGCTCTCAATACAGTAAAAAAGGTGACACGTTGAAAAGTTGACCATGAAAGTTGTCATGCTGAGGCTTTACAACAGATGATGAAAAAGTCTTATTGCAGTCACAGCTCACACATTCAGTCGTCAGTTACTAAGGTCATCCAAACCTGGCAGTTACGTACTTACTCCTCTTGTGCAAACTTGCAAAACATCTCTCTGGTGTCCTTGTCCATGGTTCTGTGGTGTTGGGGAGGAAGTCTCAACAAGTAGAATGCACCAAAAGCTGAAAAAACGACAGTGTGGAAGGTTGGTCCAATCGGTTCGCCCTGCTGTTGTGATTTCGGGTGTTACCGAGATTACAAACCGGAATACAAGCAACAGGAGCTAGGGTTAGGGTATCAGATCGAAATAAGTATTACTGGTATTGCACAAAAATAAACCCTGAAAGTATCATTTTATTTAAAGAGTCCAGGGGTCTCATTTATAAAGCATGTGTTTCGTGCGGGACTTTTAAAGTGTACGCGTGGACAAGATCACAAGCGTAACATCGAGTCAGAATTCCACCTACATTTTATGAATGAGACCCCAGAACACTGTATTGCTTATAACTTTGTAAGGAAACCCATGCAGTATATCAAGGGTGGAAAACAACAGCTGACGGACACAAAAGAAAGGACGAGGCGCACACGGCGATCCTGAAGGTTGAACAGACGGTCGGCCGGTCCCCTCTTCTGAGTGAGCAGCTCCGCTTATAATGTTACACACTCATCATGCCGTCAGTGCGTTTGGACCAGGTGGCCATCCAGATGCGCGGGTGGAGACAGGCCTTGGCTCAATGGCACGCGGGCACGAGTTTCAAAGGGTAAGCACGCGCTCGCTCATTAAGTGTAGCGCTGATGAGAAGCAAAGATTCACTAAACACTACTGCCTTCAAAGGGTCATTCAAGAAACACGACATGGACATGCTGTTACGACTACAACAACTGGCAAGCTTCGAAGAGAGGGGAAAGAACGGTATGCCACTGGTCTGGACTAAATGCTGTTTAACAAGTAGCTTAATCCGAAATATGATGTGAAATTTCGATTTATACGATCAAGGACTAGATTGACATTGACAAACAGAGGAAAGGACATTCAGACTTAATTTGGAAAAGGACAAATTCTACAGACTTTGGATTAAATAGGACTTCTATTTTATTTTTAATTTAATATGTCGTGATTTCTTTTTTTCTGTTGACGTTTGTTCGATGTCTGCTTGTGTTTTGGTTGTGTTTTTTTACGCTCTCTGGTCCTACTGAGTTCTGCTATGTTCTGTGTTCTATTCGTTTAAAACATTAAAATATAAAAAAAAGTTTTTATTTTTAAATCTGGCTTCATAAATCCAATACAAGAAAGTATCATTTCCAGTAAAATCGATGGTTCAGTTCCTGGTTCGCGGTACTAACTGAGTAGAATCTGCGCATGCTTTTCAACTGGGTCCTCTTCACAACAGACTCATTAATCAGAAGTTTTTGGCAACATCTTTGTTGAAAACAGGCAATGGCGGCTCAACTCGCTGTCCACTGCTCTTCACATGCTCTCAGCGGCGTTACAGGTAGAGTTTAAAATGCTCCTGTTCGTGCACAAGGCCTTTAATAGTCTCAATAATACAATTTGTGGTTGAACACTAACTAGAATATTTACATTAGGTAGCACTCATGCGTCACTTGAAAAAAAAAGTTATCGACTCTTTCTGTGCGGGCTTTCTCCTCCTCTCTCTATGAATTTCCCTTATGAGGGATTAATAAAGCCTACCTTAACCTTAATGTACATGAAGCTAAAACACAATCTGTATGTATGAGGGGAGAAAAATGCTTACAAGTAATAATTCAAAATAGTTTCAAGGATTCCATGGACTTCGTTACTTGCATAAAACAAGTTTTAATACAAATTTCTGTTTGTTCAGCTAAATTTGCAGGCAACTAGAATTTTTTTCTATAAACAGTAAGTGCTTGGAACTTGAACACACAACTGAAAGAAATGGCTTGGAGCAAAGAAAGTACAGAGCACACTTTTCCTCTGCTCTCTCTGTCATGTGAAAATATCTTTGGGGCTTCCTCTTCCACTCTCACTCCATTGTTTGTTGTCATTATCATAACTCATTAATCCTGATCAGGCTTTGTTCTGCTTTCTTCCCCTTGCTCACTCTCCTCGCTCGCCCGCTCACTCACTCACATATATACATTCATTAACTTACTCATGTGTTGGCAGTGTCTCCATTCCGCGCGAGCAGCTGCTCTGCTGTTCTGAAAAAAACGTGTTCTTCAACCCTTTTACTGAATTACCGTTCAACCTTCTTTCTGTTCGAACTGATTATGAAATTGCTATTGCTTTCACTCTAGCCAACTATTAATTAAAACATTGGTAATTTTTCACCAATGCCTTGAATGCAATTGCACTGTGGGGTACCTTAATCTGCAGTACACACACATAACCAGCAGATAGAGTGGCTTTACAAAGCAATTTCACACTCCTGCCTAAAATGTGTAGTATAGCAGCACAACATTCACTTCAGAGCATTTTTTTGTCCTTTACACAGCAGCTGTTGGCCTATTTCACAGCTGACACAACTGAGCAGAAACCGTTTTAAGAGACGAGCAGGTCAATAAACTGTGCAAGTCACGAGTTGCTTATTTTTCTGTCAAAGGTAAATCACCTCCTAGTTCAGATGGTGTAATCATGGATCTCTTATATTATCTGGGTAACACTCCCCCTCTGTCCGTGAGCCAGATTGATCAGTGGCTGTTTTGCAGTACTGCAGCATCCGGGCCCAAGAAGAAATCATGCGTTTTTCAGAGTAATCAAACTGCTCTTGCTTGGCTCTCTATTTTCACAACATGAGCTATAACACTTTAAATGCGCAAAGTTAGGTTTAGCCAAGGTTCACTCTCAGCCTGCACCAC
This sequence comes from Chaenogobius annularis, assembly GCA_015082035.1. Lineage (NCBI taxonomy): Eukaryota > Metazoa > Chordata > Actinopteri > Gobiiformes > Gobiidae > Chaenogobius > Chaenogobius annularis. Next base: position 2,358,517 of record BJKM01000011.1, on the reverse strand, counting down.
TCGCTCGAGCCGGCATTGTCACATGGTGGGAACCCCTATTCAGGAAGTAATCATGGGTCTTTTAAGGAAGTAAAGATGTTGGCGTCATGCACCACTGAGCTCCTGCCATAGGGACTAAGGCACCGCCATCTTGGATTCATCTCCCAGAACTTATTATAGTTCCATGGGTGTAATAGATGTAGGTGACATATTGGACTGAGGTTTGACTCCTGCTTGGAACATGCTTTGATTGTTGTTTTTTTGCTCAGCATGTCATGTTCTTCACTGCTCACACCAGTTGAACTGATTGTGTGAGAAATCAAATTTAAAACAGGAGCTCCAAAAGTCCAGGCTCTTCTGTGTAAGTGCTAGTATAGACTGTGGCGGATACAGCACATGTCTGTGAACCCAAGGGTCAAGACCCTTGCAATTGTCACAATGAGCAGTCCCTCATAACTTGTGATCATAGAGAATGTTTCATAAGGTTTTAGTCTGGGCTTGTCCGGGCCCAGGGGGAAAACAAAAACAACATGGTGTAAGTGTAAAATGGAATGCACACTGCACAGTGTCAGTCTGGAAGAATCAACAAAAAGCCAGTGAAATTTATAACAAAAATGGCACATAGCAGATTTGAAATGACAGCAACTTTCAACAAAAAATATGGCACATGAATACTATGGTATTATAATACTACTTTACTGTGATATTAGGTCAGTGCTTGGTAAGGTTATGTGATTGTTCCTAAACATGGTTGAACAAATGTTCAAAACAGTATGGAATTAATATTATTTGGTTGGGACAGTGAATGTTAATGAACATACATGAAACACATGCTGTAAACACGCCCGGCTGTAGCCATGGGCTAATTTGCATCCGTTGTTCCACATTCACTCTCACAAACACTCTCATTCATACACCAGCACACATGGACACTGACGGCAAAGTTGAAGTTAAAACGTATTTTTATTGCTCAAAAATAACTTGAAAAACATGTAACATGTAACTTGGCCTGAGGTTGTCTCCTTTTGCAGCTGAAAACACTAGATGGATTATTAAAGAATGCAGCAGATTTCAACTTATGTTCTAGTATTTCAGAGTCCATTATTAGCCTTTGGCAGACTTACTCTGATGCATGATGACACAGAACTAATAACATGCTGGTTGAAAACAATGGTTTCTACATGATCAAATCAACTCAAAACGTGTTAGAAGTTGTTGCTGCGATGCAAAGGTAAATTCAATTTCTTTCTTTCTACTTCCTTTGTTTGTGTTTGAATTACTTTTGTTCTTTTTTTTTCATAAACTCTCACTTAATACCTGCAACCAATTTAGTACACAAGCAAACATCAAGAAGAAAAATCAATTTAGCATACAAAAGAGGTTTGTACATTGCCAAATAACTTGTTTTCCAATAAAAATAACACTAGGATCAAAATGGTTCAGCTCATTGGTTCTGCTGTGGATGCAAAGAAGTAAATATTAGCCATTTTATTTATTCATGCAAGACAGCGATATTTACATTTGGGCACAGTTGAACATAAGCTTCTAAAGAAATCTGTTGATTCACTCCCCTGATTTGGCCCTGGTGCTTATCAGACCATGCAGATAGGAACAGTGAAATGTGCTCGCAGTACAGAGGAGCATATGGCATCTTCTCGTGCAGAAATATATAAATAACTCTGAATAAATGAGCCTCCATAACATCAACATGCTGTCACAGTCATTCTGGCACAAAACATAAGACACATTTTTTTAGTAGTTTGTCTCTTTTAGCTCAGCGTCCCTCCTTGACCCTCACCTCAGTGCTGCTACAGGCTGAAGGTTTGATGGATCTGAAGCCAAGGAATTTGAAACAATGGAGTAAAAACAAAGAAGAAACACGAAAAAAGCTGCATTACCTAACTTTTGTCTTGAAAACTAGTCAATTTAATCCCCCCCAATAAAATTTTGTAAAATTTAGACTGCATCACTATGAACACATGCATACAGTACATTAACTTGTTATTATTATTATTATTGTTATTATTATTATTATTATTATTATTATTATTATTATTATTATTATTATTATTATTATTATTATCATCCATATTTATTTATTATTATTAGCCTAAATATTTAGTTTTTCCATTAACTCGTAATTTCAGTTATAATTTTAGTCCAGTCCTTGATGTTCTTTGTGAATGCCTTCTTTCTTGCTGCCAAAAGTATGCCCCAAAGGTATCCATTTATTGTGTCCATGGCAGGAGTTTTGAGGCCCAAAGCATAAGTCAAATCAATGCCAAAAACAATCTGCACTGCTTTATAAGTCTCAGTCCAATATTTCTGAACAATAGTACAGTCCCAAAACAGATGATAATGATGGGCCACCTGGCAACCACTGTTTCTCCAGCAACCAGTATTTGCCTTTGTATAGTGGTCACTTTGCTTGCATGGTGTTTTAAAATACTGTGATACGTTTTTCCAACAGCATTCTTTCCAATCATGTGATTTTACTGTCAAACATTGAGAAGTATAGCTATGTTCCCACTCTTCGTCGGTCAAAACAAATTTGCTTTCTCTTTTCCTCTTATTTTTGAAAGCAGAGGGAGCTCTAACACAAAACCATTTGAAAATGTGTTCTTCACAAAAAGTATACCAAAAGACATTCACATTTAAGTATAAAGATGATCTCTTTTTTTCCCTCGATACAATACATGGCATGGCAGTGCAGCTGAATCACTGTTACCCCTGCAAAAAAAGTTAATTTTAAGGAGGAAGGACACAAAGTTTTTGAAGTTTGTCACCCAAAAAAAAAAAAAAAGGACTCTGTATTACATTTTTAATCAAATCTTTGGGATTGATTATCAGCTGGGAGCCTGTTTAATGAGTTAGAGAAGGCTATCTGATGGAAGTGCTGCGAGAGGATAAGAGTGGAGCATCAAAACAGGAAATGCAAAAGTCCTATCTGTGTATCTGGATAATATCTTAAAACCATCTCATAACAACACAGGAGGTCAATCACCAAAGTCTCAAGATGACAAATAAAAGATAACCTGAAGATTTGTGATTAGATGTGTTATTAACAGGAGTTTGAATGTGAAAGTAAATAAGGTGTGTCCAAGGTTAAAGAACAAAACTATTTCTTCTTATAGAACAGCCATACGGTAGAGCGTATTAAAAAGTATTATGTATATACTTTTTGTGTGATGATGGGTTAATGCTTTTTCTGGAATGTTCCACAATATGGCATTAAAGGTACCGGCATCTATCTTGCTTTTAATCCGTTCCAGGCTTTTCGTCTGAATATAACACCTTTCAGCCTATTTTGTGTGTGATGCTTCAACCTCCACCAGCATTTACAGGCACATTTTAGCACCTTTCTGACAAACTGCAAGAATATATTATTTTTTGGAGTATCAGAAGGCATGACCTTACTTTTCATCATCAGAATCCTTGCCTACCGCTCCTCCTCCGGGTTTCCTGTTTGTTTATCGTGATTCTAAAGCTGCCTCCCCTTTATTACCAGGCTTTACAAACTGCTGTGTCATTGGATCCGACTCCACTCCAAAAGAATCTTCACAGAATGCAGGAGCTTTTTAAAAACTTTCCCATTTGTCTACTTTTTTCAACCTTTCTCATGTTGGCAAGGGCCACAGTTAATTCTTTCTTTGGTTTCCTGCGTTGTTCCAATGCAATCTCTCTTGCCGAAGTGGGGGGCACTTGTTGCATTTAACAAGTGCTTTTGAGTACATTTAGTTGAGTAACTTTCTCTAACAAATCAGTGAGCTCCTTATTAGTTTACTTTATTATTTACTTTCCATTATCCATAACCAGGAGTGCCAAACCGAGAAGATATCTGGAGAAGCTAATCAGAGAAGCTTTTTTTTTTTTAATTATTATTACGTTTTTCATTAAGTTATTGTTTTACTAAAAGTATTTGTTTAACAATTAATGTTCTGATTTGTTAGTTGCAGCAATCCCTCATTCGTCCAGGAGGGATCAATCGTACACATTATTTTCAATGGACAATGTTTTCAAAATTAAGACTTTTCGACTTCCGACAAAAGTCATCTTCAATCTACTGAGAAACTAGACTGAGCAGGGTTTCTCCGAAATCAAATCAAAGCTACTCCAGGATCCTCCCATACCCCCTCAACCCCATGCTGGCAGTACTCGGTGTCGCAAACTATTGACAAAGAAAAAATATGAATCTTGAGAGTCTTAATCATTGTTTATTTCTAAAGTTTATTACGTAAAATGCCTCGTGACACGCCATATTGACAGTTGGCTGGCTTATGCACTGACGCACTTAAAAAACAGATCCACAATCCTCGCAGATCTTCAGTCCCACAAGATGAAACTCCGTTGAGAATTGAAACAAATGGCAGGCTGTTTTCTCTCCGTCTTGGTTAATCTGTTCTCACTCAAACAAAAACAAAGAGCTGCAGAAACAAACAACAAAGTGTTCATGTGAAGATATGAAGAGGGCCAACGTCAACTAATGAAGATTTGAATTGTTACAGGTATAGAAATCACATGGGTTTTCATATTTATCTTAAACTGTAGAGAATGTTCAGGGCATACAATAACTTACAGTCCAAGCGAGAATCTGAACTGTAAATGATGCTCTGTTTTAGCCTAGACATCTTTCAACCTTGTCAGCAGCAGTGGACTCTCAGGATCTTGTTCCTTGTACCTGTGGGGGATCCTAAGTACCTGAAGAACAGACACATGCGTCCCATAAAGTTTGTACAGTCAACCAAGCACCACAATTTGTCTTTGTCACTTCACTGCCGCTTTGGTTTGACAGTTAGCACACAGCTGTATTAACATCCACCAACACCAAATAAAAATACGAATAAGGTGAAAATATAAATATATATATTGTAGGGGCTAAGAACACCAGTAGGCGCAAGTACTGGTGCATCGGACAGGAATTTGTTCATTAAAATTAGATTAAACTTGTTCCTCTTTTCTGATGAATTGTAATAACCTAACCCTAAAGTTATCCAGTTGGCTTAAGTGCAAAGTAAGATTTTTCTCAATTTCGGATACAATTTTAGCTTATCTGGGGGGCCCTCTGGTGGCTTTGGGGCGCTAAGTAGCTGCTAAGTCTGCCTTTGAGTAGACTACTGAAATCTAATATTATTTGTACAACTATTTTGACCCTGTTAACATGAATTATTGGAGTTGAATGGAGCATTTTTTTTTTGTATTTTTTTTTTAAAGAATATTTGTATTTAGTTATACCTGTTATTTTTTTTATAATTTGTAAGACTATTTGTGAGTGAAACACGTGTTCTGTAATGGTGCTCCCACAGCACTGGAACATTGGCTCTTTGAGGGGTTTTTGCTCAATAAAAACAAAACAGATTAAAAAAAGAGCTTTTAAATGTAATCTATTTTAAATTTCTTGCAATGTTTTCATTCTAGAAAGATGAATAAATAAATACACAGGGAGAACATGCATCACCGACCCAGAGTTAGTAATAACAAAATTTCAATTTATAACTGTGGTTTTAGAAAGTACAAAGTGAAAAAAAAAGTGGCAATTAAGATAGATTTAAAATTCGGACGGTTTTATCTTCAAAGGCTTTGAGATTGATGCTTTTATGAGTGGTTATATAAAATTCCCTAACAAGTGTTTCACTTTTTTATTCTTACAGGTTCACAGCAAACTGTTTGAAAAGGAGTTTAGTGAAAGTGCATGTATTAATAAAATGCCTGGGAGCGACAGTAAATGAAATCCAGCACAACTCACTGTGGAAACTTTTTAAGAGACCATTATGTCTGGATTGAATGCTAATACTTACGCCTAATAGCAACCAGTGAAGAGGTTGTACAGAGGGAGAGAAAAAAGGTTTATTGATTGGAAGGTGCAAGAGTGGAGTCACAGCAACCTCTTGTGGTCGAAGAGAAAACTGCTCTTCTCAACTTGGAACACTGAATAAATAAAATAAAGTTTAACATTTGTATAGGCTTTGCACTAATCACTAATCCGAGACCCATCATACTTCTAACTTATTCATGAAACATAATGAAAAAAATAAAATCCCATTTGGACGTTGAAAGTGGACACATTTGATATAAACTTGACTAAATGGGCCTCAAATCTTGGACCTGGTGTGCCTTAACAGTTCTCTTTATTTTTATCTGGATCCTAAAACCGTAATCTCAAATATACAGGTTCTTTTTTCTGGTCCCATCCTGTCTGTATTTTTATGTATTTATAATGTTTGATTGTTCTGTGTTTTTATTTAATAAAAAAAGAAAAGAGAAAATTGACACATTTGACAGACTTTGGACTAAATTTGTTTTGTACTTTTTTTTTTACGTCTTCTTTCTTTCTATTTGTTCTCTCTGACCTTGTTCTGTTTCTTGTTTGTCTTGTTCTATGTAAAACATTTTTGAAAACTATATATATATATATATATATATAATTTTAATTCATTATTATCTATATATATATATAATTACATATATATGTGTGTGTGTGTATGTGTATATATATATATATATATATGTATATACATATACGTATATGTAATTATATATATATATATATATATATATATATATATATATATATATATATATATATATATATATATATATATATATGTATTGATAATAATTAAAGCCGCGTGCGATTAAGCCCGCAAAGAGCACACCTCTTATCGCCCCGCCTACATCACCCCTCAAAAAGTTTCAACTTCATACTACTCAACATTTGCACGAGCGCACGGTTCGAGATAGTTATGTCCCCATTGGCTTTCATGTTCAGTGTGACGTGGAGAATAAGTGTGCCAAATTTGAACTGTTAATGACAAAGTAAATATTTTCATCCCATTCAAAATGCTTGTAAACCAAAACGCATGTAGGTCTAAGGCAGTATTTGTCAGGTTGCCACGGTAACATGCTTGCAGCTAGAGGTATGTTGTCATTGGCTTTTTTGTTAAGAATGGCAAGAAATGAAGATAAGTCTGTTATCTTAAGTTTTGGAACATCCCTTTCACGCCCCCCCCACTATTTAGGCATCGAGGTCACACATATCAGCGTTCGTGACTTCGTGCCCCTCCCTCCGACCCGAATTATTATTCTAATTTATATCCTAGACAGGGGTATAGAGGACCAGGACCTACAGCCCTCATCGTCAGAAGCCCCAAAACTGCATCCATTTCTGTACACTCGTGTTGTTCATGTTTCTCTTATGTCAATAAACACACTGCATCTTAGCAGGGGTTGTGGTCCTTGCTTGTGAAGGACGTCTGTGCCAAATTTTCTTTTCTTTCTTTCATCCAATTCAAAATGCACAAAACGTATATTTGTGCTGGGAAATGGGACATCTCATGCCAGAGATACGCAAGTTTTAAAACTTGGCAAAATGGCAATTTTTGTTAAAGAGCTTGCCTCGCCCACATTTGGACTTGTATTAAAAATCAAAAGAATCACCTCTAATCGCACATGGGTCGAAAATGGACTGAAAATCCAATGTGGACAAAAGTATGAGGTGTAAAAAGTTGAAAAAAATTGGGTTCCGCCCACAATTGCTGAGGGGGGGTTTAGGGTGGGGTCATAATATATTTCTTGACATGTCCTGACATGAGGTACGTTTGTATACATTTTAATATGTCTAATGTATTTTGAAATTTTAGGTGGCGCTAGCAAGTCATTTTGCATCATTATTTTTTTTAGACATTAAAAGAATATATATTTCACCAATCCTTAATTTTTGGTGTAAAAAAAATGTGTTTTCGTTAACGTTCAGGGGTCCAAATTGGAGTGGTTTGTAGGAGAAAAAATATATATATAATAAAAGCCGTGCGCGGCGATGAAGGCCCTCGCCCCCCTTGCGACCATGGGGTACCAGCCACTCACCTCTAATCCTGCCGCCTATATCACCCCTCCTTCACAAACAGTACCAACTCTATACTTCTTCATTTAACATTTTCACAACCTCACGGTTCGAGAGTTATGTCCCCATTGGCTCTTATGTTCAGTGAGATGTGGAGAATAAGTGTGTCCAATTTCATATGTTAACGACAAAGTAAATGTTTTCATCCCATTCAAAATGCCTGTCAACCAAAACGCATGTAAGTCTATGGCAATATTTGTTAGGTTGCCACGGTAACATGCTTGCAGATAGAGGTATGCCGTTATTGGCTTTGAACGGAAACTCTTTTTTTCTGCAATTTTCATGTCATGTGATTTTGTCACATTGTGCCCGCTCACAAATGAACCCTTTGAACATTTTTTCAGTTGTCTACAACAAATAGATTGTCTTATGAATTTTTTTAAATCAAATTTGGAGCGGGCGCTAGAGAGCCATTTTATTAGCTAGCCACCACATTAGCATATCATTGTGTTCAGCATGAAAATCTTCACAAATGTACCAATAACATTTTTTAAAAAAAGTTTAAGACGCGTAGATTTTGGGGAAAATTTACGATGACCACGCCCAATGGCGTATCAGCTTCAAATGTTTAACGTTGCATTGCTCAAGGATTTTGTGTCTTGCGGCAACGACAAGGTGAACTTTTGTCAGCGCCGTGTTGGATCCAACATGGCCTTGTATAATTTAGGGCGGGGTCATAATATAATTTTTTCCATCTCCTCACATGTACTATTTTTGGAGTGAGCGTCCTATTTTTTACAATTTTGGGGACATTTTAGGTGGCGCTAGCAAATAATTTTGCTTCATAATTTTTTTATACACAAAAAAATAAAAATGTTTCACCGATCCTGAATTTTGAGTCTAAAACAATTGAGTTTTCGTTAACGTTCAAAGGGTCAAAATTGGGGTGGTTTGGGAGAGAAAAAAAAAATATACAAATAATAATAACGGAAACTCTTTTTTCCTTTTTTGCTATAAAAACTCGCGCTAGAGTCACGTGATTTTGTTGCATTGTGTCCGGTCACATATCATTGCGTTCGGATTGAAATCTTCACAAAGTTTCCAGTAACATTTTCCTTCCTTTCCTTTCTGTTTAAGAAATGTGGATTTTTTTTTGGGATTTTCAAAAAATTGCCATTTTGTTCTAAATTCACTCTGACCACACCTGAAGGCGTGTCAGCTTCAAACTGGTAACATTTCTTGCTCAGGGGTTTTGTGTCTTGTGGACAAATTTGAAGAGTTTTCGATGAAATCTGTAGGAGGAGATGCCAAAAGTATGCACTTTTGTCAGGGCCTAATTGATCCAACATGACCGACTTCCTGTATGATTTAAGGCGGGGTCATAATTTCATTTTTTACATGTCCTCACATGACATTTTTTTGGGAGTGAGCGTCATATTTTTACTGAGACTTTGTTTGGCTTCGGGTTCCCATTGACCCCATGTTAATCGATATTTGAGGTGTCGCTACTGAGCCATCTTTCCATATTTTTTCACGGGGTCTCAAAAAAAAAGAACTCACTGAGTTCTAATTTTCGATACCACTCACGGGCATATTGTTCTTGTTTACTACTGTATTTTTGCTTTTTTCCGGCCCCTGGATACAATTTTAATGAGTCCCTTGCCGGGACGATTCTCGTCCTTCGGCTCGGGCCTAATGAATAATAATAAACTGAATATTAATCACTTTAAATATTGAACTGTCTTAAGTTTATTTTAAGCATGGCACAGTACATCAATAAATTGGATGAAAAACATTAGCCTTTCTTAGAGCTTGTGCCTCTACAATAACATGGTCTGAGACTGAAGGCTATAGTATTAACTTGAAATGAAAACTTGCATGTTTCAGACTTGATTAGACGCCAAAATGGCATCATTATTTGTCATTTGTAACATTTTTATAGCAACAAAAAAATGGTCTCATATTTCAATTTGGATTACCCTGTATGGCTACGTTCACACTGCAATCTGGATCAATTTTTATTTAATTTTTTTATGACAGTGTGAACAGCCTGAAATCTTTTTTTTTTTTTAAATGCAGGTCTCTTTCATATGTGGCACTTTATCTGATTTGAATCGAAACTTTTGCAAAATGACAGCAGTCTGAACACACTGGTCCCATTTACTTGACTTAAACAGTGCTACTGGAAAATTAAACAATTAAACACCATCCAAACAACAACTGAAACTAGAAAGGTGGGGAAAATGAATTGTTATTTTGATGAAGATAATACCTACTTCAGGGTCACTTCAGGGCTGATGAAAACTGATTTGTGTCACATTTTATTTGCAATGTGAACCGCCTCTCCAGAAAAACCTGAGCTGCAGCGTGAACGTAGCATACTTGTCTGCATAAGTCTGGCTTTTAAAAACACCTTAGCGTAGTTGTTTTCCTGGAAATTACCTGAGTTGAATTTGAATAATAGATGTGACTTTATAAATAAAAAGGCGGAAGATAGACTTAACACGAAGGGACACTGAACCTCACTGTATTTGTTTGTCTTACATTGTCCTAAAGCTGTGCCCCATCTGAATCCAGCAGAAGAACTATCAAGTTGTCATTACTAGTGTCTGTGCTCTTGCGTGTTAAGAGGAGAGGTTTAGCATGCTTTTTTGAAATAATATATATGTTTATACCTCTTTAAAAACATTAGCTTGTCTGCATCTGTGCAAACCTTTAGGCACATGTTTCCGTTTGATTAGATTGATCAGTGTTCATATCCCATGGAACTTTTCCACATTTTGTCACGACACGACAACAAACTTTAACTAAATCGTAATGGCATTTTTGGTGAAATGGCCACACAAAGTGTCACACAATTGTAAAGTGGAAGGAAAACTGTACATGTTTTACAGATTCCAAAAAAATAAGAAAACTGAAAAGTGCAGCGTGCAAAAGTGTTGAGCCCTCTTTTACCTGAGCATAACCAGTTACTGTCAGAAGTTGCCTGAGAGATTGAATGTTGACTTAATGATTCAGTAGAGTCCATATGTGTGTAATCTGATCTCATTATAATGCAGCTGTTCTGTGAAGGCCACACGTTTGTTAAGAGAATGAGCAAACAGCATCATGAAGTTGAAGGACCACGCCAGACAGGTCAGAGATAACGTTGTGTAGAAGTTTAAAGTAGGTTTAGGGTTTAAAAATGTTTCCCAAGCTTTGAACATCTCACAGAGCATTGTTCAATCCATCATTCAGAAATGAAAAGACTACGGCACAACTACAACCTACCAAGACATGGCCTCCACTTAAACTTACAGGCCGGACAAGGAGAGCACTGATCAGAGATGAGCCAAGAGGCCCATGTAACTCTGGAGGAGCTGCAGAGATCCACAGCTCAGGGAATCTGTCCACAGGACAACTATGTGTCATGCACTGTACAAATCTGGCGGCAAGAGCGGAAAGAACAAGCCAGTGTTGAAAAACCATATTTGGCCTAAAAGCAAAATGCTATGTGCGATGGAAAACTAAAATGACACACGCACAATCCCCACTGTCAAACACTTTGGTGCAGCATCATGTTGTGGGGCTGCCTTTCTTCTGCAGGACCAGGGAAGCTGCTCAGAGCTGATTGGAAGATGGAGCCAAATAAAGGGCGCTTTTGGAAGAAAACCTGTTGGCGTCTGCAGAAGACGAGACTGGGGCGGAGCTTCACCTTCAACAGGACAACGACCCTAAACATAAAGCCAGAACTACAGTGGAATGGTTCAAAAAGAAAAAACATATCCAAGTGTTAGAACGTCCAAAACCTAAATCCAATCGAGAATCTGTGGCAAGAGCTGAAAACGGCTGTTCTCCATCAGATCTGACCGAGCTTGAGAATGAGTGTCAGTGTCGGTGAGCAGAGCTGAGACACACCTCAACAGACGTTCAGCTGTACTTACAGTGAGAACGTATTGACTCAGCGGGCCAGAATACTTTGCACCCTGCCCTGCACTTTTTTCAATTTTTATTAAACGTTTTTTTTTTTTAATCTGATGTATAATTGCCCTTTCAATTCAAAATTGGGTGCCACTTTGTGTTGCACTTTCACAAAAAAGCCAATATAATTTAGTTAAGTTTGTGGTCATGACGTGACAAAATGTGGAAAAGTTCAAAAGCTTGGATACTTTTATCTTAATGTTTACTACTTTTGACATACTGAAAACATCAAATATATGAAGCAAGCTGCATGGAATGATGTAGCAAAGACGACAAACTATGTGAAATAACCTTCAATATTTTCGAATATATTGGCTTCAGAGTTCTCACTGTACTGACATTTGCACTATGGCTGCACCCGGTGTCCAGCCTCGTCCCTGACCCCTCGTGACTCTGGCGTCTGGATGAAGTCTGCTAAAATGTACGACACTACTAACTGTAAATCTTGGTCAAATCCGCCTGAATCTCAAGCATTTGTGAACTCATCATCGTCGTACATGTTTTCAACGGCTCAAGCTAAGGTATCGGCACATAGCGGTTCATTTAAGTGTTGAAACAGCGCTCGTTTCTGCTCTCATTCAGCCGTGTTGTGTCCAGTCAACGACCTGTTGCTGTTTGCTGTTGTTTTCCCGACTCTTGCAATGCATTGTGGTCTATATAGGCCAGAGACACTACTTTTCAAGGTGCATTGTGGTGAGATTTTGAGCGCACTACTTCTACTTTCACCTGCTGGACATTCAAACGGCACTAAAAAAAAAAAAGCCCTGGAATAAACAGGTGGAGTTACAGGTCAGATCTGTGGACATATGTCGAAATGTTCCACAGTACACCTTTTTTAATAAGAAAAAAAGACGTATTCAAATATTTTCTGTGAGTGTGCCGTGAAAGTTGAACAATGTAGCTTCAAATACACATTATATAAGTATAAATGAAAGGAATACAGTGAGTTTTAGAAAGATTTTTGCAATTCATGAGTTGTTCTTATCCATCGGCCTGCGCGCGGTCTGCTTCCACTCCCTTGCATCTTAATGACTTCCTGTAACGTTCCTAAACCACTTCCCCGCGTCCCCAGTGCCTCATCCTCACTCCACCATTCTTCCTCCACGACCAGCTCGGGTATGTTTCTTTTAAATAAATAAAGAATTGCTCATCCTTTTAGTGACATAAGCAGCGTTGATTTCCCAGTGTGCTTTTCTGCTGCCTCTCACCAGGAAAAAATGTGGAGAAGGAAGGATGAAAGGAGGCTGCAAGGATCACTTTTAATTTTTGGGTTGTTGTCCACGTCGAGGGTTTTATTAATAAAAGTGTTGTGTATGGAACACATTGGCCTCTGTACACATTACGGTTATCATCAATGTCATTTTATAGAGTCATAGCAGCAGCTTAGGCCTTCACCCACCCACCAAACTTGTATGTTTGATTTTTAACATATATTTTTTTTGTATATTGACCGGCAGAGCAGTCATTATTAACAATTGCATTTCAAAAATTCATACATATGTGCATTGAGATACATTTTAATTGATGAAATTTTTCGAAAAACCAAAGAAAAGATTTTAATTCTGAGTGTTGTGTTAAAAGTTAAACACTTTTAGTTGTTGGTAACACTTAATACATTCCTAAATACATTTTAATAACCTTAATGAAGCATGGACAAAGTCTTAATTCATAAAAAAAAGACTGATTCAGGTTTAGTAACTACCTAAGCAATACCATGACTCCGATCCCCTTAGTTAAGTACGCCTGAATCATTCTTGACTGTCTTGTTGTATAAGCAAAGTACAGCGATTATGGCGCGGCCGGGGGGCATTTGGCCAAACTGTCTGACCTGCAGTCCTCTTTTTCAACGGCTCAGTATCGGAGTGGAAAACTGTGGCACACGTCCGGAGGGAAGCGGGGGGCAAATCTGAGCTCGATCTTCTTGCACTACAGTCGGAGCGGAGCCGGTGCGGGCTTGGTAATGCAGAGGTTTCGTCATAGGCAGAAGTCGCACCTTTCGTAAAAGTAGCACATACACACGGGCTGCTGTTCAGAAACACTTTATTTGATTACGTCGATTTTTACATTCGCAGTGAATAGGCTGTCGCAAGTCAGAAGAAGGGTTGAGGCCGCTGCACAAACATCACTCAAAAACATGTATTTAGTTACAGAACGAGGTACGTAATACTTTTTAACATTACCCGTTGCATGGTCTGATCAGAGTGTTCAGAAAGTTGAAAATATTACATCGAAATAAAGTTTTATTTCATTTTATTTATTTGGTTTTATTTGGTTTATTTTGATTATTTTGCCATACATCCAGTAAAAAAGTAAAGGAAAAATTAAATAAATTAAATATGAATATATGTTGTTGTTTTTGGTGTTTTTTGGGGGGCAGAAACTGTTGTTGCATTTATTACTAATTAGAGAAGGAACAATTGCACACACATCATTATTTATAAGAACTGTTTTCTTACCAATTCAGTGCATTTTTATTTATTTTTTTCCAGTCTAAATTGTGTGATCATATACAACAACTTTGGCTTGTAATTTGATTTTAGGAAAATAACTGTCGTTGTAGCCTTTTCCGAAACAACAGATCATGTAAACTGTATTATTCTGAATACCTTGCCATGTTTTGCCAGACATTTGCAGTGCCTTTTACACGTTGTTGTTGTTGTTGTTATTATTATTACTACATGTTCTTCCTCCTCCACCACCCTCCCACCGTGTCCGTCCCCGTTCCCACCCACAACCACCAGACCAACCACCGCACGGCTACAGACACTGCCAGCCATGTCCTGCCTCTAAATTATCACTGTTTTTAATCGCATTTTAACGCACAAACTAAGGGCATCGCTAAACATTTCCACACCGATTTATTATTTTTTATTTTGGGGGGCACACGCTCACGCTCACACACTCGCACACAAACGGGCGTAAACATGTGCTCGTCCTCTCCGGCGGCGGTCGCGGACGGAAGATGCGGCGGCGGCGGCGTCGGGCTGCTCGGCGCGCTCCTGCTGCTGCTGCTGCTCTCGCTCCCCGGTAAGAGCCACGACACTCCCCGATGGCTTCGACGCGCCCGCTCGACATCACCCGTATCACCCGCGGCAGGATGGCGGATAACGCGCGCGCTCTTCCTTTTTTTTTTTAAAAAGCCGTTAAAAGCCAAATGCATTCCGCCCCTAGTTTTCAAAAGGGCCTCCATTAGATTGGCATTATCGCGGTTTGGTGTTGGCCGCAATTGCTTTCATGGTGTTTTTTTTGTTTGTGTTTGGGTTTTTTTTTCTGACGAGACCGGCTCTATTTGCTCTCTATTGTTCAATTCTGACGCTTGGCACGGAATTGGAACATTAGCTGCGGTGTGTGCGCCTTCATGTTGCGTTCTCGTGCTAACCGCGGAGGGCCTGGCGGTGCGTAATTGGCTCATTTTAACGCGTCCAAATGCTCTTCACCGCCCACCTCTGACACATGTATCATTTTTTTAATGAAGGTCTGACGTTACTCTGACAACGTTACGTGTCGCGTGCGCACAATTATGGCGCACGCAAATGTCTCATAATCCCGGGATCTGCGCGTAATTGCCGGCAGCAGCTCGGCTTTGGCGCACGCAGTCGGTATCGTCGTATTTGCGATATCGATCCGCCTTGTTGTTGTGAGTGTCGCGCTCGTTTGGCCTTCGGGCGACAAGGCGTGTCGGCGAAGTTAGGCACCCGCGCCAATCGGACGTGGGCTCGCCGGTCACGTGACAGGGCTGTAGGGGGAAACATCGTGGGATCAGAGCGTTGTCGCGATACCGTCGATAGGGATACAAAACAATTGGCGGGATACTCGACACCGATTTTGATACCGCAATGACATTTTTAAAACGTATTTCTTTTAGATGATAGACTGTGATTTTCTGCATGATTTATTTAATTTTTTCTTGCAATATTGTATGGTTTACATTCCGGAATGAATTGTATCCCTCTTTCTGCCGATCTCGATGTAAAGACGTTCTAAACAAACTACAAACGGCGCAGTGTTGACGTTGTTGTTGCGCACGAACGTTGAACATTTGACGCAATTCTATCACATTTGAGAGAACAGAATTCCCGCTTAAACGGAAGTGCCAAAACAACGGACGTGCAAACCCGTAGCACAAAGATGATAACGTGTTGGGGTTGGGACTAAGGTGAACACTGGTTCTGATAAAACTCAAGATTATTCTAAAACTGTTCGGGAAAAGTCACATTTTCTCCTGTTAATGTGACTTTTTTTTAGTATTGATACAAATTGCTCAAATGTGCGTCTAGTTTTGATAGTTTTAACAACCCTAGCGCTGACTTCTTGGTAAACTAGCCCAATTCATCTAAAGCAGTACTTTTTTTTTTTATGAAAAATGAAAAATATATAGAATTATAAAAGAAATATCAAACATTCAGTCTGTCTCACTGAGGCTCATTGTGGCTTATTCATTGTGTTGACCACCACTTTATGGCCCTTGTTTGGCACTCTGCTTTGGTGTGGGTCCAAAGTGTGGACACCCCTGCTATGGATTAGACACATATTAGAATAATCTTGATAACATGTTTTGCATAGGCAGATTAAACTACTATCTATAAAACTACCTTCAGTCTGAGTTGAGATTGCGAATAGGGGTTTTCGTTCAATTTCAAAAGAAAATACCTGTCTGTTATTGTGTTTATTTTTCCAAACTGTCTTTTAAACGTGTAATGTGTTAATATGTGTGCGCTGTTTTGTCTTTGGCCCAGGTGACCCCTGAAAAAGAGGCCTCGAGCTCGAGTAAGGGTTATTAGATTAATTAATTAATTAATTAATACAAAAATTATCTAGGTTGGAACACATCAAAGAATATTCACCTCAACAGTGGGTGCATTTACATGGCCAGGAAAGAAATCTGATTACTAGAAAAATCAGATGACCAAATGATTGGATCGGATTTTTGGTGTGTATTCACGTAAAATAAATCTGATCATCAAAAACGGTTGTGCAAGGAATTGAAAAATAACTCGAATGTTCTCTTTTATGTTTGTCTCTGCCACATTAGTTTGCCCCTTTTTTCACCATTTTCACCCTGTCAATACCTGCACAGTGTGAACAATCAGAGAGAAATCAGATTACTCACATCAGATGACATTGTTTGGATGACATTTCAATAATAGGATCACTTCAGAAATTAGATCAGATTTCAGATATTGGATCATTATCATTCTAAAATGTAAGTAATCGGATTTCTTTCTGATTGTTTACACTTGTGCAGGTTTTGCAGGTTTTGGCAAGGACCATTATGCAAATAAAGTCAAACTAATGAGGCAAAGGTTAAAAAAAAGACATTGTTAAGAGTTATTTTACAATCCATTGACTAAACACGTCAAAAATCAGATCTAATTATTTGGTTATCTGATTATTCTAGTTATCTGATTTATACTGACCTTGTAAACATGCACTGTCAATTGTTTTCCCAATATTTTAAAGGGCTGGATGTTATTTATAAGGAGTCAAATAGATATACTTCTCCCTCTGCAGAGCAAGAGAAAGTACCTTGTTTATTTAGTAGTGTTTTTCAATCTTTTTTTTGAATTACGGCACACGTTTTTGGGTTGAAAATATTCCGCGGCCGCGTCACCTGCTTGAATATTACCAAAATCACATTGTTAAGAAGAAAGCAAATGTATAATGTAGCAAATATCATATTTGCCACTGTGTTTGTGTCGGGCTTGCTTTCTTTTTTGGAGAAGAAGTTTACTTAGGACAGTCTAAAATGTTAAATCATTCAATGAAATACATGCGTGAATAAAATTGGACGCAAGGCTCTAGTGTTCCGCAGCACACAGGTTATAAATAAAGAAGCTTTAATAGAAATGCAACTAACCAGACTATTTTGTTCAAATTATAAACAAAATGTATTATTCATACAAATCTGAAATAGTTCTTTAGAGTCTGAATAGTCCAATTAAGGATTACGATGATCAAAATACAATTCTAAACAATTCCGTTCTAAACTAAATAATAAAGTTGTGTGTTCTTGAGCTGTTTCCTTCTTACTGTCACACTTACGGCACATGTCCAGCAGAGGGCAGCATCATCCAAAAGGACCACAGCTCTGGGTGCAGGCTCCATCTGAAAGAGCAAAGTCAGACTACAGTACAGTTACATGTGTCAGGTTCACTCTGCTGCCGTAAGATCATGCTGATGAAAGTGCCACGCTCAGTGGCGCTGTGGCTTAGTTGGTTAAAGCGCCTGTCTAGTAAACAGGAGATCCTGGGTTCGAATCCCAGCAGTGCCTTTTTGTGAGGGAGGGTCCAGGCCATCTTAATCTGGGGTACATACAGTATCATAAAGGATTTGGCCATAAACAGTGGACATAAAAAAAACTGAAACAGAATGGAACATTTAGGTGGAACATAATTAAAGCCTAACATTGTTACTAGGCCTCCAACTAACGATTATTTTATTAGTCGACTAGTCAAATTATTATTTCTATTGTATATTGAGCCTTTAAAAAAAAATATATATTTGTATTCTTTTGTCTGTGCGTACACATTACTTTTATAAATGAGGCCCCAGATCTGAGAGCCAACCATGTTTAAAGTAATGAAGTTTGTTGTTGTTTGTTGCAAAATACGACAAATGCACGGTAGATAGGTTTAATGCCAAACTGTGGAACATTCCAGACAAAACAATAACATCTCATTGGACATAATCAGGTAGCGGACCCCCAGAAGAGTCACATAGAGCACGTTTTAGTCAGTAATATGACAAAGTAACTATTTTCAAGTACAACCAGTTACAAGAGGGCTGCACGACTGTAGAGTATTTGCGATTAGATTTGCGATATACGTTTGAAAAGTAGGATTCTGTTCCGAGTGCACTTTGTAAACAAGAGCATCGACATCTGAGAGAAGACTGAAATCTGAACTGATGAACTAAAACAAGAATCCCATTTTGTAGAGCTCTCAACTGCAAGTCCAATATTTTCCTATAAAATGACAGCCTTCGCGATTTGATAATTGCACCAACTCAAATCACAACTTCATTCCATTGTGAGAAAGTAAATCTGAATATAAAATAGCTCATAAAACGCCTCGACCAAATCAGTTTTCCCCCCCAACTTCAATCTGATTTGACACAGCCTTCACTTACAGAGAGTGATGGAAGATTAAGTTATGCCACATCCAGCAGTGTAAGGGATTCCGGGAAACACCACCTGATATCTCATTTTGCAGCGTGCCGCAGTGGGCCGGCCTGCTCGTGTGCGCTGCAGTAGAATTAAACAGATCGTCCCGAAAGCAGAGGGCGTCAGAGACAAGCCCGCCGTTATACACTGCACAGCTCTGAACGTGAACAAATGCGAGGGCGGCGCAACAACGTGATTCATCCGGCTGCAATGTTGCTTTTCCAACGATGTCCGCTCCATCCCGGTCCATGTTGTGGATTCTCTGCTTTACAATAATCAGAAATAATCGGTAGAGCTGCACGATTTGGGAAAAAAAATATCTCATTGCGATTAAGTGCTGCGATTAGATTTGGGATTCATGTTTTAATGTCTGACTGTAATATCCTTGTTATGCGCTTTATGCTGCTGAGACTGTTATTGTCTATAACACGTGTTTTTTGCGCTAATGTTGACATAGTGGTTATTTATTGGGGTTTATTTTATGGCACATAGCACCTTTGTATTGCGCTTTATATATTTTTTTAATGACCATGACAAAAATTTTTTAGAATAATAGGATTTGGTTCAAAGGTCACATTTTAAAGGGAACATTTATTTTTAATGTTCTTTTTTTGCCAATTTATAGTAAGATCTGGGTAACTCAAATACTAAATATCTTTATTTTTTTATTTTTTTATTTGTATATCTAATATTTCAACTAAATGAAGCAAGACATTAAACCTGGCTTTTTCAGATTTAAATGTCCCAAATATGCAGTTTTGGCCATGTTTGCACACAAAATGCCTTAACACATTTATTTTATGGGACATAGCGCCTTTATATTATACTTTATAGAAAAAACTATGCTCCGTTTTGTTTTTTATGACAATGGCAATAAAATCTTCTAAAAGAATTTAATTGAAAGAATAATATAATTTTTTTCAAAAGTTCACATTTTAAACCCGTCCGGGAGAATCGACATGAAGTCTGAAATAGGCCAACAGTCAGATAACGAATGAAAGAATCACAACGCATTTCCGAACATGCACGTACGCATCTAAACTACAGTGATGGCAGTTTTATGCAGAATAAAACTGGATATTACGGTAAATTATGGTACTTTTACGGTTTGCTAATTGTGTCCATTAAAATGTCGATTCGATTGCGATTAATTGCACAGCCCTGATTTGATTTGTCCCTGTTCTGCTTTGTGTTTTGTTGTTTATGTTCCGTTTTCCTGATTTATGATTTGTTGCAAGACGCGCAGGGTGCTCCGTCAAATAAAACTGCCAAATATGAAAAACAAACTAATTCTGGTCCGTAAAAAGCACCATTTAACCATTTCAAAATGTATTACGTCTAAAGCCTGCTACAAAATCAAAGCATTTGCACCAAAAGCCTTCAGGGGTCTCATTTATAAAGCATGCGTACTTGGAGTGTTTCAGAAATGAAGCAGAAGATGATCTGAGCTAAAAGAGACGAGAAGTTAGCAAGTTCGAAGATGGATGTTTGTGTTTCGTCTGTTCGTTAATGTTTTAGAAAGAAATCCACGTAAAGTTTAATAAATGAGACCCCTGGGTTGCGACTTTTTGGACACACAACCCACGTCCATGATCGGAATAACAACAAGGTCATAATATGTTTATTGCATTCGAGTGCAAGTGGAGAGCCTTGTGTGATCAAAACGTGTCCAGACTGCAGAGCTTACCTGAGCCTACATTGCTCCGTCTGGGTGGGACAGTAGCGCCCCCAGAGGATACAGTATGCAGCACACCTCCTCTGGGAAATCTGAATGTGAAGCGAAGACCCCAATCCACCACATCTGCAACACTAGAAGATACATTTATATTATTAGTATTGGGCTATACATTCAAACTAAGAGCTGGCCGATAATGCAAATATTTTGTTTCCTGTTTTTTTTTTTTTCGATCACATAAAGTTGGCTTGCAATATACATTTCGTGAACATTAACAAACTATTAATCAGTGCCTTTCAACTAAAGAAATAGCTAAATATATACTTCCAAACCACATTGTCTGTGAAACTCTTATAAAGATCCAAACTAAAATTTGATTAATTGCACAGCCCTGGTTCAAACTCGTGCTGAAGTCGACCAAAGACGAGCCCCATCGACCGCTTGATCAGTGGATTACAAAGGGGTTCGGCAAAAGCTCTCAAAACTATGAAGTGTCTCCATGTATCTGACCCAAACTGCACTCAAAAGACCACAACTGCACGATAAATATGAAGTATTTATAGAGATATACAAGTTAGAGATGTACAAACTGGATTAAACTCGAGATTAATTCCAAATTCCAAATAAAACTAATTCCGATAGCTTCTCCTTTTTGCTGCTGCCCCGTGTAAATCATTTGAATCTAAATGAAATACATAAATAGTCGACTAATAAAAATGTTGGTCGGCTAAAACACCCTCAACCCATTCATCGGCGAAAGGATTACTTGTTCAAACTGATCATAATGCAGATATATTCAAATATTTGCTGTTGCTGAACCTATGTACTGGTCTGCGCGTAATAATAATATGAACTCAAACACACACTCAATATAAATCAAGCTAACAAAAGAGAGAAAAGGAAAGGAAATATGGTTAAGGATTCCATTTCATTAGGAGAACATTTCTGTCCTTGTCTCAGCTCATTAGTCACTTAACTCAGGCTGGAAGTCAGGCTATAATTGTTTAATTCCTTTATCTTTACTGTTACTGGGCACGACAGGAGAGGCACAGAAATCATATTGGAGAGGAGGAAGACACTCTGACTTTTTTCATTACAGATGATTGTACATTTTAGTTTCGTAGGAGTAGGAGTGAGCAATTTCAAAATAAAGACATCGTTTTTGGTGGAAACTCTCCGTATTCAGACAAGATTCAACATTGTGTTCATAAATATCTGTAAAGGACTTGGTTGAGGGTCAGGTATTGCACAGAAACGTTTTACTCTTGTTTGGAAGATTACGCAGCAAAGTTCTGTTCTTGTCATTATTTTACTCTTATTATTCTTTGTTCTATATTAGGCCGACAAAGCAACTACTTCCTACTTTGTTCGCTGACACTAAAACCTTTCTGATTTCATTTAAATCAGTTTGCAGCCTTTTATTTATAGCCCCAGGTCACCCTTGACAAAGAGGTGTCGATCTCTTCTTACCTGGTTAAATAAAGGTTAATAAAATAAAATTGTTAGGTACATTTTATACTCAATATTCAAATTTTGGATACCAATACAATTTTCCAATACCTTATTTGTTTCATCTCCAATCTCTCTCTGATATACAATCTACAGCTGATACAGATGATTGGGACTTTTCCATTTCCCAAAAGAATCTTCAGCATTTTACGATGTTCATAAAAAAAAATTCTTTGCAACAATCTCTGCTTTCATTGGTGTAAGACGTAGGTTAAGGTTTTATTCAAATGCTAGTCATAATTTAAAAATAATTATGAAAGTTAAAGTATAATTCTGTCATTCAAAACTATTTATTTGCCCGATTTCTACTCAAAATACAACATTTAACATTGTACACAAGCAACTGTGATGGGTTTATAATGTTAGATGTTGTTGTCTAGACTTATGTTTTTAGGTAATTCAATCATTTGTTCCTGTTCCTGCAAGTTTGTAAGTTAGTATCTCAAAGTTTAAAAAACGAACTGCCATGTAGGGCTGAGCAAGAGATGTGTTGTTTTGGAGATGTGTTAAATTAATTTCAAAAAACAACACCAAAAATAACAATAAAAGAAAGAATAATGTGAGAATCAAACAACAGACTTGTCCAATCTGCATTCAAAGATGTTTTATTATTTGAATCAACCTGCATCTATAGATTTGTATTGGACATTGTAAATTTACAATCCGTTTTCTAAAAATGCATTTACTTTACAATCTTCTACTTAAACTTAAAAGCTTTTGATGGATCACACTGAAGGAATTATCGAAATCTAAATCTGATTTTAACTCCAAAAATGTAGGCAACATTTTAAATTGTATGCCAATTCTTTTTTGTTCTGGTTAACTCAAATACTATTTAGGATTTTTTTTCAGCATCTAATATTTCCACTAAATGAAGCAAGAAATGATACCTGGCTTTTTCAGATTTAAATAAATAATAAATATATATGCAGTTTTGGCCATGTTTGCACACGAAATGCCTCATCCTTACATGAAAGCATTACACATCACATGAAAAACTTCAAACCAATGTCTCTAATTTTTTTTATTTTTAAATCTTATTCACCTGCTGCAGTGTCTCCCCCTTAAATGCACAATCATGAGAGATTTAGTCGTTTGGAGAATACAAACAATACAGCGTTTAAGAGTCGCTAATCCCGACCAAATGTAGACTAAATTGTCGTTGATCTCGTGGCCTAGACTCCGAGGTGTGTCGCTGAGTGGCTGTGGGACGGTGGGACGGTGGGACACAGGGAGGGGCCGTGTTCTCTGCAGTACCTCCTCGGTGACCGTCCCAGCATTTTGTTTCCTCCAGTCTTCTCTCTCTCTCTCTCTCTCTCTCTCTGCCCGCAGGAGCGCTGACTCAGCACGAGGCAGCGTCACTCCATTCCTCACAGTCTTGACGTACACGTGATGTTGTGAAGTGTAGTCGTATCGAGGTTGACGATGTGCGAATATTGCTTACGTCTTTGTTTAGAGACTGAACGTTACAGATGAAAAGTTTTTGGGATGAAAAGTTTTTGTACTTGTACTTTTTAAAAGTCCTGTTATTAAATTAACGTTTACATTGAACTATGGAGACTTTTTTTCTTTCTTTTTTTATGGTATTGATTTAAAGTCTGTCTTGTTTATGTTCAGGAAATTATTTTTAGAAAGCCATTTTGTCTGTTTTTTTAGCATATTCAGTCTGTCTCCCTCTCCTGACCTAAAAAAATACAAAATAATACTTATATATATATTTTTTAATCCATATATGTCAGTATTGAAATTGCCACCAATTGTTTTGAATGTTTTGCACCAACTGCCATTTTTGGACATTTTTGAAACACCATGCACTGGGTATAGCTTGGACGCATTCGGGTTTTTTTTTTTCAAACTACAGTAAATAACAACACTGAAAATGCGCATGTATAGTTTCTCTTTCATCTTAAATGTGGCATTTTTGCACTCATTTCCGACGGCAAACATACCTTCTTGCCTGATTTACATTATCCAAAGGAATATCAAGCTAATCAATATCACCTCCGCGCCTTTACGAGCCGTCTTGAGTGTCCCTGCGCCGCTAACCATGCAAACAGACAGGTCAGCGCGAATGGTGACATTGACGTAGCACCGCTAGCCGCATTAGCTCGCTGCTGACTGTGCACACCACTCACGTAGGGAGAAATAAAGAGGTGCAGAACGGACCCCTGACCCTTCCATCTATAGGTTCTGGCTGTGAGTTGCATGTTTGTGTGAATTACAGATATAAATGTTGGGAGGGTGGAGCAGCAGCAGTGGTGCATGCAGAGGTGAGGGTGCTGCATTGGGAGGCCCGTCTGTGCTGGTGCTGGGGTTGGTGCAGCGGCAGCGGGAACGGAGCCAGGAAAAGAGCGGACTGCAGAGGAGACTACTGCAGAGTCCCAGCACGGAGCAGCAATGATTGTGTCTGGGGAGAGAGAGGGCGGGAGGGAGAGAAGGGGAGACATGGATTCGTTTCGTTTGTGCGAGTTGTTGAATGGAAAAAAATGAGCTTCACACTAACTTGTATTGTGCTTTGCATGCGAGGGAAGCACAATTAATCGAAATCGAATCAAAATCACTATTTGAATGGATGCAATCAGCAAATCACAAATGCTGCATTTCTTGAAGTGCCATAATTTCCTCCACAAACAACAAAATACTGTTTTATTCTGCATAAAAACTGCTAAGCCTGTAGTTTAGGTCCGTACAAACAGGTTCTGAAATACATGTGATTCTTTTATAGTTTGTCTGTTCAAAGGCCTATTTGAGTGCTTTTGTAAATCCTCCTTGTCGCGATTAAAATGTGAACTTTAATAGCAATTGCAATACTGTTCAGAAAAATTGCAATTCGATATTCTTCCCAAATCGTGCAGCCCTATAATACAAGCTCACCAAGCCTACATTGTGGTCATCGTTCATTGTACTGAAAGTGCGTATATTTTTTAGGATTTTCATATTTGGTGTATATTATATTTGTAAATATAAATGATAGTTTTACACCAATCGAGTAGCTATGTGTTTAGAAAAGTCCTAATTTACACAAAAGAAACAAACTTTTTTGACCCTATAAACATTTATTATTATTAGGTGCTCTTATAAACAGGAAGTACAATTATAAAAATCATTTTAGTAAACATTTTTATATATTTATCTATCTATCTAGTTCTTTGAGTAGTCCAACCTGTCATAGGCCCTTTATTGGCCAAGTTGTTGAGGTTTTCATTTGGTCTGTCTGCCCTGTGAGGCTGCCAATCTGTGCCATCAGCCCCTGCGACCACCACCAATCATTCATTACATTCGTACATAGGCAAGGTTGGTGGTGTTTAGCCCAAGTCAAAGTAATTTCTCATTCGTCCAAAAGTGATTGATGAAAAGGTTTCAAAATAGTCATCTCGACACTGTTTTAGAAATCAAGACATTTCAACTTCCATCCAAAAGCAATTTTCAGTCTGGAGGAAATGTTTTTAGCTGCTAGCGTTGATACTCGCCAGAGCTAAAATTGGTCTTGCCCAACGAGAATAACTGAAACTTGTATCAGCACAGAAGATACTCAAATTGTGATGTACAATTGGCAGGGCATGTTCATTTAAAAGCCACAAATTACACATTTGAAGCGGAACGGTGGTCTGTACATACAAAACCCCCCCTCAGTCTACAACAGCTTCATAAGGCCTTTCAGAAATAAAACTAGTCAAATGTTAATGAGGTACTTTATGGCTCTGAAGAAGAGGTGACCAGACATCAATAGCTGTAAATGATGAAATTGACAGACATGTAAACAAGTGCAGGACATGTTTCAGTTGTAACTCCTCCGTTTGGGGGCAAGGCAAATTTTAAGTTTAGGAGACTAGCAGCTCAAACTATTGTCATCCAGTTGAAACTTTTGGATGGAAATGTATTGAGTTCTAAAACAGGTTTAGTTGACTACCTTCCTTTCTGTATCCGTGCCAATGACCTTTTCAACCACCTCTAACAATCTAGATAACATTTTCTTTACGACAACGATTAAAACACAGCAGAAAGACGAAATACCGTTTCAAAAGAATGGTGTCACAAAAATAAATCTAGTGTAACAGGTTTGTTATCACTGGCAACTCCCTGAATTAAACGAAATCATGACATATTAGCGCAATTTCTCATTGTTCGACAAATAAAGATCTGTTTTTATCTGAAAGTTCCATTGTGTTTTCTAGGTTGCTCCAGTATGGACGTGCTGGTGCCTAGTAACATCAATGCCCTCAACGGGACCACCATCAAAATCCCCTGCGCATTCACCTCCTGCTACAAAATGGACATCACCAAATTTGCCATGAACTGGACCTACCAGGAGACGGTCAATGACACAGAGGAGATGGTAATGTGGACTTCTTTAACTCCTCTTTTCCAATTTGAACTGGCTACTCTCTCGTTGGTGGTAGAATCCTTACAGACTGATCCTTACTGAGAAGATTATATAACCTAAACTAAGATTACGAATTACTGTATAATAACTACACTTTTAATAGTCTTAATAAAGCATGAACAAAGACTTAATTCTTAATGAACAAATAGAGTACTAAGAATGATTCAGATTTAGTAACTACTTAATGAAGGGGTTAGGTCAGGGCTATTCAAATTGATTTTTAGAGGGCCAGATTTTTCGGGGGTGGCAAGGCCTCTGGGCCAGAGTTGCACAACACGCCACTACTTTAACAAATTTTGGGTCGTACAAAATATCTCCAACACTGTTTCAGGAAATTGAGTAGTTAATACAATAAAATAACAACTGATAGATTAGATTTTTGTGAGAATTAACATGAAAGAAAATGCTTTGCCCATCCAAGACTGAACCCGAATTAAACTAGGATACTACTGGTACTACTCTAGGTAGTACCAAACAGGTCTGAACCAGGACTAACCCGAATCAAAACAGGTCTAAAGAGAAATTAAACGGACTAAACCAGATCTAAACTAGTGCTAACCAAGAAATAAATCAGTAAACAATATTTGTAAATTGGGTTGTGGGCCGAATTAAATCGCTTGGAGGGCCTGATTTGGCCCCCGGGCCTGATGTTGAATAGCCCTGGGTTAGGTTATTAAACTCACCAGACGTAAGATTATTTTACATGTTTTATTTTTGTTTACGTTTAGGGTTTAAACACATTAGATACACATTACTGTCTTTGTGGGTTTTTTTTTTTTTTATTGACTGTTCCATAAATTTTTTTTTAATGCAATCAACTTTTTTGATACTTTTTTTCTTTCTTTTTTTTTTTTTTCTACCTGCTTGCCTTTTAGAGCTGCACTGAAGAAGCTACTTGGATGAGTGTCAAAACACATTCACTCCTAAAACTTTTATCCAGTTGACAGAATGAAATGTTCTTTTGCCATATACCGTACATTTACTAACTGGAGAATGCGACTACTTAAGGTATAAGGTAGTTACTAAGCTTGAATCATTCTTGATAAAAAATGTTAAAAATGTGTTCATTTCGAATTAAGTCTGTGTTCATGCTTTATTAAGGCTATCAAAAGTGTAGGTATTGTATACAGTGTGACAGCATTGCAGCCTGTGTGCTTTTCCAAGAGCCATTCAAAAATATCATTTTGAGTCTCTCTTCAAAGGGGTGACAATATCGTAACACTCGGCTCCTCAGAGCGCTGGTTACCTTTCTGCGTTAAGGATTAAGACGTGATGCTTTACGCCTTGAGCACATAGCAAAACACTGCCTGTCCACATGTCTTATCCACGCATCAATCAGTTCAATACATCCTAAAGAAGGAATGCTGTAATATGTAGAGAATAGATTAAATTTATACATTTAATTAATGAGCCTATTGAAAATGTAATAATCCACAGAGTTAGTAATTAAAAAAAACAGAAGCTTCCCATACCAGTGTCCTTCTCTCGCTGCAATTCAAAAATATACAGTAGCCCAACAGCTGTAAGGGTTTGTTCCCGGTTGTCCTTACAGTAAATTTTTTTGATTTATTTAAAAAAGACGTTTACTAACTTTAGTCTCACATGGGCACTGGAACATTCCGCCCGTGCACATTAATAAGCGTTCACGCCCAGGTGCAATTGGTCCTGCCTCAATTTTCATTCATAAAAAAAAAAGGAGCTGGACCACTGTAGGCTACAACAAATGTACATACAATTACACACCTTCTGTGGCATGCTGTACAATGCCATGGTGCTAATATGATATTGGCTAAAATGCCGTTTGTTTGTTTTTTCTAAAAACATCGGAAGAACACCATTGTTGTGTGCCTACGTGTAATTCCAGTTTGTCCACAGTGTATCAGATGTGTCTTTTTTTACTGACTTGTGAATTTGAATTGAAATAGAAGCTAAAAGAAACTACCATCTTTTTTTTTTAATATGCCAATTATATTCTCAAAGAAAATCCTGGGGAAAATAAGAGGTTACAACAAATCAATTTTACAACCGTTTAACTAAAATTTTGATGTAGAGTTATTATTAACAATATCAACATTGGCAATTATTGTTATAGTATCCTAACAAAAAATCCGTATAGAAACCATTTCTAATCTAAAACTCAGCTTTCATCTATCCTGTCTTCTGTCTGTGTGTAGTTCATGACGTTCTACAGGAAAGGGGATGGTGGCGCTGCGCTCGGAGCCCTTCTGGGGACAGGGTGATGTTTGCGGGAACCTGGGATAAGACGGACATTGTCCATCACATTGTCAGACGTGCAGCTAATGGACGAGGGCATCTACAACTGCTACGTCCGCAACCCTCCCGACCGTATCCAGGGCAAGGGCGTCATCAAGCTCACTGTAGTCACTGAACGTAAGATTATTTTACATGTTTTATTTTTGTTCACGTTTATTGGTTTGAACACATTAAATACACAAATGACATTATATACAGTGGGGCCAATAAGTATTGGGCAACTTAAAAATGTGCAAGTTCACCCATTTAAAGATACGAAAGGTTTATAATTTCCATCATAGGTACACATCAAGCATGAGAGACAGAATGTAGGAAATCACATTGCATGATTTTTAAACAATTTATTTGTGAAAATGGGTGGCCAATAAGTATTGGGAAGCTAGAAAACAAAACAACTCTTCTGTCCCTCACAGACCAGTCACTTGCTCTTTAAGAAGTGAATCCGGCCTCCACTCGTTAACAGTATGAATGGAACCTTTTGAACTGATTCGATGCATAAGAGACGCCTGCAACCACTTCAAACTGTCACACTCCAGTCTTCACCATGACCAAGACCAGAGAGCTTCCCAAAGACCCCAGAGATGAAAGTTGTACAACTGCACAAAGCTGGGATGCAGTCAAACTGCAACTGGCAAAAACAACTTTGTGAGAGAAGATCAACAGTTGGAAACATTATTAGAAAATGGATGAACTATGACATCATCTCGTGGGGTTCAAATGATCCTGAGAACAGTGAGGAATCAGCCCAGAACTACACGGCGGGAACTGGTCAATGATTTGAAGACGGCTGGGACCACCGTCACAAAAGATGACAATAAGTAACACACTACGTCGTCATGCGGTGAAACCCTGAAGGTTCCCCTACTACACAAAAATCATGTAAAGGCCTGTCTGAAATTTTGCTAAAGACCATCTGGACTCCTCTGGATCAGAGGAGGATTGGGAGAATGACTGTTTGGTTATAACACACTCCGCCCGTGATTGGAGGAAGAAGAATGCTGAGTTGCATCCCAAGAACACCATACCTACTGTGAAGACATGGGGTGAAAACATCATGCTTTGGGGATGCATTTCTGCAAAAGGGACAGGAAGACTGGTCCGTATCAATGGACAGATGAATGGGGCCATGTATTGTGACATTTTGGGTAAAAAACCTCCTTCCCTCGGTCAGAGAATTGAAGATGAAACGTGGCTGGGTCTTCCAGCATGATAACGATCCAAAGCACACAGCCAGGAAAACCAAGGAGTGGCTCTGTAAAAAGCATATCAGGATTTCTGAAGTGCGCTAGCCAGTCTTCAGACTTCAACCCACTCGAAATCCTGTGGAGGGAGTTGAAACTCTGTGTTGCCAAGCGACAGCCCTCAAACATCACAGCTCTAGAGAAGATTTGTGCAGAGGAGTGGGCCAAAATACCAACTAAAGTGTGTGTAGACCTGGTCAAGAACTACAGGAACCGTTTGACCTCTGTCGTTGCCAACAAACCTACATTACAAAGTATTAAAAGTAACTTTTGCTTGCTGCACAATACTATTGGCCACCCATTTTCACAAATAGTTTCAAAATCATGCAATGTGATTTCCTGGATTTTTTTTTTTTTTTTTTACATTCTGTCTCACACTTGATGTATACCTATGATGAAAATTACAAACCTCTCTTATCGTGTGTGTGTGTGTGTGTGTGTGTAAACAGGGGGGAAAAAATAGAACACGGTACTTTTTTGAAAAAATATATAATTTTGAAGTGCAAACCAGTGGGAAACAATTTTGAACTTAGAAAAAGGATCGTGACTGATGCACGTTGGATGAACTGAAGAAGCTAAAGACAAACTCAACTCAGCAATTAAATTTCAATGAAAGAACTTTTAAGTAATAGGCAGATATTCAGGCAGAACGCTAATTTGTTCAGCCCACTAGGATAGGTGTTGGCCCTTCACTCACAAACTCACTTTTGTGTGCAAGTGTTATCCACTAAATATTGATGATCACCCCAAGTCTGCTTGCCCATCCATAAAAGTCATTGCACGCTATTGCAGTAACGAGATTTTGAAGTTTGAAGTTTATTTCCATCCCTTAATACAACTAATCTTTCAAGCTAGCTCCAGTCGACTTTGAAAATTGCTAATATACATTAAGACCTTACACAATATTCTGCAGATGTGTAGATGTGTTTCTCCATGTAGCATGCAGACTTACAGATGATGAGTTAGCTCTTTACTTATTAATGCCCATCTAAAGGT